>RDPX01000168.1:1520064-1552104 GCA_003991215.1 Morbakka virulenta | reverse complement strand
ATAGATAGATAGATAGATAGATAGATAGATAGATAGATAGGTAGATTGATAGATAGATAGGTAGATAGATAGATAGATGGATTAGATAGATAGATAGATAGATAGATAGATAGATAGATAGATAGATAGATAGATAGATAGATAGATAGATAGATAGATAGATAGATAGATAGATGGATGGATGGATGGATGGATGGATGTATGGATGGATAGAAAGGGAAAGGGAGAAAGGGAAAAAAAATTTATATATATATTTAGAGAACGAGAGAGGGGGTGTATTTCTTTTGTTGTACATTTCTTGTGGTTTCCAAGTATATCACCCCTTTTCCGTCCTTGAGCTGTATTAGACTCATTTGTATGGTCAGGAGAAAGTCACTCCGCGTTACTGTAAAAATAGGAGGAAAAAAAGTTGGCCGGACTAATGACAACTGTCACAAGTAGGGATTTACTACCACTCCAGAATGGCCTTGTGTTGCAGTTAACCAGTCAACTAAGCGTATCTTATTTGGGTGACCATTTGACACTCCTTGCTTCAACCAAGACCTCAAGAATAAAAACCACCACTGCCAGGTATTGAATTCTGCTTTGGTGTGCTATGATACGATGACAAGTATATCATTCGCCCTATTTCTGTGCAATAATGCCGCCTTCTGCCTACTTCTGCCCTCACCCACAACATTGCAATGGCCATTGTAATCCTGAATTTCCTAGCATGTTCGTTTTAAATCATATTTAGTTTTCTCTGGTAGTGAAGTTCTAAAAAGATGCCGCTGACAGAAGAAAACTCCACAAAATTATGTAGTAAAAACATAAGAAAATTCATATTGCAATAAAAGGATGTTGTTGGCATCTTGTATTTCATTAACATTGGTCAACAAGTATATAGATATACTTCTTCCATTGTATGCTGTGCAATGGTCAATTAATGTGATGCAGACATTAGGTTGTACCAAGTGAAGCAAAGCAATATGACAATAGTGTATCATATTATCCAATAATTTATTATAGGTTCGTATAACCCTACTTGGTGTAGAAGAATGTAGTAGTGCATATTACAGATTTATTACTGTATGCCCGAATATAGACACGCAAGTATAGCAATATATATGTAATAGATCAGGTAACAGAATAGAACATTGTTTAGAATATATGAATAGATAGAATATATATTTATAATAGAAGGTAGTAGGACATATATTAGTATAATGTAGTTGATATGGAATGGTATAACATGGACTAATATATAATAGTACTGTACAACGTAGTATATTTTTGTATGGTAAAATGATAAGAGTGATGATAACAGATTACAGTAATAATGGTTAGAATCGAAAGCTTTGCAATTTCACATGCTTCAATGCATTAATATTTTTTGTTACTCCTACATAGACACCACCTGGGATCCATATCGTAATGTCAAAGAAATGCTGCAGTTCCTTGACCTTGAAAGTGAACTTCATAGATTTAAGAATAATATTATAAGAGTAAGTGCTTTTAAATGAATTCTGGTACTCTGTATTGATAGTGAGATGGGCACCAAAAATGACAACTTTTAAATTCGTGGTGTTAGATCGGTTTTATAGGTAGAAGCTTCACTGTCATGGAATATTGTAATATGATAGACCCTTTAAAAATTAGATGTAGGGATAACTGTATCTTGTACAAAGGATCCATTTGAGGATGTGAGGATATTTAAAATCTGCCAACGAAAGAGGGTGGTATTATATCTATCTATCTTTCTTTCTTTCTATCTATCCATCTACTTGTCTGTCTATCTATCTATTTATCTATCCATCCATCCATCCATCTATCTATCTATCTATCTATCTATCTATATATCTATCTATCTATTAATCTTTCTATCTTCATATTACATGTTATATACATATATGTATATATATATATCGTATATAAAGTTTTAATTAAACCTGAGAGTGCTGAAAAAAAAACAACTTATGATAATAAGTTTGGATTTCCTTGCGTAGCAAAGAGTTTCAAACATTTGGTAGGTAGCGCAATTGATGTACTGGAAATGAAACAATTAAACAATGCGACTTCACATTACATACTGAGTCTTAAATCGAGCATAACTGGCCAGATATAATTGTCATCGAAAAAAAGTAAAATACATATTATATAACAGACGTGGCATGTTCCTTTGACACAAGATTAAGAGCAAGAAGTGGAAAAGAAAGATGCTTACTGCGATTTGAAGTATGAGATATTCAAAGTCTATACAGATGAAGTCAATAAAGTTTTTCTCATTTCAATTATAACCGGAGCGTTAGGCTAAGTGACCAAAAGGTTCAAAGGTTAGCTAGAAGAATTGAAGGGCGAAGTTCAGATGGAAGTAGTGGAGAGAATCTGCATTCTGGGATCAGCAAGAATACTGAGGGAAGTTTTGAACACAGTAAAAGAATAAGAGATAACAAGAGAAGGTTATTTAAACAGTAGAACCCTACCTGGTAAAACTACGGGAAGTAGCCTGTTGATAGGATTTAACCAGTAATTTACAACGATACTGGATAATTATTTGAAAAAACAAAACAACAGGTAATAATAATTTTTTTTTCTTTTTCTGTATAAAAACAGGATACGGTATTCACCAGCTCAATAGAAGAAACAAGATCTGTTCTTAAAGTAAGCAAGCTTTTTTCCTATTTAATCTGGGTTTGAGTGTAAATACAGCCTTGGAAGTATTGCGCTCAGCATTTAAAGTCGTTTAAAGTCGCAAACTCACAGGGTTTGTATGTGTTCTTAAAGATGGTATAATAGTGATAGCAATAATTAGAGAATTAAAGCTTGAACAATATTCTGTCGTGTGATATTTCTTGTTAATGAATGAATTATTGCCTTTTCAAAACTGAATTATCTCTCCAGGTACGATGTTTGTCAGTAATGTACGCTGTCATGGCCACAAAATATCTGTGATCGTTTGCGACTTGTTACATTTGTTTTTATTGAGCTTGTTTTCAATGCATTACATGCTGTTATGAATGGTAACATAATTTGTTCCAGTGCCACTTCCCCCATAACATTATCTATAAATTTTCTTAGCCTTTCTCTGATGTCTGGTCACACATATAGTCTTGTGTATCTTTGCTGTATGAAGTACTTCCGCGTCGCTTACATTGTATCGAAGATATTCTTACCATTCGACCCAGACGTCATCGCAGAAGATATATTCCAGTATTCAGAATGATATGTAAGGATGGAAGTAATGAAGCATTTTAGAGATATTGCCCGCATGTGGGTGTTTCTGTTGACCTGTTTGTTTTTCATTTTTATAAGTAGGCATGACTATGCACCACTTGATATCTCCGTTACAGCACCCATCAGATGTTATTCAGCTACCAAGGTGCCTAAAACCATTTACTTGCTTTAGAACACGTGTTCCTATTTTGCATGTCTCTTCCTTTGAGGTAACCATGCATTGGCGTGGAGGTTTGATACATTGTAGTTTATGAAGGCCTTTCTTAGCACTTTTTTGAAGTACTTTTCCTAGTATTCGCTGTACGATTTTCTTCGTTACTCTATGTAGAAACGGTATCATCTGCTTTTATTAAATCATTGTTCTTTTTACATATGTTGGTGTCTTTGAAATTATGAATTTCCCTGAGTATCATACCTCTATACAAATTGAAAAGATCTTGGGGGAGGGGGTAATGCTCGACCATGTCGAAGCCCTCTTTTCATGCCACTGTAATAGCTTACCTTGTCAATTATCTACACTGCTGTAGTTTGTTCCCAATGCAGGTGCCTAATAATTCTAAGGTCATTTGCATTTGAATTTATTGATGTTAGCATTTCTGATAGTCTTCCATACTATACTTTGTATTTATTGTGGTTCAATGCTGTAGAAATACACTTTGTTCTTCAGAGATTTCTGGCTCTTTTTTGCTTCTCTTATGATGATTCGTTAAGGTACTTTGATGATACTGCTCATATTTATCATTTGGTAAAGCTCACGATCAGCTGTACCAGGTATACAAGACGTACACAGAACTAATTACGCATACTTTCTATGTGCTATGTAAAGCCCGATATGCTTCATTTTCCATATTATTTGTGCGTAAAAGATATTTTTTGCTTGCCTTTGATTTAGTAATACCTAGAGAGTGTTGCATAGATAAATACTTATTGCAAAAGCATGAAAATTTTCCATTGAGAAAAAAGATTTGTGAACGAAAAAGGTATTATATAATCAGCACTGGAAACAAAACATTGATCGAAGATATTCTATTTTTTTCGGATTTTCTGTTGTTGTTTTACAACAATAGAAGTACGTGATGGGAAAATGAAACTGAACCGACACTAAGTATAAGTTTAACGAGAACAAAGTATTTCTGGGTTTAAGGGATTCTGTACACTTGTGTGATCTGTCATTGCAGCTGAAGCGTCAAGGTGAAGGATTGGACCAATCGCTGGCTCTAGGGAAAAAATCACAAGAACAGGCTGGAAGTGGCAATAATTGTCTGGTTTTTTACCCAACAAAAATTTATGGTTCCATTGCTTTGATTTCATCACACCGTGGTTGGCTCAGTTTTATAAACAGTTTCAAATTTTCCTTCATTAACGGTTTAATTTTATTCAGTCATGAATTGAAGAGGCTGCGGCATGTTTGTTTTTCTTCGACCTTGCCGTTCACGATTGTGAAAATGATTGGTAACAAATTGTGGGAATATAAAAGAAAATAAGAATGGAGGATACGAGACGCTAATCCAATTTTTCACAGGATATCTAATTGGTAATATCGATGACAAGGACTGTGTTTTTTTATTTAAACACTTGTAATGGTCAAAATGTTTTTTAGCTATTTCACCGCATAACGTAGATTGTGATGTGAGTAGTACAAATAGTGATTTTAAAGGTGGTCCATATTCGTCCTTTCGTATAGTAATGCACAAAATTATACTTTTGATCTTACCGCAAGAGTATTTTTAGGATAGAAAGCATGAAAAGAAAGATAAATTGTCAATAAGACTATTCAATTTTAATTCTCATTTAATTTGCACTTTTGATCCTCACTTTTTTCAATCCACCCTCCCACAGGAAGCAAACTTTCCAGCTGGTCTCATCTTTGAAATTATACAATACATTGGACAACATGGTAATAACGACTCTATTGATTTTTATTAAACTGCTTTTCATATCTGAATTAAAAGCAAGTGTGCATTATTAGACTTAAATTGTATTTTTGAAAATAATATCTTCTCCCAATCTCAAAAAACCCTGTAACAACTTTAGTTTTTATCAATAGGCAATAAGAATTTTTTATTTATATCGCCAACGCTCTCAGTATAGATACACTAAACCGTGACTGCAACGCTGAGCATTTCCAACCTATTTTATCCTAGATAAGTGACCATTGCTTCTTTTATTATACGTTTGGTCAATTTTCTTGATCTACAATAATTACTGCGCTCTTTATGGTTTAATGTGAATGTAGATTTACGTACAAACAATAAACTAAGAAGCCCTACCAGATTGGACTTCACGTTACCTCCTTGATGGATGGATGGATGGATGGATGGATGGATGGATGGATGGATGGATGGATGGATGGATGGATGGATGGATGGATGGATGGATGGATGGATGGATAGATGGATAGATAGGTAGATGGATAGATAGATAGATAGATAGATAGATAGATAGATAGATAGATAGATAGATAGATAGATAGATAGATAGATAGATAGATAGATAGATGGATGGGTGGATAGATGGATAGATAGATAGATAGATAGACAGATAGATGGATAGATAGATAGATAGATAGATAGATAGATAGATAGATAGATAGATAGATTGATAGATAGATAGATAGATAGATAGATAGATAGGTAGGTAGGTAGATAGACCGGTAGATAGAATGATAGATAGGTAGATAGGTAGGTAGGCAGGCAGGCAGACAGACATGTTTTAATATATGTAAGGTAATCATAAGAATTGTTTTAGTGTGAGGTGAGATTCGAGGTGATAGCATTACAGGGTTCCTTGCATCAAATTGTAGCTATTTGCAACGAAGAAAGGAGGTCGTTAAACAGTCGAGTTTTATTTGCCTTCTTGATAGCAATGCCCCTTGGTTTGCATCTTTTAACATGTGAGAAGCAAGTGGGATTTAAGCTTGTTAACGTCGAGTTTGACACTACTAACTTTTAATTATATGCAATTTTTGTATTTTAGGAACGTTCCAAGTTACTCGACGCCCGGCATTTGCTAAATCAACCCCAGATAGGGAAAACACTTCAATAAATAACAAAACTGCTTTTTTAAATGAAGAAAATAAATCACCTCAGGCTCCCTTAATTGTACCAACCCGTAATGATAATGATGAAATAAACTCCACGATTCCTAGCACTGATCCATCACATGATGAAAAATGGAATGAAGAAGAAACGAACCAAGTATTAGCGATGTCAAGGTCCAATTCCGGATTTTCATGCCTAAGACCTTCCTTCCAAATAAATGCGGTCTCCATGACCGATGATTTGGTGGGGGATACGAACATACATGGTAAAAAACCATGTAATTATGAAAGAGAAAGACCTATGTTACCAAATCTAGGGATTGGGCGTGGTGCGGGTTTTGTTGAAGATGTATATTCCCAGTCTTCCGGAAGTTCAACAGGTTTTATCGACAATAACAACAGTGCAGAGGAAAGCGATCAGGAGTATGAGCCTTGTATAAATGATGACGTTAATGAAAAATATAAGGACGCCAATTCGATTTCTGTTCCCAAGAACGGCGATGGTGATGGATTTGACAAAAATTCTACAAAGGAGAAGTCCTTGCCCGAAAATGATATTACTGAAGAGCCCTCAAGCACTTACGCTATGTTGACTAACAGCTCCCAAGATCCGCAAAAAATTCGCAGTGATTATAAAGAAACAGACTCATCTTATTGTAGCATAGTAAACAAGGAACGTTATTACAAGAGCAATAAGCAAAATTATCCCATGGTTGGGCGTGTATTTCAAAATAGATCCCGTAGGCCACCTTCTAATCTTAACCAACAGAATTTAAATCGTAAAAAGTATTCCGATAGCCGAGAAAACAATGCAGACAATAGGAGTTCCGAAAGGGTAAGTCGAGTTCAACCGTTTCAAAGAATAAGGATGGATGCTACTGATAAGTCCAACGGAGCAGACATAGTCAACTTTGGTTTTGGCAGGCAACCTAGCTGTTTTAAATGTGGTAGTAAATCACATGTTACAGGGAATTGTTCTTCAAAGGTGGGATTTTTCTTTTAGGGTTTGTTACACAGTGTAGCCATTGACGAAGTGTTGAATAATATTATTTCTGGTTGGTCTTAGAGTTACAAAGGTTGGTGTTATTTGAATTAGTGTCTCCGGCTGCAACTGCCAAGCTGATTAACTACTTTTTTTAAAAAAAAATTGTGTTTGACTAATGTCCTTTATAGCATTTTAATCCGCTACCATCGGGATCTGGCAGTAAATAGAAATTAAATTGATGTTTACCAGGACCGGGAATCGGTCGCGAAACGTGCTTTAATGAATCGAAAAGACTAAGTACTAGATTACGCATTGTACGTGGCATGTTTAAAGATAAAACTGTCATTGACAGTCCCAGTTTTAAAGGCATTTTTTATGACACTGGGGATTGTTTCAGTTACCTCTTGACACTATTCCAAAAGCAAGTGACTATGACGGCTCTTATCATAATACAATTAATTAACCATAGTCTTTGATAGACCATTCTTCAGTCATGACGTGTGATACTTCCATCATTCGACACGTGACACTAATTTTCGTGACGTCGATTTTAATCCGAAACCGCTCCATTGTTGAATACTATCAAATCAGCTTCTTTGGCACTTTCCTCTCGGGTGTACACCTTCACCTGTTACTTGCGTTAATGATTTAGTGTTTTTCCCTGCCTGGATGTGATGTACATTAAACTTCGGCATTGTTTAATTATTGTTTCCAAAGTTTCTAGCACTTTCTGCATTGATTTTGTCATTATGATCCAAACTAGCAAACTAGTTGGTGTTCATTTGTTTCCATGAGATGTTTAACAGTTGCCGCAATGATTTTGTGTTAAATGCAACAATTTTCTTTTCCATTTTGTTGCTAATCGTCCAGAGCACACAATCGTAAAGTAAAACTGAGTCTGCTGGGGGTTTTCAACGTCAAATTTTGTTGGTTTATTGAATATTTTTGTTTCTATATCATTTCAAGCCTGGAAAAGATAGATTATGCTATTCCAATTCTTGCCAGAATTCGAATAGCATAATTGTGTTGACTGTAACAATCCATCCTAA
Organism: Morbakka virulenta; assembly: GCA_003991215.1. Classification (NCBI taxonomy): domain Eukaryota; kingdom Metazoa; phylum Cnidaria; class Cubozoa; order Carybdeida; family Carukiidae; genus Morbakka; species Morbakka virulenta. The sequence goes on along the minus strand of RDPX01000168.1, from coordinate 1,543,817 downwards.
GTACTTAAAGCTAGTCACTTATTCTAATGCCCTCCTCTACATTGATCTCCGCATTTTAATGATTTTGTTTTTTTAACATTTTCGTCCAAAATCGTTCGATCTCTTCCTGGAACTTCATGTTGATACATTCCATGCAATGTTCTCTTCATATATTATCTCCCACTTGGTAAGTTATCACTCTTGTCTTTAATCAGGTGAATATGCCCACGTATGTCTTCCCTTGCACGCATTTTAACAATATCACGTTCCCTTTGTATTGTTGATCAAAAGGGTGTTTTCAATTTTCTTTGCTTGTTTGCTGATCCAGGCATTTTTTTTCACCCTGTATCCCTTTCTTTACATTCATGGTGGCTTCGATGTTTATTTATTGGTGATGGTCGCTTTTCTAGCGGGTTTTCTCGAGAGTTCTTCGTGTACCACAAGCAGCTAGTATTTCTGTGATCATGCAGGGCTTCTTTATCAATCGCTTTCTTACCGAGTACAGAAGTTCCACTTCGTGATTGTTCTTATTTTAAAGTGAGAGTATTGTTCAGTTTGTACTTGGCATGTTTGAAGATGAAATTGCCCTTTCTTTCTAATCAGTGACTTTCCTTTGCTCTCCTGGCATATGTTCTTTCTCCGATACTTCTAATCTTGCTTCATTTGCTATATCCCTTGAATTGTTTCTGTTTCTGGCATCATTCAGGTTCGTTTGATCGCTTTTATGACTTCAAGTTTTAACTTTGACAGACAACCTTTCCCCTGTGTGTTTTTTACCTTATAACCAACCTTCTATTCTGTAGCTTCAAAAGATCCTTCAGTTTTCCATATATTGCACGTTCGTTTTCTCTGCCCTCTCTTGTCCGGATCACTCGTATCATAGCACTTCATTATACACACATTATTTTGTATTGCCCACTTTCTTCGAGCAATAGCGTGACGATCACCAGTCCCACAATGCTCAACCATGGGTCACCTGCCGAGCAAGACTAGCCCCCGCCGAACGCCAACATGGTATTTCCTGGGCTAGAGGAGAGCTGACAAGTACTAAACCTTCCAACAGAAATAGGTGTGTGGTAGGGCGGTAGCTACTTGCATTTTTCCCCGTTGACTTGTCTTTCTGTAAGAGAACAGTTCGACTCCTCGTCATCCACGCCAGTGTGTCCCTTGACGTATGCAATAAAATATTTCTCTAAATATTTATGCGTTGTTTTAAAATGTTTTAGCCAGAAACCTTGTACACCAATGCACAAAGCGCATTAAGTTTGGTGCTTTTTTAAGAACCTCTTTAATTTTGTCTTCCGTAATATTTACTTCTGCTTGTCATGGTCAGCATTCATCCTCGTTTTATAGTCTTCTAACCACTTTACGTCCTTATTTTATTCGACCTCTGTACCCCACATGTCTGATCAGAACTGCCTTGCTTCATCTGCATGTTGGACTTCACTTTCACCCTGCTCTTCTTCACCGTTCAGTCGTTTATAGAATCCACCTTCGTTGTTTTTGAATTGTCTATTCTGTTGGTATTGCTTGGTTCTTTGCTTATATCTTGTAATCTTTTCGTTTTTGGTTTTAATCCTTTGTCTCAGCTCCTCCTTCACGAATTGTAATCCTTTCTACTTGAACCTATACTTTCTTTTCAATGCATTTGAATCTTTCTTCTTAATGCTATCTATTTAATGAGATAAATTTGTTGAAGGATTAACAGAGATTTTAACGCGACATTCCACGGAAGGTATCTATAGTTATTCGAATAAGATGCTTCATACCAGGACTCAGACATAAACGGAACGTTACAGTCAGTATCTTCACTTAGATTTAATGCCTCCACGGTAGGGATATAAATGGCCCAATGAAGTGGGAGATATAGTTCTTAAAAGGGTAGTTTAGTTCTTATTGCTTACCAAGCAGGAAAGGTGGTGACGACAGCCATTGTCTTTAATTCTTTTCAACAGAAAGCAACTTGAAACGCCTCTTTCACTTTTTATTTGTTTTTAACTGCCACCTGCAATTTGATTTTATAACTATTGTTGTTACGTAAAGTTCCCGTAGATTCTTGAGACAAGGATAATACATAGTTTACTAATGGATATATAAATGATAATATTAAGAAAGTAAATCAGCTACATATAACACGTCCTTCTCCCATCGATTCAACAGCTTACAGCTTACAACCGAGCGTGTCATAATCAGTCTAAATTAGGAGGGCGTGACTGGTGCTGTGACCAGCCGGGAAAAGGGACTGGGACCAACTAAATCCCCAGGTTGTTTTATAACATTACAACACACTCCCCTGGTTTGGTTTACAAAGTAACCAAATCAAATACATAAATGTTATAAATCTTATAACAAATTTAACAATAACAGAACATCATAATACTCGATAAGTCGATATACTTAAACATTGTCTCTACGTAATACTTCACCAATCATTGCAGCTGCGCGTTTGGACTTTGTAACACGCTGCTCAGACGCGACGACAGCTTCCTCAGGCGCTTGCATATTATGCGCGTTAATATTAGCAGAAGTATGAATTTCAAGAGGAATAAGAAACCGTAGTGCCCTGTTTAACACTTTGGTTTTACCATCACCACCAAGTACTTTAACTTTGGCTGCACGAACAGCACTATCTCTTCCGACTATCAACTCTTCTACTCTGCACAGCTTCCAAAAACTTCTCTTGGTCTGCTCATTCCTAAGAATGACAATATCTCCATTATTAATACCTAGCGGCTCCGTAGAGCCACCTTTGGGCCTATGGGCCTCAAGAAGATTTAACAAATATTCATTTTTCCAACGATCTGTAAATTGACGCAATACTTTACGATGGTACCTTGCTCGTTTTGATAAACTTTCATGTGTACTTACTACTTCAAAATGTCGATCATTTGGTAGTACCGCTAAATTTCGTCCATTAATTAATTGCGACGGAGTTAATGGATAGCTAATGCCATCTTTATCATCGTAAACGTAAGTTATCGGACGTGAATTAATAACACTTTCGATTTCTGTAACAAGCGTATGCAATTCCGAATAATTTATCAATGATCTACCGATAACCTTAATCAAGCAACGCTTCGTGCTTCTTACTAATCTTTCCCACATTCCGCCTTCCCAGGGAGACAACTCAACTATGAATTTCCAATTCACACCCTGCAAGGCAAAATAATCATGTAACCTCGGAGAACGCAATAATTTCTTAATTTCTTTAGACGCTGCTTTAAAAGTCTTTGCGTTGTCCGATATAATCGTGGCTGGTAATCCTCTCCTTGAACAAAATCTTCTAAACGATCGAATAAACGCTTCTACGTCAAGTGCCTTTACGAGTTCTAGATGCACCGCCCTTGTGGAGGCGCACGTGAAAAGACATACGTAATACTTTGAATTACCTTTGTCTGACAATATCAACGGTCCTGCGAAATCGATTCCTACATGTGTAAAAGGCGGACCATCGTCCACTCTAAAATCCGGAAGAGTGGGACAAAAAACAGTTTTATATGGCAAACCTTCAATTTTTCGACATAAAATACAACGACGAATAATACCTTTGACCTTTTCCCTCCCCCGTATGACCCAATACTTCTGTCTTACCAAATTTAACGTTTCTCTGGTACCATTATGAAATACCTTGTTATGACAATCTTTGATTATAAGTTCTGAGTAAAAATTTCGTGTGGGTAATAAAATCGGTTCCTTACTCGATTCGACTATAGACGCGTTACTTACCCTTGTTTTACACCTCAGAACATGATTTTTGTCTAAAAACAAGTTAAATTGGCTAACATACAACGGGGTTTTGCCTGTACTCTTCGATTCTATAAACTTAATTTCATTCGAAAAGGCTTCGCTTTGAATCGATTTTATCAAAATAATTTCGGCACTGTTTACCTCAGAAACACTTACTCTTTCTTCATTGTTACCTTCTTTCTTCCTCACCTTTGCTTTGACGTTCGATATAAACCGTAATACCCATGCAATGGTTCGCAGCAACTTACCTTTGCTGTTAAATCGTGTTAACTCTACAACGTTTTCAATACGAGGCTGAGACTTTATCGACATAACGTGAGTAATTATTGGCTCGTTTTTCAACTTCTCTTTCATGGCGGAATCTGATTCCAACTCGCTGACAGATGGGGATTTAGGCCAATTTTTGGGACCCAATTTGAGGAATTCAGCACCCTCCCACCACAAGCGATTGTCAGCGAGGTTGGCATATGTACCACGGGAAGGAAGATCTGCAGGGTTTTGTGTTCCCGGACAAAAGAACCATTGTTCACGTTCAGATACCTTTAAAATTCCAGAAACTCTATTACGAACAAACTGAGTCCACGGTTTCACGTTCTTAATCCAGCATAGAGCTGACATCGAATCAACCCAGTAATACGTTTGTACAATCTTACCGTTCAATTCATCCTGCAACGTTTCCTGAATATTATTTACCAGCTTAGCCATTAAACATGCTCCCAATAATTCTAGCCTGGGGATACTGTGCTGCTTTATAGGAGCGACTTTCGATTTTGAAGCAACAAATTTCGTTTCAACTTCCCCCGAGACGTATTCGGTACGTAAATATACTACTGTGGCGTACGCACGTTCGCTGGCATCAGAAAATCCGTGGATTTGTACTTGTTTTACTTCTTTGTCTGGCTGAAAAAGGCATCTGGAAATTTCGGAAACATTTAATTTTCTGAGTTCAAAAATTAAAAGATCGTACGTTTTTCTGTTCTCGCCTTTCAGCTCTTCGTCCCAACCAGTTTTCTCGATACACAATTTTTGAAAAAACGCTTTCAAATTTACTGTAAACACAGACAAACAGCCAAATGGATCGAATATTTTGGCTGTAATACGCAACACAGAACGTTTGGATGGGGTAAGAGATTTTGCAAACTCATAAACGTGAGATAAATCAGTAAAAAACGTATCTTTATCGCAATTCCAGTTGACCCCCAACACTTTGGTACTCCCCCCATCGGTTGGGGAACCTACAGCATACTGGGAATACGTTTGATCATCTTCGACAACTTTACTTCCCTCGAAACCCTGTGTACTTACCACATTTTCAAGTGAGTCAATTTTATTGAGGAGGGCCTTGTCGTTTGATTTCCATTTTCTCAAGTTGAAACCTCCTTTCAAAAGTATTTCTTTAGATTTCCGATAAATTTGTAAGGCCTCCTCCACATTATCTGCCCCGCACGACATATCATCAACATAAAGCCTGTTCAAAATTTTAACAACTTCAGGGCTTTCTTTCTCATATTGCGAAATATGAGTTTTGATCGTTTCTGATAATATGGATGGGCTGCACGTGAGCCCAAACACTAATTTACGGTAACGCATTTGAACAATGGAGGGATTTTCCTTATGCACGTTGTCAAACCACAGGAATCTTAACACATCCCTGTCATTTTCGGTGATACCTATCTGGAGAAATGCCTTTTGAATATCCGCAATTAAACCCACTTTGTGTGAACGGAAACGAATCAACGTGTCAAACAAAAGCGGCATATAATTCTCCCCCATTTCTAGTCTATCATTTAGCGACAACGATGTTGGCTCCGATTTGGCGGAGCCGTCGAATACCACACGTAATTTGGTTGTTTCTCTTTCATTTCTTACAACACCAAAATGACTAATGAAATGAGCACTACAATCATTTTCTTTCTCTTTTGGGACTTTTTCAATCACTCCCTTCTCGAGTTGTTCTTTAAAGATAGCATCGTACTGATTCAATAATTCTGGATTACCATTCAATTTACGATACAAAGACAGTAATCTGCCTTTGCACGTTTCATAATCCGAATCCAAAGGGTCAGAAATATTGTTCTTCCAAGGAAGACTTACCTCGTAATTTCCATCTTGCTCATTGAATTCTATTTTGGTTTTTGATTTATAGTGCTCCTCCGTCTCTTTATCGTTTCCATTGTCAATCAGGCCAAGACTCTCGTGTTCCCAATATGACTTCAATGACTGGCTTATTTCACGAACTTCATTTTCTTTTTCATTTTCATCAAATTTCGTGTCTAAAACCAGAGTTGAAACTACATTAGATTGTGAATTTGCATTACCACTACACGAAACAATGGGGCCCGAGAGCAACCACCCCAGCTTACTACTTATCGCAACAGGGCCTGAGTTTCCTTTGATTACCTCGCCTAAAACTATATCATAATAATGGTCTGCGCCAATAAGAATGCTAATGTCCTGTTCGCTGTTATCTACGCTGTTCGCTAACTCTAGGCCCGCTAAATGTGGATACTCGCCAACTTCTACGCATGATGATACAGGGGAACATATTGTGGGAAATGTTAGCGCTGTAATCGGGATTATTTTATCGCGCACTTCTACATTTACAGTTACCCGCTCGCAAATTTTCTTTGAATAATTTTGTGACCCAAAAGTGTTCAAATTCAAAGTTTCAGTTCTTTCAGTTTTCAACGACAACTTCTTCTTCAAATCTTCTGCGATGTAACTTCGTTGGCTCCCACTGTCGAATAGAATGTTCACTGCAACCTTGCGATCTCTGTCTTCGCCAAATGCAAACGTCTTCGCTGTTTGTAGCAAAACATCGTTCTTCCCCTTGACTGCTGTCACTGTGATAGAATTGTCTGTTGTTGCACGACTGTTTGAAGTTGTTTCATTGTAGCAAATAACCGTGTTATGCTTTCCTTTGCATTTTTGACATCTTTTGGCACTCTGACAAAATTTTGCAAAGTGTCCTCGTTTGAAACAGTTGTGGCATCGTTTTGCATTGCTTAGGATCTGGATTCTTTTCTGCACATCAGTAATTACACTACAGTTTTGCGCGTAATGCTCTTTCTTGCAGAAAAAACATTGAAGAGACCGTTTCACGTCGTGATCATTGGTCACAAATGCTTTCGTTGTTCCTGGGGGTGAACTTGATCTTGATTTCACTGGTTTCTCACTCCCTTTTCTTTCTGCGATTCCAATTTTTTCGCTGATTTCTCTGGCCTCTATCTCCTTCCTGATGATTTCCATGATTTCATTTATTTCCCACACATCTTCAGAGGTTTTCCTGGCTACTTGCAATGCAATTTCTCCCGGCATTCTTGACATTATAACCGGAATCAATAGACTTCCATATTTCTCAGATGATATCCCCAAACTTTCCAAGCCTCTTACATGTACCATGATATTATCATAAATCAATCTTAGATTCATGATTGTATCGTTTGCATAAGACCGTAAATTTAATAGCTCCTTCATATGAGCACTAATAATCTCCTGGGACTTCCCAAATCTTGACTTCAATAAATCGATTGCTTTTGCATAATTTTCTTCAATAATTTCCAAACCTTCGAGTGCCTTAAACGCTGGCCCCTCGAGAGAATTGACCAAATAATTCAGTTTATTGACTTCTGATAAACTGTCATTTTCATCCACGGCGCATTTGAAACTTTGATAAAACGACTGAAATTTTGTCACATCTCCACGAAACTTTGGCAAATTAATCTTTGGGAGACGTACACCTTTATTATTGCTTGAACTTGAACTTCCACTAATATTCATCAATGGTATCGGTTGTGGAGCTCCCTGGTTCGCTGCAAAAACTCTGCTGGTTTGAGGCGTGCTGGTTACCGTTGTACTTGAAGTCGTACCCGTATTTGCATCAAACCTCTTCATAAAACAGTCTATTTCTCTAATAACATCAGTAATTCTCGTCGATATTTCCGTGGCTTCATCTACTTCGGTTTCGATTTCTGCAATATTACACTTTTGCAGAATATCTTCGTCCAGCGTGGTCAAATAACTTTGTTTAGTTTCCAAAGTTTTTGATATCGTCAACAATTTTCCCATCACCTTTTCAGTCTCCGTGGATCTATCTGGTCCATGGCTACTGATAATTTCTGTGACATTTTTCTCTAATTTCGTGATTGTTGCCCGATTTCCTCCTCGTATGGCACGCTGTCTCTTCAGTGTTTCTTCATTTTGCCTCGCCACTGCTTCCGCTTCACTTCCATCAGCGACAGACATTTTCGTTTAACTTTCGTGTTTGTCATTTATATTCCTTCAAAAGACTCCTTGCCCCACGTTGGGCGCCATTTGTTGTTACGTAAAGTTCCCGTAGATTCTTGAGACAAGGAAAATACATAGTTTACTAATGGATATATAAATGATAATATTAAGAAAGTAAATCAGCTACATATAACACGTCCTTCTCCCATCGATTCAACAGCTTACATGCTTTCTACAAACCAACCGAGCGTGTCATAATCAGTCTAAATTAGGAGGGCGTGACTGGTGCTGTGACCAGCCGGGAAAAGGGACTGGGACCAACTAAATCCCCAGGTTGTTTTATAACATTACAACAACTATCATGAAAAGCAAACCCCCTCCTGTACAATTTTGCGAATTAGTTTAACAGTTAAGGAGTAAGTTGGTAGTTATTGTGACTTGGTTGTAAGAAGATTGAAAATGCATTAAGATTTACTGTGTAGTTCCTTGATTTAAGATACCAAAGTTTGTTATCAGGAAATTACGTATGTTGAAATGTATCAAGATGTATTGTTTGTTAGACAGAACGTAGTCACGTGGTCAATTACCACATCACGCTTAGGGATGAAGTGAGACAACGGTATTTGTGAGGGCACAGACAATCAATCCGTGGATTTGATGACGAATTGGTTTGGTTTAACTCTCTTGGGTTTGAATGGAATCTTTATTTAACAATATGTATACAAAAGATAGTTTTAATATCATTTAGACTTTTTTCGCGCCATACTTTAGTATTATATTGGCAATTAAAATTACGTTCACTTTGGCCAAAAGCGTATTTCTTAATTTTATCACCATTCTATCCGTCACCCAAGAACCTTGTATTTCCTTTTGACCTCGATTCGGATGATTCTTTTTTGTTTTGTTTTATTGTGATGGACTTCATATAACTTGGAACGTTTAAAGAAATTTCAGTCTATGTTAATTATTTGCGGCAGAATATATCAGTAATGAGTATTTGTGCTTTTATACCGTATACTCTATCCAATATTCTATTCATTTGAAAAACTTCGCAAAATCTCATTCTTTAGGTTTAAAAATGTCGTATAATCACACTGAACGTATTTTATACACATTTTACATTTTATACATGTATTATACAAAGTATTTCGTAAATTGACTGTGTATATTCATACTTTTTTGAAGAACATGTTTATGTTAACATTGCGCTACAATAGTTCTTTTCCCGTAATTTTTCCATTATAATGATCACAAACAATATAATAAACCACAGCGCATTTCATTGAATAGATATTTTTCAAAGTTATTAAATTAATTAGTTAAGACGTTGTCGTTGGGATCGCGTAAGTGATAGGAATGTTTTCGTACCCGTTTCGAAATAGACATTTCGTTTCATCTCCGTACATGAGCTGAGAAAAGGGCTTTTGCACAACATAAACGACTTTTTTATCATACAAACGTGGCCATTTTATTGAAATAGAACTTAAAGCTACTTTAATGCATAGGAACGTTAATGGAAACGAGAGGCCTTGCAAATTGCTATAACTAGAGGCTACACGAGATATACTTGTGCCTTGGATATATCTATTGTTTATGGTGGCTTTTACAGATTAGGGTAAGAGCTCTGGTCCTATTGCTTTGAAAGAATACATTCAGGGAAGCTCTATTTACTTAGGAGTATACAAGTTCGTTGAATTTTGTGGCGAAAATCCAAACAAACGCAGAGTGTAGGTGTACGAGTTGGAAGAAAGAAAGAGGGCATGAAGCCTCTGAGGCAGGGAGAGAGCCTATAATGGAGGTAGTTATGAATCTTCTTCTTTATGTGCCTTGTCAGGAGCTGACGTTGGCTACCATGTCTCCGAAACCAGTCCGGTCACCCGCCCGTCGTAAAACATTCACCGCACGTCAGCCAGCAGCCAGCGCCAGTCCCTCCGTAAAGTTTAATCGTTGTCTTTCTCTTGATCTTTTGCCATTGGTTTTCCCTTCCAGCACTAGTTTTTCAAGACCCTCTTTCCTGTGCACTTGTCTGACGAAATTTAACTGTCTTCTTCTGATGGTAAAAATCATTCATCTTTTCATATCTACCATATCTAGTACCTGATCGTTCGTAATTCTTTTAACCCAGGATATCCGTTCCATTCTTCGGTAGTTATGAATCAGTAAGTTTCAAATAGAGGAAATCGGTAGCAGAACACCAGCTTAATGCCAAATAAGGTAATCTGTCGTCAGAGTCAATTTGTTAGAAGGGTGAAGTAGTGGTAGTAGCTCTGTCATCGTCATCTATGTTTAGAGAGTAAACAAAAGATTATTGAGAACGGAACTATTGCAAGTGAGAGACGTTTCAGTGAGTTTCTGTCGTTCCTCACGAACGATAACCAGACCAACTAAAGCGTCTTGTTAGGAATGATGCGAGCAAAGGAGTTTATTGCCTACAATTAAAGTAAAATCGAGGTCGCAAATATTTGTATACGACACTGTGTTATAACCAGTAACTATAGTTGTTATAGTAACGGTGTAATTCCAGTGTTAGTGGCACTACCCTCTTAACGAGATCATCTTGTAACCATATCCACTTGAATGCACATTCTTTCCCAGGCGCCTATTGTTGGACATTTAAACCCAATTAGGTGAGGCTTCTGCTTTACCACGCTCTCTCTTGATTCAATGTTCAATGTTTCATTTTCTCCGTTTTGTACAGATAAACGATACTTAAAACACAAACTTCACCTTTGTTCTCTGACCATTATAATAGCTTTACAATAAAAGAGAACCAAGATGGTGGGAATTCAGCCTTAATGTCAGCTATCCATCAATTAGGTCATCCTCGGTTCCTTCTACAATTGACGTGGTTTTGTAGGATTAATTTAGGATTATTATCATTATTATTTCTTGAATTAACCAACGATACAATTTTGTCCTATTCTTGTAAATTAATCTCAAATACATTGCGCAATCAAGAATACAAGACAACCCATCATCATATAACAAAGCTAGTTGTCTTCCCAAAATTTCAGTAAATCAGGAGACTTGACCACAATTTGTTAGCTGAAATACTAAGACATCTCACGTCAACAGTCCAGATAACACCTTTCTGATAAAAGATTCACTTTCCCATAGTACCGTCTTCTGCATCTCATTGGCTATTAATACTAGTTTCCTGCTACTACTGTCATCAAACACTTGTTTCAAATTTCTTTCTTTTCTCCCACCCCTCCTCCGTGGCATCCACTATTCATTAGAATGACTTTAACCACATATCCTATTTGTCGTTCTCGCAGTTAGAAATGTAATTGTTGGTACTTTCTGATCTTTTTCTCTTGTTTGGCTTCTTCACCTTTCCCTATGGACAGAGCATTTCAATAAACAATGCCAGTTTTGCTACTGTACCTTCTAAGGTGAGATCTGGTTTGCTTGCAGTACAGTTTCTTCTCATTCAATCCCAATCCCAATATAACTTATTTCCATCCTTTTTCTCGTTCCCAATTCACTCTAAACCACTTTGCTTGTTTAGGGAGCAATCCTTTTTCAATAGCATGTGTCAATCCTAGAACTTAAAAAGTGTTGTCGTTGTAGATGAACTAACCAGGAAGGCATTGGTAACACTGCAAATGATTCCTCTGTAAGCAAATGGGAAAGAGTACAAAAGGTTGTCAATACGACATCCGGAAATGGCAATGAAAGCCTACATTAAACAGGAAGGCGGGTGTCTGATGACGGACATCTGAAAACAAGGGGCAAATGTCTCAAAATTTAAACGTCGAAGTTTAGAATGGTTTACAGACCTTGATAGTTTGACAACCTGGAAACACAACAACACTGACACAATAAGGATGGGGTCGGGGTTGAGAAGGGTGAGATTAAATGAAAGATAAGCCAACCAAAATATCAGACAAACAACCATGGGGTGATGTACTCTGGAAGAGTGAAAAATCAGCCTTGTGTTGGCATTATGACCAGTTACAATGCCGATGTCATGATTGGATATTAGCCTGAACTTGAAAATGTGGTAATGAATAGATTGCAACGAAAACCTTTTAATGTCAACATCTTCCAAGTTTTTGCTTCAACTCAAGATCGTGTCCAGGAAGAAACTAAGCAGCTTTAGTGTAATATTACTTAAGTGACGGGATACACATTGATAAAGTAACAATAGTCATGGGTGATAGAAATGCAAAATTTCAGATGGCTTCCTCAGTCGTAATACTATGTACAAGAAAATTATATACGATATATACTTTGTTGTCCTGAAAGACCTGTACAATGAAAGGGTTAGCTTTATCAATCCTAAGTTTGTACATGGTAGATGAGGGTTCCGCACGGGTTTTGTTATCTTAGAAAAATGACGTCACAACCTCTTTCAGCGTAAAAGCATTAGTAAATTGTTTGAGGACTTTTCTAAATAAAATTATTTTTAACAAAGAGCAGGAGACCCTCATCTGTTGGCAGTCTTAGTTGAAATCTCAAAGTGATCCATGATATCTCAAAGCCCTTTACTCCAAAACAAGAGCAGTCTATGTTATTGTTAATTTCCACTTAGCGAATTTGTTGTTGACAATACTTTCGTTGTGGTCAATGACTGAAAATTTGTCAGGAGAAAGCAGTCACGCGGAAGTCTGATGACCAAACGACGGATCACAATTCCTGATGAAGCAAGATAGTTGCTTTGTGGAAGTTTCAATACAGATTAAATGAAGCCTCTCGGTGTTTGATAATATATGTGTTTCATTCAGTAGGTGATATATTAGTCATAGGCAGTGTTACGTTACGATATTAAGCGAAAATAAAGCTACAAGGTAGTGGTCAGCTTTGACACAAAGGCTTCTTTTGCTAATTATTGTAAGTATTTTTAATCAAGTATCATCAAAATATGAAAGAAAAAACACCGGATCTGAAACTTAGGAATTTTCTGGCAGCAGCAAAAATGTTAGCCCTTGTTCAGTCAAACAATTCAAAAAGTGGATATCAAGTGAATGCTGTAGCAGGATCTGTTACCAAGCAGCCAGAAACAATCGCAAAAACGATCTCACTGAACACGTCTTGCATTTTGGTTTGGGCCTTCAGATGAGCAAAGTTTTGGACAAGAACTTCAGTTGCCAGCCTTCCTGGCTAATCCAGGATTTGGATTTCTTCTTTTAGTACCCTAGCACCTCTTAGGCAGTGTCAATATATGCTTTTTCCATTCTGGCATTCACCGCCTCAATAGTTTTGTTGTCTTCACGTGATTCCAGTACTTCCATTTCAAGTGCTCGGTATCTGTAGTTCCAAGCAAAAGCGCCTCTTAGTTTCGTCCCTCTGCAGCTTGTCAGACAATGCTCGATTTTAGCTCCCCTCTTCAGTTTCAGTCTAATAGTCGTTTTTACTAGGTAATGGTTGTTACCTATATCTGCACCTTGTAAACTCTGGTCTTTATGACCAACGACATGAACTTTCTTCTAATGAGCGTTGAGTTGATCTGGTTCCTTGTGTTGCCATCTGATGGCTTCTATGTTAGCTTACGGACCCTCTTGTGTGGGAAGAGTGCTACTGTGATGACTAGCATAACGTTTGGGGCAGTGTTCACAGAGTGTCTCACCATTCTGATTCTGTTCTTCTACATCGTAGCTGCTCATCACCTCATTTTGTGTCTCTAGATCACTGGCAATCTTGGCATCGAAATAACCTGTTACAATTAGCAAACCTTGTCTATGAGCTCGCTCCACCCCCGCAGTAAGTGCTTCATAGAAGTTGTCGTTGTCGGCTTTGTCAGCTTTATTGTTTGCTGAGTATGCATCAGTGACAGTCAGCTTAATATGACTGGAGCAAAGTCTTGCTTTTATGATCCTCTCTGACTGGCAACAAATCGATGAGTGATGCAACTCCAATTCTTGATTGTGACTCCCAGCATGTGAACTTGATAATCTTTTCCTATGCAAGAAATACAAGAAAGTCTCACCGATACCAAGTATGGCCTTGCCAGAACCAGTCCACCCGTTCTCATTAAGATATGTATCACAACTTGGGCTTTTTGAATCTCCCTAGCATTCTGGGAGGCTCTCCCAGAATGGTCCGTTGTTTTCATATTCCAATTATCGATTGCAGATTCGGTCTTTGGTTTGACAAATGATGAATCAGCCCTTGAGCTTCCTCGCGACTTTCACTCGATTGCCTCGTGCCTCCTTTCTTTCCCAAGCTGGAAACTTGTGCCTCTTCAAGTTGTTGTGGATTTGTCTGAATGTTCAAGGTTTCTGTAATCAAAGCATTTTTCGGAATAGGGTGATTGGTTAGTGTTTCTTTCCTTAGATGATCGCAGTGCCATGAACGCTCAGTGGCTCCATTTGCTCACCTTTAGAATAACTGTTTTCCTTCTCCTAGGATATTTAACTGCTCCCCCGCCGGACTAGTCTGATCCGTGACTCCTCTTGGGTGAGGATCTCAAGGACTAGTTTTACCATCGCACTGGTCACTCGCATCAATGCCGGATTTGTCACAACTGAAAGGTGTCCACCCTACCCCCATGTTCCCGTAGGAGTACCCACATTAACGTTGCGTGGAGTTGCGACTACAAAATTCATCCCCAACCTAGGTATACACTAAGGGGCCCTCTCTGTACCCAGATAACTCTGATGTTATCTGGGTAGAGTGAGTAAGGAGGAAGCGGAAGAAATAAGTCAATTTTTGTACGCCTATTATTGGAGCCCCCTACATGGATGATACTCCGAGACTTATTGTCCTTTGATCTTATACCTTTCCAGTCCATGGAGTAGTCTTTCAGTGCAACTACCAAACATTCTCGTGGGAAACCTTGTAAGTAAAAAATGTCAAGTTCTTCTTTCGTTAAGTTCCCAGAGAGATTTTATGAATTTTTTTTCATTCTGAAGTGGCAATGGACTCGTAAGTGCACGTGACCCAGACCAAAAAGGTTTTAATACACAATTTATTTTCTCTTAATAATTGTGTTAATGTATAATAATAACAATAGCAACAACCACAATACATCAGTCTTGTACTTGCCGGGCTCTCTGTTGCATTCGAATTTACCATATCTTACCATGTACACTAAAGTACTATAATCTACCACAACATTGTTTCTTTTGTAAACACTTGCTGCTAACATGATGCAGTCATTCCTTTTACTAGAAAACAGGATCATGATCACAACAAAAACCACACCATTTGAAGCCTTGCCTCCCGAAGAAAAAAAGAGTCCACGCCTCGTATTCTGCAATGCATGGTTATTAAAACGAGGGTAATTCGTTCCCAGTGCCTTCACTTTTTCCCGTATCTTTTCACATGTTGAACTTCATCAATCTCTTTCAAGACCACAGAATCAGAGAAGCCTTCTTGTCTCTGAGTGATAAAAAAAATGAAGAAAAACAAGCTTGTATCGTCTTCTAGAAGAAAGTGCAGAAAAGCACATTTCACTGCACCTTCCAGTGTAAGAAGAGTGCTCATGAGTGCACCCCTTTCTAAAGATTTGAGGCAANATTTTTCGGAATAGGGTGATTGGTTAGTGTTTCTTTCCTTAGATGATCGCAGTGCCATGAACGCTCAGTGGCTCCATTTGCTCACCTTTAGAATAACTGTTTTCCTTCTCCTAGGATATTTAACTGCTCCCCCGCCGGACTAGTCTGATCCGTGACTCCTCTTGGGTGAGGATCTCAAGGACTAGTTTTACCATCGCACTGGTCACTCGCATCAATGCCGGATTTGTCACAACTGAAAGGTGTCCACCCTACCCCCATGTTCCCGTAGGAGTACCCACATTAACGTTGCGTGGAGTTGCGACTACAAAATTCATCCCCAACCTAGGTATACACTAAGGGGCCCTCTCTGTACCCAGATAACTCTGATGTTATCTGGGTAGAGTGAGTAAGGAGGAAGCGGAAGAAATAAGTCAATTTTTGTACGCCTATTATTGGAGCCCCCTACATGGATGATACTCCGAGACTTATTGTCCTTTGATCTTATACCTTTCCAGTCCATGGAGTAGTCTTTCAGTGCAACTACCAAACATTCTCGTGGGAAACCTTGTAAGTAAAAAATGTCAAGTTCTTCTTTCGTTAAGTTCCCAGAGAGATTTTATGAATTTTTTTTCATTCTGAAGTGGCAATGGACTCGTAAGTGCACGTGACCCAGACCAAAAAGGTTTTAATACACAATTTATTTTCTCTTAATAATTGTGTTAATGTATAATAATAACAATAATAATAACATTAAGGGGCCATAATGAAAATAAGGTCTTCATGATCTGTATTATGCTACCCCTGCCACAGTTTCTCTAGATTACCGTCCCGCCTGTTTGTTTCGTTCTTTTTTGTTTCTGTTTAGTCTTATTTTTTAACTATTTTGGATAACATCATGTATTAGGTTTTTACCATTTACCTTTGAACATTTGTATTTTTTTTGTTAGTGGCGAATAAATACATACATACAAACAATAGCAGCAACCACAATACATCAGTCTTGTACTTGCCGGGCTCTCAGTTGCATTCGAATTTACTATATCTTACCATGTACACTAAAGTACTATAATCTACCACAACATTGTTTCTTTTGTAAACACTTGCTGCTAACATGATGCAGTCATTCCTTTTACTAGAAAACAGGATCATGATCACAACAAAAACCACACCATTTGAAGCCTTGCCTCCCGAAGAAAAAAAGAGTCCACGCCTCGTATTCTGCAATGCATGGTTATTAAAACGAGGGTAATTCGTTCCCAGTGCCTTCACTTTTTCCCGTATCTTTTCACATGTTGAACTTCATCAATCTCTTTCAAGACCACAGAATCAGAGAAGCCTTCTTGTCTCTGAGTGATAAAAAAATGAAGAAAAACAAGCTTGTATCGTCTTCTAGAAGAAAGTGCAGAAAAGCACATTTCACTGCACCTTCCAGTGTAAGAAGAGTGCTCATGAGTGCACCCCTTTCTAAAGATTTGAGGCAAAAATATAGTGTTCGTTCTCTGCCGGTCAGAAAGGACGATGAAGTTGTCGTTACAAGAGGACACTTCAAAAGTCCGCAGTCTGGTAAGGTGATAGCGTTTACAGGAAAAAGTGGGTCTTACACATTGAACGTATACAAAGGGAAAAGGCCAATGGTGCTACAGTTAGTGTTGGAATTCATCCAAGCAAGGTATGTATTGAGGATATAAATCATTGTAGTCTAACTCGGTCACTTGTATTTGAACTTAAATTAACGTTTTGATTGTTGTTAATAATCGCTCTGTTACAAGAATATTAATATGGAAAGCATCGTGGGAGCTCTATCAAGGTAGCGGTCTTATTTTCAATGTGCAGACGGGAATGGTTTATAGTAAATATAACTGGCCGATGATGAAAACATACATCTGATTTTTAATTAGTAAAATTGAATTTGGAAGACCCTAATGTCCATGTGAAATTCCTTGAATAATTTCTTTTGCGTACAAAATAATTCAGTTGTGCTTAAAAATTAAAGATGGGTGTAGGTAGGCTTACATTCCTTTTTTTCAGTACAAGAATAAGTACCAAATTAGTACTCAATTTATTTTTATTTTTATAGTTAAGCATTGTGACTAAACCACGTGGATTTTCTTTGAAATTAAAACAGTGGTACCACTATATAGAGCAAACAATGTCCCATGCACAAATGGATTTTTAAAGTGCAAGTTGTAGTTTAGCCATTCATTTCTATTTTGCAATGTATGCATACTACTGAATTGTTAGTGTGGATGGTTGAGTAACAGTTGCATCACGTGTAAACCTGGTAATGACATAATTTCTAGTTATCTGTTTACATTTTTGAAGTTTTTTTATCAGATTCTGGTTAAGTATTGCTTGTATATACTTACTTTGTTTCCCTCTGGGTCTTAGATGATGCTTTGTTTTAACAAGGCCAAAACCTATTTATCAAATATAAATATTGCTGTAGAGCATTATATTTTTGGGGGTTAAGTTGTACCATTGTTGCCCTGTCAGTGGTAATGAATGGCTTAAGAAATTGAAGTTAGAATGGTGGGAAATAGGTAGGAGTGTGGCAAATATCATTTGAGGTTGCTTAAGAGGGAGTCTTTTTTTCATTACATGTTTTGTTGTTGCTCTTGTTGGTTTATTGATTTGTTTTTGGTTGGAGGAGGGGTGTGTCTTTTACCCCCTCCATTCCGTAGCTCGGGCTGTGCCATTGTGGCAGTGATATATATGTTAGTTTGTTTTCTTAGGTTGAAATAGTAAAACTGAAACTGGATAAAGATAGGAAGAAAATTCTTGAACGAAAAGCTAAAGCTAAGCTTCAAGATAAGGCAAAAGGAAAACACACAGAAGAGGATGTTGCCATGGTTACTGAATAAAAGTAAGCCTTTTCAATATTCTTTGCTTAACATGATTTACTTGCCATGTTTGTAATGTCTTTTTGAATTTTCCTAAGTGAAACCAAGCACGAGTTCTTTTAATTTGTTTGTGGGACCAATCACGTCTACAGAATTGTTTTTCAAAATCTGTTTGCAAACGTGTGCAAATGTACATACATACAGTTTTATCTTCATATAGAGCCTTGAAGGTCATTGGTGGTGTGCCTTTAATCGTGCCTATTGTTGAGTGCATACCTTTATGATATTTTGTGTTTATTTGTTTGGCATGAGGGTCTAAATTTTGAAAAAATCTAAAGGAGACTGAACACATTCCATAATCATTGGTAGCCCAGTATATTTTATACATTTCATGTGCCAGTTGTTGTTTTCCTCCTGCAAGGGATATACAGATGAAGGTAATAGTGTGTTTAAATAGGGCAATGACAACCAAAGGCAAAGATTTAACACACATAATATTATTTTTACCACTCTGTTGTTAGTTGTACCCTGCACTATAGAAATCTTTTAACTATTCAAACATGATAGCATTAATCATCGTTTGCCTGTATCATTATACACAATAACAGTTCACTGAGACAAGATGTAGAAAACAGTACATTGGAATTAGTGATAAACTTTGGTGAGAATCCATTAACTAGGCAAATAAAGAAGACAGCAAAGTATTAAAGTGTATTGAACTGGGAACACAAACAAGGCAACTGAGTGTAATAGGTCTTGTTAGCAGACTTGTTTGCATATTTCATAAGTATGTTTCACTTCCATAAACAAACTAGTAATTTTATTTATCATCAAAGTTGCATAGAAAAGTAGTTAAAAACTAGGATGATGGTCCTTACGTGGTCTAGGAGATCAGCATCCAGATGAAACACCAAGCCATTAAAGCAAGCACCAATGTTTACATATTGAAGTCTTTTCTCCACCCACAGTCTCTCCACATTCTCAGACCAAGGGTCAGTTGAAAAGGCTCAGTAGGAACATGTGGAGCAACACCCCATAGATTCAATTAATTCTCTTTTATGTACAGAAACAAGCCAGGCACCTCAAGAAACTCTTGATTTTAGTTAATAATCAACTACAGGCCAACCCTAACCTTAATGGTTACTAACACCTGGTACTGTGTATCTGAAGCAGGATGTCAAGAGTGTCAAAGTATGAACCCTTTTGTTGACAAAGCTGACTTGCACAACTCATCTGCTGCTCCCATTAATGAGGCTAGATACAAGTACTGTTGCTGACAACATAAAAAACTTGGAAAAGTTGAAGTTGACATGACAGTAAGACTAGCACCTGTAAGAACCAGATTGTGTGGTTTAAGGAGTGGCAGGTGGTAACTAATTTTTTGAGGAGCCGTGGCTTAATGGTTAGTGCACTGCACAGTAACCAAGAGTTCCAGGTTCGATTCCCCGAGCTGTCGAGGAGAATTTAGAACTTTGCAAAAAGAAAAAGCCATTGGTTGGCGTCAGGAAGGGCATCCGGCCAAAAAAATTCCTCACTGCCAAATCAAAGTCCCTGTGAAGGGCACCAACTGAGCCCCAATTGCTGGGGGAAAATGACGTTAAAACTAAAAAAAAAAAGGTGGTAACTAATTTTTGTGGTTTAATTTGTTNTACTGTTATGGAAATAATATAAATAACTAGTTTACATTTAATGTAGCAAATGAAAACTTATCGAATTAGATACTTCTAAAGCCAACACCAAGACTATATGTTATAACCGGTCACTGAAATTAAATGAATCAAACATTCTGTTTATATTTTATTGCAAAAACTCAACATCTGAAGATAAAAAGGCCCTGGGAATCCTAAGCAAAGTAGTGTATAAGCTGTTAAATAAACGAAAGCAAGGAGCCGTGGCTTAATGGTTAGTGCACTGCACAGTAACCAAGAGTTCCGGCTTCGATTCCCCGAGCTGTCGAGGAGAATTTAGAACTTTGCAAAAGAAAAAGCCATTGGTTGGCGTCAGGAAGGGCATCCGGCCAAAAAAATTCCTCACTGCCAAATCAAAGTCCCTGTGAAGGGCACCAACTGAGCCCCAATTGCTGGGGGAAAATGACGTTAAAACTAAAAAAAAAAAGGTGGTAACTAATTTTTGTGTTTTAATCTGTTGGGTAGGAATCAGGAGCTTACCTTTGGTCATTATTGCTTTCCCTGAAGAGGGTACATAGCCAATAGTTATAAAACATTTGTAGTACAAAGTATGGACCTCTTGAGAAATGTTTCTGAGATATTGTGAGTATTTTGAGGATATTTGAGTGAAAATTCTGATTAGAAAAATAATAGAAACGATGTCCATATGGTTGTTAGTTGTATATTTTGAAATAGAGGGTTTGACATGGCCCCTGATTAATAGTAGATTTTCATACTTTTT
This sequence comes from Morbakka virulenta, assembly GCA_003991215.1. Taxonomy (NCBI): domain Eukaryota; kingdom Metazoa; phylum Cnidaria; class Cubozoa; order Carybdeida; family Carukiidae; genus Morbakka; species Morbakka virulenta. The sequence goes on along the minus strand of RDPX01000168.1, from coordinate 1,523,173 downwards.
TACATAGTATTTTTGAGTTCCAAGTGAAAAAAATTCTAATGGTGGGCTTTTGCTGTTCTTGTACAACTGTCAATTTCAAGTTTGAAAACTCTGGCAGACTGCTTTCACCTTGGTTGGTTTGTTGTGTACCTCCTGTGTACCTTCTGAGGTGTACAATCACCATATTGATGCATACTAAAATAAAGTATGACTTAATGTTTAGTATGGGTTTTAATTACAGTTATTTTGTTTAAACAAACAAATTACTTGCAAGTTTGTAAGACCATATAACAATCCATTAATTTGGGACTTTGTAGTGTTTTGTGTCTTTCCAGCAGCCACAGGTTGTATTTTAAGCAAATTAGTGTGCTGACATTTTTCAGAATACCTTTTCTTGTCACACAGCATTTAGTTATAGCTCCTACTGGATGCTCAAATTGTACTTTAATTCTTCTAATCATATGGGCACCATGTTTTTCCAATTTTTTTATGAATAGAGCCTCATTACAATCCAGCTGCTTACTTTACACATACTGAGCACTTGGAAACCATGTTTAGTAGGAATTATAAAATAATGTCAAGATATTATTGGGGTGGTAATTATCACCTTTGTTGCTCTACCTATTAATGAGTTTTTTAATGTAAAAGAACTGAGCAACAATTTCAACAATACCCTTTTTGTGATCTCATTTTTTAAAAATTGCTTTGGCGTCAGGAAGGGCACCATTTGAGCCCCAATTGCTGGGGGAAAATGATGTTAAAACTAAAAAAAATATTCTTCAGCTATACATACCATGATAATGATGAAAATATTTGGAAGGTAGTTGATTAAGTATGTAGCCCAAAGTAAAAAGATATACTTACAAATAAACACATTTTGTCCAGTCATCATTGAGCCTACCTGTATTTATCATACTTTGCAGCTTGTAAATGAATGTTATAAGTGAAAAATGGCATTGGCTCTCATTGCCAGTACCAGAATGGTGACTGGCTCTTTTACTCATGAAAACAGGCAGAAGGTCCAAGTATAGCAGTGAATTTGACAAGCTTTTAGTAAGTTGGATTATACATGGATAGCTGCCAAAACAGTTGATATTGACCATAATTGTTCACTTGTATAATGCAGCTGTGTTCCAAACATGAAGATATTTACCTTGACTGCAGATATCACTAGGTTGGGTCATTTTTAAATTACCAAATTTTTACCAATGTTGTGCCACACCTGCTTCTGCTTGGGTTCAAAGTGCTTAATACAGAGTCACCTGAAGTGGCTGCAACTAACATCTCTTTGACTGTTACTTATTAAGATGCATTGGACCTAATTGAGGTGTCTGCTTCTGGAGGGAATTAATGCTCTTTATTTTTAAGTTTCTAAGACCATGCAGTAAATTTTTGGCAATTGTTTTCTGTGTGGTGGTGATGATATCCCTTGATGAACAAGGGTATTCTTATAGGCTTTTACAACACTATTTACATTATTAGTTGGTGCTGCTTTTTTATCTTAGTAAGGCATTTGACACCATGGCACACAGAAAACTGATTGAAAAGCTCAAATGTTATGGTGTCCGAGAAAAAGAACTAGTAGTAATATAAAGTTGTAATATATGTTTACGATCTACAAAACCTTGATCACTGGTTCACAGAAAACAAATTGTTGTTAAACTTGAAACCAGAACAAACTGAAGTGTGGCTCTTTCGCACATCCAAAAGGATAAGTCTGCAGCAGAGAGATGTTGTGATAAAGATAAATGACCAAAAAGTCAATGTGGCAAATCGTTACAAGTATCTTGGGGTAAAAATCAACCACACTCTAAACTTGAATTTGCATTTTGACAAAATGTTCAAGAAAATGTTGACACGACTAGTTTTACTATACAAAATGTGGACCATTCCTAGAATGAGTGATGTGCTCTCAGCTGTCAACACTGTCATCTTACTGTTTTTTACATACTGTTGTATACTTAAACCTATTTTCAATCAAAGTCAGGCTCAACAAATTGCATCCTTCGAAAGATGTGCTTGAGAAATTTTGGCAGATGGTCAACATATCAATCCTAACATCAACATCATGGATTGTGGAAAACAAATAGTTTTCCTGTTTGTCAGGAATGTTCTACTTGGAAATGTTAAGTCACCTTTTGAAAACTATTTTGCATTATCAAACACAAAAGTGAACAAGAGAAACAAAAATCTATTTTTCTACGTCCCAAGAGTCAAATTGGAATATGGGGGAGACAGTCAATTTGTCACATGGCAGCTAAAGTTTTTAATGATCTCCCACTTGAACTAAGGAGCAAATACAGAGATATGGATTTTAAAGAAAATTTAAAAGATCATAGGTTCTGGTTTTTGTCAGGTTCTTATTGTTTTACAGCTTTTTTTTTGGAACTGGACACATGTTGATAACAGCATTTGTATGTATATATGTATGTATGTATATATATATATATATATATATATATATATATATATATTACTTTTTAATTATATTTATTCAAACGTTTTTATCCTCCATAAATATTCGTAATAAATAAATAAATAAAGGTGAAACTAAATAGCTTACCTTTTGGTATTGAAGCCTCAAAGACTTGTCATGTTGATCTTTGTACTATCAACATAATAATAATTATTATTTATTTATTAATTATTATGTATAATTATTGTTATTATCTTCAATTTGCAACTAATGCACTGGCTGATCTTAAGCTGTTCTGTGTGTGAGAGAGTAGGTTACAACCAAAACTGTTTCCAGTGTGTTTCATCTTGTTAATCGAAGAGCTGATTATGAACTCAATGTCTCAATATCTGGCATGAGGTTACCTTTTGAGAAAACTCCCAAGTACCTTGGTGTCACACTAGACCGTACTCTCTCATACAAACATCATTTGATTGAAGTCTCTTCTAAAGTTACCAAGCGATGTAACCTACTAAGGCGTATTGCTGGCTGTCGGTGGGGTGCTGATTTCTCGACTTTGAAATCATCTGCTTTAGCCTTGTGTTACTCTGCTGCGGAATATTGTTCTCCTGTTTGGAGCCAAAGCCATCACTGCAATAAAGTTGATGTTGCACTTAATGAATGCTTGAGACTAGTGAGTGGTTGTATAAAATCGACTTCAACTGATGTTCTTCC
>RDPX01000168.1:1451834-1515445 GCA_003991215.1 Morbakka virulenta | reverse complement strand
TGGTTTAGAATGCTTTACAGTTAATGGACCAATTATAACTATTAAAATCTTCTTGTTACATACATAATCTCGACAATATTTGTTGCACCCTTTTGCATCTTTCTGCTTGGTAAAATTTCCCCACAAAAATTTTAAGTTCATTTATCAATATGACCATTACTGTGTTTTAACACTGACCAACTCTGTTGCCTAACCTGCAAGATCACTCTTTGCTGATGTCAAATTAAATGATTTCATTAGTCCATCCCAATATTATTCACATTTGCTGTGTTTGTGTTTTGTTTGGTATATAATTGGTAATTAAATTATTTAATTATATACATAATTAAATATGTATATATTTCTAAAATTTTTGAAGTGGTTATCCTGTATAAAATTCGTAAATAATAATATGATTTACCTTAATACTTGGTACAGTTACATTGTTACCAAGAGGTTCCAGTTTGATTCCCCAGGCAGGCAAAATAACTTGGGAGCTTTACAAAAGAAAAACCAAATGGTTGGGGTGAGAAAGGCCATCCTGCTAAGGAATTCCTCACTGCCACAACAATGACCTTCCAACCCTAAGCTCAGTTACTGAGGGAATTGACGTTTACTTTACTTGGGACATGTGTATATTTGCCACTGATGTAGTGATTACTTCAAATATATTTGATCTTTAAATCCTCATATTATTTCCTTCTTTTTTTTTATTTCCATTTTAGATGTGAAAAGACATTGGCTTCTTCATGAAGAAAATGTGGTGGTTTTTATATTACAAACCAATATGAATTGTAAAAAGATCTATTTGACCACAAAATTTACGAGTTTTCTTTTCATTGCAATCACCATTTACGTGCAAGTTCTTTATCACTTTCACACCCCCACTGTGGAGGTTCTTTTCAAAATATTACCGTTATTTTTTATGGGCCCACTTGCCACATTGTAAGAACCCCTTTGCAGTAACCTGTGTGGTCATTGTGAAGGTGATTTATTTCATGCCCAAGAGAAATAACATTGATTGATCTAAAGTGTAGACTCCTGTCAAGCATATAATGGTTAACAGTCCTGGTCTGAGCTGATGTTTCTATATTTTAAAGAAATGTTCACATCAGACGTGCTGTTTCTTCTGGTGAAAAAGAGTGCTTAACTTTGTGCATTAGCCTTTTGATTTGCCCTGGTTTCAGAAATAACTTTACTGAAATGTTGCAAATTTGTTAGTTCTTATGAAATTTGTATCATGTGATAATCATCATCAAGAACGGATAGGTCGATTTCGAGCAGCAGTGTCCGTCTTCACCAGCTCTCTACAAATGTTCTGTTTGTGGGCAACTATCATTGCTTTTGCCATTGTCAGTCAATCCACAAAGGTCTTTGATGTTATCGCTCAGTCTAGTTTTTGGTATGTCTCTGACTCTCTTTGCAATAAGCATGTTCGTTAGAGGAGTGTTGACTTTACTGTTGTACCTCAAGATATCACCTATGAAGGATATCTGGCATGCTTGTATTGTGTTTAACAAACGAATTTCGCAGTTGATCTTTTGCAATACCGACTCGTTACACTGTCCAACTGACACGAGGCGATAACACCACAGTTATAAGCTTTCTAGCCGTTTTCTCTCTGATGTCTTTAGGACCCAAGATTCTGACCCGTAAGTTGCTATCGAGAGCGCAAGAGAAGTCAGGAGTCTTTTCTTCGTCTTGAGCGATATATTTCTGTTCTTCCATATGCTAGTGAGAGCAATCGCAGCATTATTTTAAACTACTATTCATTTTTTGATTTCCTTGCAATCATGTTTGTTTGAGAATGTAGTCCCTAGGTATATGAACTCGTTGACATTTTCCACCGTTTCATTGTTGATGGTAATATAAGAGTCATCAGCATGATTTTACGTTGAGAAACTTTTATCATAAAATCATACGGTGATGCAACAGCTGTGAAACTGTCCTTCTGAATGAATATGGGTAAAACGAAATTCTGCCCTTTAACAGTAAAACGATTTTTTTAAATTAATAAAATAAAAAATAAAATCATTTTTGGAAGGGAAAATAGCCATAAACAGAACCAAAAAAACAACGAAAAGAGCATAGTTAAAGAGGACCAATTGAAATTGTTAAATTTTTTTGTTTACGAAGGGAAATTGATGGAAAATCGCCACCACTGAAATTACCATTTGCGACTATGACTGCAACATCCATTGCATAATCAGGTATGTTGTTTAAACCGAACGACAAAGTTTGTCTTTGTATTTTTTGTTTCACTTCTTGTAAGTGGAAATTAGATAGTGGTAAAGCCATTCAGTGGTATGATGACCTGCCGTGCCCATCTGCAAAACAGTCGAGGCACTATTTGGTGAAATCATTGAACTACGAATATCAGTTTTTAGTCGATCGACTTTTGTATTTCCTTTCCCGTTGCATTGACAAAGTTCACTACGGTATCTTTCGTCACTTTAGACTATGTAGTGCAAATTTAACATCGCCGCCTGTCGACTTGCAGACCTTAATTACCAAAATCTTCACAATGGCATAGTCATTAGAATGCGCACATTTTATGTATTTCTGCTGGTTTTTTTCCACCGAAACCTGAGTCACTGATTTTAATGAGTTACGCATAGACACTTTGCTTGCTTCAGCGTCATTCCCATGGAGTGATGGAGAATATAAAGCCAGGAGTCTGAAGCGATGTGTTGAAACTAATATGTAAACAGTTTGAATCTACCCAAATCCCAACAGCTGCTGTAAGTGGTTTTGTTTTTGTGTATATAGCCATAATCAAATCTCATGAATGCAATACAGGGTGGTGGTTACTCACGTGCTTTCTATGGCAAGGTCCTTCGTAAACGTACATACCACAAAGTTGCGTCGTAAAACTGGTACTTGGTTAGAAGCGCTGTAAATTGCGCTTTATATTTGCGAAGTTTTGTATTACCTGACCACAGCGTAACTCATTTTATTCACCCCATCATCCGAGCACCAAATTAGCCAGTTTTGCGTTTGAACTTCTCTTGCTGATAAAATAGGTAACAACGTTAAATCGTTATGGGTGGCATTACGAAACCTTATCTGTTACCACAATTTTTAACAATCTTTAGTTTTTAGTACTGTAAGATTTGGGATTTGTCTGATACTGTGTCGATAAGGGATATTAATAATTAATTTTTCAAGAGTTATTTTAAGCTTTGATAGACTAATAATACATGTAATTCATAATATGAGGCTTTCCACAAATTCGTCCTATTTTCTCTGGTTTACTTGAGGATTTTCAAATACTATGAAAAAGTGAAATACTCGCCTGCAAGCCAGTATGCAACAAAATGAATAAATAATTTTTGACACAAATAGGAGAGGGGGTTGATTACTACTTCAAAACATTCGATACCTAAGCGTGTACGGTAAATTGAAACTGAATCTCTAAACATGGTCCTTCGAGTTCCAATTTGACAGGTGATGACGGGAATATGGTCATCACGCCACCACTGGATTGGAAACGGACACAGTCGACAAGACGGAACTTGTTTTTTTGTTGATAACCGGCAGAGTATGGTTGAATTATCAAAATGTCAAGGATGAAGTGAAAGAATAACAAAGGGTGATCTTGTTCAATTTGTTGGAGGTAAGAAAGTTAAAAAGGATTTCTGTGGAATAACCTTTTTTTAACCTTATTAAAAGTTACTTATACTTCGTTTACATTTTTTCCTCGCATCTTTTGGCCATGCAGAGAATTCAACATCGTCACAGAGTGGAAGAATAACTTGCTTGCCAGAATTTGGAACACGTAATGCTTACAGAAATCTTGACTTAAAAAATAGACTTGAACTCGCTCAGCAAACCGAGATTTATCATCTGAGATCACCCTTTTAAAAGCGTTGCTAGCCTGTGTGGAGGAAACCTGATATTTAGTAGTACAATTGCGTGAAAAGTGAATGCAGAAATAATTCCGATAAGCATTGAACTACGGGGAGAATCAGGTTCGACTGTATTTAGGACTAATTACAAATGTTTTAAAGCAACTTGCACTCATACTGTGAAGTCAGTTGTATCATCGGAAGCCGATTTGCTAAAGACCGAACCCACTGCAATATTACAAAGAAACTGACGAAATCTATCTGTCAGCCTGGCCATGTGAAAAAACTGGTATGGGTTGCCAACAAGATTTAAAAGTTACTCAGGAACAGAAGTGAAAAAGGGATCTAAAAGAGAAGGTTGTCCCGAGCCTGAGTCCAAAAATCTTGTCGGAAAATCTTTAAGCTGTACACGATCTTGGCAAGAACGAAGTTGTAATTAACTTCTTCATGTCGGAATGACTCAACCAGGATATGTGATTTGCATTGAACTTGCCAAAGACAAAGTTGTTAATAGTTATTTAGCTTGTCCTGTAAAGTGGTAAAATATAAGGCCAGTCAATATGAGGAAAGGCTTTCGAAAAAGAAAAATAGGAACAAATGCGGTATTAAATAGAGCAACCAGCAGACACTTTCTACCACACATTGCCTTCATAAGAGAGAAGTGGTGGTGAGTTGATTCTGCCACCAGTGTTTCTAACGAGACATCTCTAGGATGGTTGGCAGCCAAGGTTAAGAGGACCTCCTCTCCATGAGACAGCCAGCCCCACCAGACGCTAAATGTATTTCAATGTCTCGAGTTGAATATTACTAAATTTCCAAGGTTCCAGAGAAATTAATATTAGGCTTACACCAAATTGCCTAATGACCACCGACTCCACTATGTTGTACCAAAAAATATTTTAGTGATACAATTGCATTAACTGGGCAATCGGTATCACTTCAAAGTGACGTCTGGCTTTTTCATCTTTTTATCGCAAGAAGTGCTCGGACGAACTCCTTCCTCGATTTTAAATTACAGTTATCTCGCTTGACACTCTTATCGTGCCCATTATTCCAATACTGTGCGGTTTAATGTGTAAATAACGTATCTTTAGGTCTTCCCCTTAGCTCATCATTTTTTTTGAGTTCACCTTTTTAATAGTCCCTTACATACTACATGGATTTGTTCTTTGTTTGGAATCTCCTTAACTACAGGTGAAGAGGACGGGGGCATCTGGGAAGACCAAGTGCTTCAAAGAGTGACAGCATCTATATGTGGTCAAGCTACAAAATACTTTTAGTTTCATTTGAACTATCGTAAAAATAAAAATGCCTTACAAATGAAGTTCACTTTCATTGGTCTCTGAAGTAGGCTTTATCAGCTATTTGCTCTGGTTTACATTGGTATTATGAAAGTATTTACATTTTACATGCTATTTTCCCCTTGTGGTAATTAAGGAATCTGATAAAACCATTTGATAATAAAACCATCTGTGAATTACGAAGTTACTGCAAAAAGCTTAAATTAACATCTGCTCTCAGTTTAACAATAGCTAATCTACCTTTACAATAAAAATAATTCTGCTATGCACTTAGAAATTCTTCTTCGGGTATAACAAGTCATCTGAGCAAAAATTATGTAATTTAATGCGAAAACTACGCTTAAGATGTCTACCCTCCTTTTAACACTTGAAACACTTTCTATTTGAAATGTATGTAGTATTTAAATAAAATATCTTTATTATTAAAACCTTCAATCATCTTATTCTTCAACCTTAATTACCCCATTCCCAGAACAAATATTAACCGCTTTCTTTTGGAACGGAATCAGACAAAAATTCCACCAGAGCTATCAAAAGCATTTGGGACAAAAACATCGGGGACCAAGCCTCCATAACATCTGACTGGAGCAATTGCTTAAGTTACATCAGCTATTACTTTTTAATGGTAATCTGTTCGCAAATGATAGTATAAACAAAACCACAGTAACCGAACACCAGTTTTCATGATAAACATCGCGAGTTCCAAGATTCTTGTGGGACGATCAGCCTTGGTTACTCATATACGGGAACAACAACCGGTTGCTCATGCCTCCATTGCGAACATATCATTTTAGGACAAAAAGTTATTTTCTTCACAGGTGACAACTTTTTGGGATATGGATAACGATATTTACAAACTGGGGTTAAAACTGGTAAAGAAAGATTAATAATAAATATCAAAAATTCATACTATAAATTCTTGTTATGACCAATCGCTCGCATTATTTCAAGCTCATGTTCTGGGAGGGTAATGAAAAAGGGACTGGAAAAGAAAATACGTCACAACAAAATGTTACGGCTCGATGAAACTCCCAGCTACCTTGGACAACTCGTCCGGGTTTTTTTTGTCAGATTAAGTTACGTCGTTTAATTGTTACAGAACTTACATAGAAGTATTTAAGTAGTTGGTTATTTAACTTTCGTTAGTCCGCATTAGTTCCCTTGGGTACTGGCAGAACAAATTTAGCATACAAAGCAACATTGCAACATGCTTCTACATCTAACAGAAATACTAAAGGTAATCAGCAGTTATGGTGTGTCACATCAAACACACTGAAAAGGAGGAAGAAATGACTCAATTTTATATTATTGTAAAAACATGCGTACAAGCTGCTCTTGTACATACGCTCCGCCCCTAATTCTAGATTGCATAACTTGGGGGGAAATGTAGGTTTTGTTGTTTCAGTTTAGATAAGTTTCTACAAAGTAAACAATTAAACAAGGAATTATCTTATCAAGCCCTTGCAGAGTGTTAGAATATATATTTGTTTTCGAGTACACATAATGATAACTTGTATACCATAGCCTTCCTAAATGCAACCTTCACTGTAAATGTTACGACCTGCTTTTTTTTTAAAGCCTCCTACACCAGAACTTCCAGGCACTGACAATTTTATAACTAGGAATCTACGACTTCCGTTTTAATTTTTCTGTTACAAAAACAAATGCTTTTTTACAATAAAGAAATGGGAAACCAAGGAGGGGGCTCGATTCCACACTTTTACATTGAGAGTATAATGGCCTACCCTACGAGTCTTAAGGCTGCTTTGATAGCAAACAATTTTGGTTTTATCACATTCAAATTGGAAGTTTTGCTTCACATGCAACACTGCATTAGATAACTATTTATTAATACACAGAGCTACATGGATATTAATATAAATGGATGTGTGCATAGTTGTAATACAGGCTCATGCCATATTTCAAATGAAGAGGTTAAAAAAAAAGCACTTCTTCGATATCTGTGCTTAACGTCCAGCCATCAGGCACAAAATAAATTTTTGGTTAACACTTTTATTACCCAATTGTAGCGAAATGTGTGGTAATGTGAGGATTGCTAACTCGCTTTGCTTGCCAGCAGGCAATAAAGAAAAATACCACTAGAGATAAAAAATGCGACACACAAGTTAATGATGGTAAGTATATGCGCTGTGCGCAAGACGAAAATATTATTTAGTTGATAACAATATCAAAATTGGTAATCATATACCACGATACGGATCCTTTTAAGGTATCCAACTACACTTTACTCTTCCAAAAGATCGTGCATCTTATATTTGGGAAACAAGACAAGAGTAAACGTTTGGTTTAATACACAAATTTTAGCTGTATCTTATTTATCACAAGGATTAAAACATTTCTTTTCTTCGCATTAGAAAAATGCGTGCTATGGTTAGGAAATATCGATTGAGGAACTCTTGCTCAATATATATCCTGTTTTTCCTGTTAAGTGCTGTAACTCACACGTCTTGCTATTGCAATTTCAACATAAACCCGTTCATAGTTGTAAAAAAAAGGTGGCAATATGGGAGTATGAGGGTTAGATACTGTCAACAAGTACTACATTACGTTTCTTAGCACCCTTCAAAAATTAATAGGGTATTAAACATAAAGCCTGGTGTAAAGTGTGATATTCCAAAGCCACTAATGCAGGCAAGTATATCATAAAACATTGTTGTCCAATTTAACATGTGCTGAGGTTTTGTGGTTGAGCCAGAAGATCAATTACCCTGCTGCCAACATCATACAACTTTTTCATTGATGAATCATTTCTGTAAACAAGAAGCGTTAAACTCTCCCCTGTAAAAACAAAACTAACGTAAGAGTTCCTGAATAACGGGGGAAAAGTCCAATGAGATGTGGCTGAAATCTTAGCCCCAAAAAGTCTAATAGACAAACTTCGTTTCCAGGGTAAATGACAATATTTTGCAACCTTTTGCTACCACACTGCTGGCAAGTGCCAAGGGTGAGAGCAAAACTACAGGGGTATCTCATCGAAAGAAGGGGTTCGGTAAAGATTGAAATGTACAACGTAATTGTCCCGAGGACCGGGTAGGCACTTAAAATGTCAAAAATCAAACATCCGCATCGTATTAAATACTATAAAGAACCTCTTTTAACCCTTTCCACGAGTGAAATGGTTACAGTTATAAAGATATAATGCACACCCCTCTTACTTAGTTTCCCTCACAATGACAGAGCAAATAGTGGGTCAAAAACTGATCATTTTTGAATGCGTTTAAGGTAGGTGAAAACTTCTTATTGGCCAATTTGGATTTACGTCTACTGTTTCTTTTTTAAATGACACCTGCAATAATGACATACCGTTCTTTAATTGTTTTCTCTAAATTACTCCTCGTTGTCTTTACCTTATTGGTTAAGTGCTGCAGAGAAGCTCACAATGATAAATTACCCATAAAAAAGATTTAAAACGTAGCAACAAACTACGACATATACCTTCTGCGTTGGTAAATCAAACTCTTACTTGCTGAACAGAAACATTAACCATACCCTTCTGTTTACAAAATTTCTACTAAAGCAATGAACCAATGCACTCACAAACTCTTTAATACCAGGGTGACTTGGAGTCATTTGTTGATGTATCCTTTATTCATTCATTTAACATATTTTTTTTCATACTTTTAAACTATTCTTTAATTATTGTTTATTCCTTTTCAATTCTTGCTGTGAAACCATGCGCAAACTCAGTACCTGTTATTTACAACAAAAACCAAGTCGAGTGCAACATGTTAGTCTATGTGGATTTAAATACACACCTTTACTTATGTAATACAAATAATGTTATTTTTACGTTATTCAAAAATTAATGAACTGTTAATATATATTTATATATATATATATATATATTTATATATATATATATATATATATTTATATATATATATATATATTTATATATATATATATATATATTTATATATATATATATATATATAGCTGAGTTGTAAATCAACATCTCAGAATGTACGTGGTTTCCAGTTCGCGCATAAGCCGCGTCCCTGGAAGTACTGTGCCCACTTTTTTCCTCCGTTATAGGAGCCAAACTCTTTTTGCGAGAATATTAAGTCTTTTCGGAAATAAAACTGGAAGAGGGGAAAAGCAATTAACAAAAAAACCCTTAAAGTACAAGGGGAAAAAATCCATTAAAAATAAATAACCCTATGCAATAAAGTAACTTCTTGGTTGGGGTGAAAGAAATAAACATTGACCATTGTTAACCAACCACCACCCAGTTCCCACTTTTGACGTCCTTTACCATTTTACATAGTTTTCTAACTTATAAGAAGTCTGAAAAGGATTTATCTGCGTAAAGCATGGATACATACAAACTCCGTCCACTAATACAGAGAAGGTCCAAGTGAAGCAAAAAACACAAAGAGTGAAATTGCTCCGATGTATAATAACACAGAATATTGACATGCAATACACAAAGGTAACTCGTTTACACAGAAATTTCAAAATTATTGCACAGAAAATAAATGTTTAAAGCATGAATTCATCAATTAAATAATACTCAATGTACTTTCAGACAAGGGCAAATTCAACCTTGTTTTTTGTCACTTATAATAGAATTACGATGTCTACCACCTTTGCTTACAAAAATTCTACTTTTCCTGAACTTATTTTTGGAGTTTATGTTGGGCAGTAACAAAAAAATGCCAAGAAAACAGGAGGTTAACAACCCGACTGAAGATTTTCAATCACACGATAGTCTTTGGTTTGAATTAATATATAATTATATGTTGGTTACACTCCATGAGCGTATTCTACTCTCAAGAATTGCTTTTAGAAAAAGGACAAAAACTAACTACCGTCATTTAAAAAGCTGACATTCATGGTTTGAAATGGTTATTCTTCGTTTGCATCTTAGATGACAAAATTGCCACTTCTCATCAGTTACTTTCTGATATCAATCTCGAAAGAAAACAGATACTAACTCTAACGAAAAACAGCTTTATCCAACCCATGCACACTCAGTTGCAGTAAGAAATGGGTTTACAAGAGGTTAGAGCCGAAAGGACCAGCTCTACATTTGTTTTTAAACCTTACAAACAACCAGTATCCCTAAAGGTCACACCATTTTTTACAAGCTTTGACTATCAGCAAAAACCTATATAGAAGTAGCTTTGACCGGAATTTCAAAAGTTATTACTTTCACAAAAAGCATAATGAGTGCAACGCAGCAGGAAAAAAATAAGGTTCAGTGATTCTTTTTGGACGCAAGCAAGGTTAACCTTGTGAACTAATGAATACGAAGCAACGCCAGTCTTGATGCATGTTACGTCACACAAATAAAAAAAAGAAGTTATACAGATAAGAAACACCAATTAGAAATAAAAATGCTTACTTCGCCTAAAAAGGGGCTTTAAAAATTATGTCATTGTGGTAGTTGATCGAAGGGCCTGGTCTCTCCGTCTCCTCCCCCCCCCCCAAAAAAAAGCGGATTAATATTATGCACGAGTGGAATCAATCTAAATTTAAACAAACATATCAAATCAATGTGATAATACTAGTAAGGTTTAATAATAAAAATCTTCACTTCTTGCACTAGACGGGAGCTTGCGGCACATTTTGGGGGTTGGGATATGTAGGTGACATGCCGGCAACTTATTCAAGGCTAATCGAAAACCTATTGTTTCTAGAGTAATATTCACAAATCAAATGGTATATTGTAATTCACTCCGCGATCTAACTTCATCTAAAAATGCCAAAAATACCAAGGTTTTTCTTTACTTCTGCCTTGGAGGAATAAAATAACCCCCACATTTAGGAACTAGCTTAAACAGTTAATAATGAAAATATTTTTAATACAACAAAAAAAGAAGCCTTACTGTCTACGTTGTTTGGATATCTTGTCTTTCCATCTTTTAAGTAATGAAATTACTTAGTGCATAGAGAAAATGCACATGTTTGAGGCAGTACGGGTATATATAATGTAACAGTGAATTTTGTACTTTATATTACATTATGAAGTATAGTATAGTATAGTATAGTATAGTATAGTATAGTATAGTATNAACATATCAAATCAATGTGATAATACTAGTAAGGTTTAATAATAAAAATCTTCACTTCTTGCACTAGACGGGAGCTTGCGGCACATTTTGGGGGTTGGGATATGTAGGTGACATGCCGGCAACTTATTCAAGGCTAATCGAAAACCTATTGTTTCTAGAGTAATATTCACAAATCAAATGGTATATTGTAATTCACTCCGCGATCTAACTTCATCTAAAAATGCCAAAAATACCAAGGTTTTTCTTTACTTCTGCCTTGGAGGAATAAAATAACCCCCACATTTAGGAACTAGCTTAAACAGTTAATAATGAAAATATTTTTAATACAACAAAAAAGAAGCCTTACTGTCTACGTTGTTTGGATATCTTGTCTTTCCATCTTTTAAGTAATGAAATTACTTAGTGCATAGAGAAAATGCACATGTTTGAGGCAGTACGGGTATATATAATGTAACAGTGAATTTTGTACTTTATATTACATTATGAAGTATAGTATAGTATAGTATAGTATAGTATAGTATAGTATAGTATAGTATAGTATGGTATAGTATAGGAAATGAGTATTGTAAACTGTTGCATATCACATTAGTACCTTATATTTATTACGTGACTAAGCTTAAGTGACTCCCATAAGTTTAACGTTTAAACTATTTATTTCAACCATTCAGTGAGCAAGTGACTCTTTATTAGGACCCAACAGTGTAAACCATATTGTCACAGATTTCTACTTCCCATTAAAAAAATACTACATGTGCTTCTTCCTATTTGTTGTGATGGGCTGGCAATTATTTAAAATTATCGTCGAAAGGCATGACATATAGAAATATTGACGGGTTCCTTTTTGTGGTAATCAATTCTTAAAGAAAACAATATCAAAAAGTTGTGTAACTAAAGACAGGGTTTGGAATCACCGTAACGGGTGTTAATCAAGGCCTGTCCCTTTCCCTATCATCTCCTGTAGGCAAGTATTCACTGTACAGTCATTCTTAACCAAATCAATATGGTAATGCCTTATTCCTCCTGATTCCCTTATATTTCCTATCCGCAATTGTTACATATCTCATTCAAAAATTATGGATAAAAAATTCAATGATGTCGTTATAAGCTTCTGGTGTTCTTAAAAATCTTTTCAAATTATTCTGTTAGGAAATCTATTTGAAATTAACTATATAAAATTGTGGCTTTAGTGTCGCTTACTTTGGATGTTAGCAATGAAACATAATTATCCAGGTCCATCACATGCAATCCTACACCACTCTTTTGGAAGAAGCACAATTTTTGATAAACGGATCAATATTAATATTAAGGCCAACACACAACCACCAAAACACAAAAATATGAAATAAACCCAGACTGTTGCAAGTGCGATACCTATAATTTCAGTTCAACAGAAAAGTCATGAATATCAACTTGAAAAAACATGGTATCTACAAATGGCGAAAAGACAGGTGCACTTAATGTATTGTGTCAAACAGTTGAGGAAAAACAAATAAGACTGAGAAATGTATATCAAATTAAAAATTACATTATACAATAGAGAACAATTTCAATGTATTACTTCCGACAAGATCAATTCTATACAAAAATAAAATTCCATGTCCTGGATCCGCTATATCGCATTTTCCATCCACTCTTTTTCTTGCTCTGGTGTAAGTGTGAGAAAATGCTTAAAGAATTCATAGACAGACCAAGAAATGGCACAGGACGGTGTCTGATATATCACTCTAGCTTGCAATCCTTGGAAGTATCCCCGGAACCCCTGTAATTTGTAGACAGTTCTTAGTGCACCGAACATGCCGGTTACAAATGTTCTTGTTTCCCCGCATGATACGGCCTTTATCTCCGCAACAGCACATTTTTCCTGTGTATTTAATAAAGTCTTTGCAACGTCAAGTGGAGTGGTTAGTGCAGCTGCCACCCCACCAGCGGTAGCACCTGAAACTAAATGAGTCTTTGGGTCGTATCCTCCACTCGGATTTAAAGTTTCACGAAAAAGTTCATAGGTTACAAAATGTGTACACTGAAATGGAATATTCATAGTCAATTGTGTGGAATAACTTCTGTAAAATGCTTTCAGTCCTTCATTTCGTAAGATATTATGAAAACAGTTCATTACACCACGGTATGGACTGCCGTACATCTGAAGCCTTTGTTTAACAACTAAAAAAATGAACAATTGACAGAAATGAAAATGATATCGACTCTATAAAATAAAACATAAATGAAATCTATGATGGGATCGGTAAACAATGTTGAAGAAAAAGGTGAAAAAGGTGTGCGTACTAAGTTCGATTCAAACCAATAACCATGGCTATCCCTTGCTCTACCCCCTGAGCTATCGGCGCTCGTCCTTTTACCAGATCACTCTTGGAGTCATATCTTTCTCTTAAATGCACCGTTCTTTGCTGTAAGATATGGTTCAGAAATTATCTTGGGAAGGCCACGCACAGAGAACTCAAGTAATAGAGCAAGTGGCCATAATAACTATAGGCACTGGTTCCAATACAGTTCTCTGCATTTAGATTTTTCACTTTTCTAAAAGTCCAAATCCTCTCTATCTATATCCTATTATTTTCATAAACATTGCTATCAACTATTGTAACTGTCCCTCATTAATTGACTGGGGCAGCGCTAAGATTAATGGCTTCAAATAACGATAGGAAGTCGGTTAGTATCCACTAAAAAGACGGTGATATATGAGAAAAGAAAAGATCAACAGTTATTTTTTCGGTAGAATTTACTCCCTTTAGTATATACGACCATCCACCGATTACTTTGTTAAAATAAATAAAAAAAACCCACTTAAAAGAACACTTCTCTTTGCCACAAGGCAAAGATTGCGCTAACTTTTCTGACTAATTTAGAAATGCGCTTTTGTCCACATTGTTTAGAAAAATGGCTTCTACGGCGCACCACAGTTCTGCCATTAGGTTTAGCAAGGTAAGGATCCCTTGGTTACTCATTGACAATTCTATGTTAGCCCTCATTTACCTCCATCGTTTACTCGGCTACGAAAGCCCACGGAAATCAATTCTTTTATGGGTAACATAAAATCTCGCAATGATAGGCTTATTTTCTAATGTCTTGTGGGCATACCGTTTTTCTTCATGGGCAACTGATTCCTCATTGTTGCTCTCAACTGCAGCCCACTTATATCTCAACAAATAGCAATGAATTCAACAGTCCAACACTTTTAATGGAAAAAACAAATTGGAAAGAATCTTTGTTGGGCAGCAGTTGCTCTGAAGACTAACCACTCTCTGACAACCTGGTATTTTATGGATGGCAAGTTGTTAACTTACATCTATTTGATTACTATGATTAAGGGCACAAAATTTTATATTTGACTTGACATGCCAATACTTATCCATATAAACCATGAAGCTCATTTATAATCTAATATTTCCATTTTTTCCCCTAAAAATCTACAAAAATATAAGTCATACCAACCTTCTATAGGATTCATTGCACAGTCATGGAAAACTGTTGCTGTTGCTCCTGCAATACCTTTATTAAAAAACAAAGCATTCATTCTAATCAAAATTGCGTGAATTCATTACCAAAAAATGCAATGAAAATTGCTAGGTACTACCTATAACCCAAGGAGTGTGGTGTAGTGTACAGTGTGATAGACAGAAAATGGTGCAAAATCTCTTTCTCAAGTGATACACATCAAAACAAGAGACAGATCAGCAACTAGAACCAATCATTTAGTAGAGTCAATATCACCAACATTATTCAAATAGATATAATAAAGAAACCAAACTGCACCTTACAAACTTATTCTAACAGAAGTAAAAAAACAAAACAAAACTTGTGTCCAGAAAAATAATTTCAATGGCAATTTCACATATTATATATATAGTATTGCAATGAGTTAAAAATTAATATCCAAAACTTGTGACCAATATGAGTCTCACATAAAATTAATACACTGCAGTTTATTTTAATGTTGAATATTTACACTATCATAAAGTATAAGAGTAAAAAAACAGACAGAGGAGATTTTGGCAGTAACAAAGTCAGTATACATGGGCAACAAAGGCACAGTTAACAGAAAAAAAAATATTTTAAGAGTAAAAATTTGGGTTTCCAGGTTGACTGATGTTAATTCTTACCATATATACTTTTGTGATTTTTTTTACCTATTACCAAAGGGGCTTTTTCAGTTCAAATATGACTGGTGGCTGTCAATTATATTGCAATTTGCAATCTATTGTTTTATGGCAAATCAAAAAAACAAGATGGCAGTCTTACTATATTGGATGCCTGATTAAACTGATCTAAAAATTTTTTAACCAAAATTGCCACTTGAACAGCAGATACATTTTCTGGGTAATTTTGATGCGCTGATTCCGAATCTGCATGTAATAAACAATTCTACCATTTAGTTTTTATTTTGTGGTGATGTGGCTTTTTTCGTGAGGCAGGCTGATATTGTGTATAGTCATGTAATCATGCTTTCCCATCCACTAGCTTGAGGACTGTCATATGTGTCTATGCAAATTACTTTAAGCAGGATTCCTAAATGTTAACTATATTTTTGAAAACAAATGAAACTTTCCTCAAAATTATATTTATTAAAACAAGCAAAATTCACAAGAAAAGACAGCAAAAATTTGCAAGGATTCAATTGTTATGAAGGCATAAATATGGAAAGTACTCTAGTCGCCTTTGTGTACAACACATCAATAGAACTAAAAGAATCAATCATGAAATAGAATTACAAAACTCATTGTCACTAAGCATTTAATATTTCCAATAAGAGAACTTCAATGAACAGTCAGAGTTCAAAAAACGTGCAAGACTTTCGGCGATGAGCACTTGTTGTTTCCCTTTGCAGAAGCCAGCCATAGTCTCCTAGCATTGCAGGGTTCCAGCGACCTTGACAGCAGTGCTCAATTGGCGGAATGGTCTTACGGAAATGTTCCCCGTGTTCAGTCTAGATGAGAGTGCAGGTAGTGTATCTTAAGGGGGATTTAGCAGCCCATGCTTCAAAAGTCGTCTGAAAGGTTTTCCACAATCTTTTTGCAGTCTTCTGACTTTTTGTTACCAAGAAAGTTAAGGACTACAGCCTGGAAAGTCTTCCAAGCTCTCTGTTCCTTGTTGGAGAGGAGTTTTGGGAAGTCAGGGTCATTCATGAGGTCCCTAATTTAGGGTCTGATGAAAACCCCAGCCTTCAAATTTGCCTCACTGACCTTGGTGAAATTCTCCTGAAGGAATTTGAGTTTTGTTTATCCATGGCCTTCACAAACTGTTTGATAAGCCCTAGTTTGATATGTGATGGAGGAAGGAGGATATTTTCAGGCTTTATAAGTGGGAGAAACTTCACATTCTCTTTTCCCGGCTGAAATTTCTTGCGTTTTGGCCAGCTTTTTCATTGGTAGTGTTCATTGTCAGCATGGCTGTCCCACAAACACAAAACATAGCTATGTTTAGTATAGCTGCTTTGTAGACCTAGTAACAGTCCAATGACCTTAAAGTCTCCACACAAATAGCCCATTCATGTTCAGTATACTTGATGAGGCCTAATACCTTTTACATTGTGTGATATGTTTCTAGAAAGCCATGTACAATGGGTATGCTTGGATTTTTATTTCCATTGTGCAGTAGAACTTCTTTTAGGCTAGCTACCAAGGAATCTATGAATATTCCCATTCACTGTTGGAATATCTAATGTTCATAGCACTCATTACACCAGCAACATCGGTGCAGTGACATATAGTCTGTCATTGAGAAAAACGTTGTCATTCCTACATTTCGTGCATGGAATGCTATTGTTTTTGTGAATGAGTGAAGCATGTTCCATTCCTTCAAGCTGGAAGATAAGATTTCTGAGCACTGCTTTGACAGCATTAAATCCCTTGTGAGGTCATTAAGTTCAGGCTGTGTGATGAGGTGCACATCACAGCTTGAACCTGAAAGCTCTGCTTCATGGTCTGAAGCTTTTGGCAAGTCACCAACTTCACTGGATGATTGTGATTCTTCTTTCACCTGAGAGGTGCTGGGCACTGGTAGATCATCATCATTGTGTGGTACTGGTTAATAGCTGATCTGAAACAAAATGAGAACTGACTGCAATTATGTGCACATTCTCCAAATGTTAAAAAGGAATTTACAAAGATTGTAATTTTTAAACAAAGATTATAATTTTGAAACGAAAGGTAACTAAGCCTATATATAGGCTTATCTAGAAAATTCTCTATTAAAATCTCACAAAAATGTTGCAGCATACCTGATGACAGCATATATGGTGACACACCTTGCATTACCAACTCCACAATTGAATTCTGTCAAACAAAAATAGCAGTCAGAAATGTGATCTGTTAGTTCACACCAAATCATGGGAGTTGCAAACTTCATCTTCTTTCAATGTCCACTCTTCCAGTGATGTAATCAAGAGAAGCAAGTAATACAGCAATACTGTGGACCCATGTTTTATCCAGGTCAGGTTTAGAATCGAAATAACTTTATCCTCTAATTAAGGAATTTGTAAATTTCTTGCGTTGAGACACTGCAGTATATTTTCCACAAATATTACAGAAGTAATCTGGATGATTCTTACAAGCATGACATGACTTTACAGCCAAGAATTCTCGTACAGCAAAGTGATAGCAAAGTGCTATCAAGTAGGCAGATTAGGTGACTTTTGTAAGTTTTATGATCCCTAGCCCCTTTGTATTTGACTGAGAACAAAGGAAACTCTGGGAAAATCAGGCAGTAAATAAACATCATTATTAATAAAATTGTTACATTATTTGTCAACATCAGGCTGTCTATATAAACATTTCTTGAAATTCAAAGTGTAAATATGATCCATCAACACATATCTTTGTGGATTAGGCTACACATTCTATCATATTGTGAATCAGACTGGTACTGTGCTTCTGTAAAAATACCACTCCATACAAAATACCTCAATGGACCAGAAAATATGTGAGTCAACCCAGATCCTTTGTGCCTAGGCCTACACATAGTTCTTTTAACTTCATCAGATATTTAATGAAAAATAATGGAGGAAATCACTGAATGAATCACCTGCTATTTACATATTGGAGAGATGCATTCAGACTGTGCGAAGATATAAAAAGATTAGGAGATTTAACAAATACATCACCCAGCATGATTGTCTAAAATTATGCAAATTTTCATCTTAAAAAAACCTTCAAAGCTCTGTGAAAAAAATCTGTATGGCAGAATACTTTTTTATTATCATATTTGAAATCAGCACCCACAAATTGACTAAAATGCACTAATTTGATTGAAGTGGCATTTTGAGTGCAGAGCAGTGTTATCAAAGATGGATAAAGTGAAAATTAAATTGAACACCTAACTAGCACGATGAAAAACATCAATGACCCTCAAAATTAGAACTCTGGACTGATGTGTCAATCCAATGACATATACATGAAAAAATGGGAACTTTGTCCACAAGCAACAAGGCCAAGTGTCAGAGTGTCAGTAGTTGTGCTTACACAAAACAATGTCTGGTGTGTAATACATTACAATTACTGCTAAAATTGATAGTAAAAGAGGTTAAAAAACATGAGTATACATTTCTATTACATTTCTGTGGTACTGAAGAATCATTAAAACAAAACAAAAAAATATTGTAAAGAAAATTTTGTGTATTCCACAACTATCACAATTATTAAATTCTTCACTAAAAACTGAATTGGTATATACATAAACAAACATCTGTAACAAACATAAGTCCAGAAAACAAATATACCACAAAAACTATTTGAACATTTCTGTAAAAGCATCCTACTTTATAAGAGGTCAACTTAATTGGTTACTTCTGTTGTTCCTCCCTGGATTTTTATCCCCAAAGAAATCCCTAGGCCCTAGTATTATATACCTATATAACAAAACTGAAAAAGTAAGACTAAAATCTAAAGAATATTTACCAACTGCTAGTGGGTGATGTACTTGCCCACCATTTCCTAAAGACATCTTCATGATTTCATAGCTTGAAAAGTAAAGGGCATGGGCTGGTCCAGCGCCTACTGCTACCACATTTAAACCTCTGAATGGTCTTAGTAATCCCTCTTGTCTGAACATTTTGCTGAAAGCATCAGACACACCTTTGTAGATTGCATTAGGGTTGGGTCGTAAGCTCTGCATACGTGTCTAAGAGAAAAAAACAACTGCTGAATAAAGGACCCCCCCTAAAACATAATAAAACTATGTTCAAAGCATTAGTACAAATACAAAAAAGAATTTACAAGTGCAGATTCAGTGATAACGTTATAATCAGTAATTTGTTATAATTCATAACCCTTGATGTGGTGCATTATTTCTTTAACACATAATGACATGGCAAATACATATAAAAATAACATACAGTTTAACAATCATGGCTCAGTTAAGATGGAAAGACAACATGAAAAAAATATTGTTTTTTAAAACTTTCTTAAGCGATCAGCATGGATGTCATGGTCCAGGCAATTCTTATATGTTACCTGTTGGGTTTAAACAAGGCAAAGCAATGAGATGACAAAGAAAATTAGTAACAGTGATAAACTGCAGTAACTAACTCGGAAAAGTGACAACATGAGTAAATAATTCACAATGACCCTTAACATGACAGTCACATCTTATAATCGATATATGAAGCAGCCACTGAAAATATAAGATTTGACATAAATTGCAGATATTGTATAATAACAGATAACCACCAACAGTTCCTCAGCATTAATTTTATTGTCAAGAAATTACATGCTTCAGTGATTATACAAACAACAAAAGTGGTGTTATGGGAAATTAAGAATACAAGAAACTGATGAAGGGAGTTAGGAGCTACTTAAAAATCTCTGATGCCCACTATCGAGAAAACATTCAGGAGATGTTGACTTAAAATATATTAAAAATGCAGCTTGACAAATCATATACCTTACCAATAAAAATGTTCCCCTAAATTTTAGTCAACACAGTTTTAGTCAGATCATAAGTATATTTTGCCAACTTAAAACTGTGAATGTCACATACTGCTGATTTAAAATTTCATCATATCCTTCTAGTACATCACCAGCCAAAATTACAAACTACATTAAAGAACTCAGGTGTGTGGTTAAAAAAATCCACTACACGAAACCTATTCCGGTGTACACATCTCTTTTGCAACAAAATGTTTTCAAGAAAAGCCATTTCTTAGGATGAAAATCTTTGTACAAATTTTGAACAATATAACATGGCTAATTCCACTTCCTCTTCGGTCACATCACAGCAGCTAGAAAAATGGTATAACAACCCAGGAAAACAGAATGGATCAAAGAGTAGATTTAACAGTGTTAGATTGTATAAAAAAATCCACCTTAAGAGTTGGAAGAGAAGTTCTTAATCATATTATTGCTCCTGTGAAGAGGCTAAAATACTATCATGTCATATCCTATTTGTTTTATTAATTTAGCTAAAATGAGTATTAATAAAAGACAGTCTTTTCAAAAATAATATTTAGATCTATCTATCTATATATATGGAGAGATGGATCTATATATAATGGATAAATTTCTATTTTCCAGAGAGTTTTGGTGTATAAAACTATGTTGCTTGGGTAACAACTACTCATACAATAAAGAGGGTGATCTAGAAAAAACCCTACAAAATCATCTAAAAAAAACCCATTCAAACTACAGAAATGAAAAAAACTAAATGTTTAAAATATCACAATAAAAACATGGTAAACAAAAGTACTTTGCTAAATTGAGTAAAAGAAATCAACATAAAAAATGAAGTCAAGATAAACAAACAACCACTGGTTAACAATTAACCATCAAACAACACAAGCATGTTCAACTGTTAACAGCTTATCTATGATGATATATCAATGAATACAAACCAAAGTAGGAAGAATTTCAACATCCCAGCATGAAATGGCAAAATTCCTGTCTGTCATGGGCTATGGTTATAAAGTACAATGATTCCTGTCTGAAACCAAGAAGAATATTTCACTCAAGTAAAAAGAGGCATGCTCAAATTTACTTGGAAATAACACAAAGTTGGTCATTATTTCTCCCAATTCCATTTAACAACTGTCATCAACATTACTTAATCAAAAAAATCTCGTTGAAGTACACCTAACAAAATTATTTACCTTCTGACAGTGTTGTGTCTGTTTGAATGATTTCAAAGTTATTACCAATGTGCAGAAAAATTTCTTTTAAAACTCAAACAATACCTTGTAACCTACTAAGAAGAACCATTTCTGAATAACTGCATCATCATCATATCTATTTAATAAACAATCACTCATTTGGGTGCACTGCATTTGTATACATATATGTTGCTTATTTGGTTACCATATTAACCTTACTTTTCCTTCGTAGCAAAATGCCTTGTTACAAATTTTGCAAATTGGGACTTCAAATGTTATAAGAGGTTTCCTTTCCAGTGAACTGAAATTAAGTAAGCTTAAGGAACACTACTGATCAGACATGATTTATCTGTAAGATTACATAACTACTTCTTCCTAACCAAGCAGTCTGTGCTTTGGCGGTTTTCACTGAATAACCTACCATTAGTTTCCATTACAGGTATGAGTTGTAATACATTACACAAATAAAAAGTTAAATTTTATGTATGAAGGCATTTTCATGCTTTCCATGGACAACATCTTCACTTGTGAAATAAATTTTCTTCTGACCTGAAAAACTCTTAATAAATGATAGACAATGTACCACATATCTGTTAACAGATTCAAACCATTATAAGTTAGGTATTCTGGTAATGGGTGCCAGACATCGCACTATTTTTTCCAAAATCTCTAAAGATACGTCTTTGAATTTTGAAGCAACTCGACTGAAGGTATCACTAGGACAAAGGAATAGGAGTAAATATAATAGTATGACTTCCAATAAACCACCAACATACACTTTTGATTATTGTAAATTCTTTCTTTACATTATATATATACATACACATATATACATGCATAGATCAAAGTTCATCTATTTTTATATAATAATATAATCATTAAAATACCATAAACACAATAATAACCCACTCTGCACACACACAAACACACACACACACATATATATATATATATATATATATATGGTACATTCGATTCGGTTAACCGTATTAGAGTGCTCGATACATAAATGCAGAGTGTAATAAAAGATATAATAAGTTGGAAAGAATCAAAAACATTTCCTGACGAGTGAGTAAAATCACGAAACAGGCTTGTCGAAATGGATAGTGTAGTTTTTTTATTCTTTCCAACTTATTATATCTTTTATATATATATATATATATATATATATATATATATATATATATATATATATATATATATATATAGATATATATATATATAAATGCCACTGGAAACATCCTTTCCATATAGTATGGTTATGGAAAGTTTCCAATGATATTTGACATGCAAAACCAATTTTACAGACCAACTATTGACTTTTTGTCAGTCCTTGACTTGTACAGAATTAATTAAAATGGTCTCTTGGAAATTAATTCATCCATGATCCATTTGGCAGTTGCTGATACAAGTTTTATTACAATTTTCACTACTGGGAGTTTTTTTTAAAAGACACAGCATACTTTTCCTTGTATTATGATAAAACTAGACTTGAGTGTTTCNTATGGAACATTCGATTTGGTTAACCGTATTAGAGTGTTCGATACATAAATGCAGAGTGTAATAAAAGATATAATAAGTTGGAAAGAATCAAAAACATTTCCTGACGAGTGAGTAAAATCACGAAACAGGCTTGTCGAAATGGATAGTGTAGTTTTTTTATTCTTTCCAACTTATTATATCTTTTATATATATATATATATATATATATATATATATATATATATATATATATATAAATGCCACTGGAAACATCCTTTCCATATAGTATGGTTATGGAAAGTTTCCAATGATATTTGACATGCAAAACCAATTTTACAGACCAACTATTGACTTTTTGTCAGTCCTTGACTTGTACAGAATTAATTAAAATGGTCTCTTGGAAATTAATTCATCCATGATCCATTTGGCAGTTGCTGATACAAGTTTTATTACAATTTTCACTACTGGGAGTTTTTTTTAAAAGACACAGCATACTTTTCCTTGTATTATGATAAAACTAGACTTGAGTGTTTCAAGAACCCTCTAAATTGTCCTCATTGTGTTACTAGTTTAAAAAGATAAATTCCTTTATTGCTAATCAGGTACAAAACCAATAGTACAATCCTACGTAAGTGTTGCTGAATTGATTTCTGATATTTCTGAATAACAAACCCAGATCCTATTTGCTGCATAACTTTGAAGTTGGCATCCTTAAAACCAAGAAAATACAAAGTCTGTAATGCAACACAGAACAATAAAAAGAAGTATATCCAAGCAAGACTACCTCTTTTATCAAAGTGGCACGCTTTCCTACTGTTTTGGGATATGCCACATAAAAACTCTGTCATGTGACTCTATTACCTGTATTTTACCAAATTTAGCCAAGTTTCTCTGTGGCCTCCTTGAATAAAATTAACCAAAGTTTTTCTGGGATGGACCATGTCCTTTACTTCCTTCTCTCTCTAAATCAGCCATCCCCTTTATCCAGGCATTGTCTTCTGTAGACTCCACATGTTTAGCTAATCTGAGTCTTCTAGCCTGTATACTTTTCCTTATATCACACTGACCAGTCATTATATGGATATGATTATTTCCATCAAAATAATACTAATTTAGATTGCACATCAAACTTTGTTTTAAAGAAGTATGCACAAACAATGTTTTGTAATAAAAACAATGTGAAAAATACTTAAAATAATATTTGGACAGGGTAATTTTTACAACAAAAATTACAGTTGTTAAAGAAATGTCAGGAGACAAAACTGATTTTTAAGTGTTAATCATGATGACAATCAAAGAATCAGTTGATCTGCACATGGAGTCAACAAATATGCTGTTTCCTGGTAGCAGAATAAAATGAAATAACAGTATATGTACATATTAACAATGTGTTTGATTCATACCAATAACTGATAGTGTAGAATGTACACCAACCATCCTTTGCCATTGCTGAAATTAACACAATATTACACAAAACATTACATTTAACAGCACAAGGGCAATATCTTGCTCATCATCAAAAAATTTTATACTTCAACTGTTGGATGATAAAAAAAGTACACCTAGAAAGTTCAACTGCATAAACAATTATCAATGACATAAGTATCACTATGCCTAGTTTTGTAAGTTTACCTTCCAAATTTAGTGCTATTTCCCCTTCTTAGTGCAAAATGTATTAGGAATTTTTACTCCATAACTTTACTGCAGGAATATTAAATGTACAACACTTGCCTCTCAATACCTTTTCCCCCCATAATACATAATTGCATCATTATCTCCATTACCTACGTCATTATCTCTTCTGTGATCTTGATAAGTTGATTATCTTTTAGATAAACTTTCTTGACAATATATTTTATTTCTTATTTTCTTATACTTGTCTCTTTTTTAGTTATTGTGTTCTGACATGTCATATTCCCCTTTTCTAACTTGTAAATTAATACGATAGTCCAATATGTAAAAGCATAAATGTAAAAGCAACTTCTTATCTTCAAATACAAGTAGCATCAATCACAGATGTCACATTTAGTTTAATGTGGTGTGAAACAAGAAAATCACAATAACACAATGAAGATAAGCTGAACATTTTGTCTGTTTACTTTGTACTATTTGGCATATTAACTGAAATGCAGTTTATAAGTGCAGCTTTTTGGTGTCTTTATTTTATCACTGCAATAAAAAGACAATAAATGTACAAAGTTAAAGTCTATATTTAGTGATATTTTCAAGATCAATAGATATTGAATGTGAATTTTGAGCTTGAATGCAAGAAAAAATGTTCTGTTTTGGGCCGGTCTTCAATGGTAAGCTGAAAGCTTTTAAGACTTGATCTCCCTCCTTGCTTTTCATACACATCCTCTTCAAAACAATTAGCATGGAAAACCTAAAGAAATACCGGTTATTTTAATCAGAAGTCTGTGCTTGCCATCAAATTAATCACCCACCCATGGCCAAGAAAAGGTTATGTTCAGTTTACAAAAAAAAAACAAAGGTAGCTGTATGCCATGTAGGTTAGGGTTAGCAATATTTAGTTCATCACATGCATGTGGTATCATGTGCAAACTACTTGAGAAATGCCAAAACATAAGTAAAATTGCTATCTTGGGAGTGGACATGGTGGTCTTCAATTCATCATATTTTAGATCCATTTTATACAATGAAATTTGAGGAACGAATTAAAAAAACTAATTCAAATCCTCAGTAAAGTTCATCATGGAGAAAGGCCAATAAATGCACAGGTGACAACAAAGTTTTAAACTACCACTGAGAATAGATAAAATAAAAGGGGTAAAATTTAAGACTAACTGGGAAAAGTTAAAATATCCAAAATAACTCTTAAACAAAACAATTACATCAACCATTCTAAATCTGAGCCCTACTGAAACCAAGTTTAAAAAATGAAGTAGATTTGGGTTGAAACAATCTGTTTCTTCTCAAATAATATTGTGAGGAAGGCTCATAACACTCATTCCCAAGAGGTTTTTCATTGCATTACAAATGCGTCTGTCTTTTTAAGTTAGGTCATAATAAGTCATACTTTTTTTGAACATTGTGTAAAAAATATAAAAGCATCATCATATTTCACATTCAACAACGTCTATTGCCTAAACTACCCCGACAAGAAAGAAGGGGGCTCTTACATTTACCACCAATGTTTTTAGACATTTAAAAAAGTGTTATACATCAAATAATAACGTCGCTACACTATTTTAAACCCTCTTTCTCAAGTTACTAATTAGTTGACTAATGAACTACCAAATTAAAATTTATCGTGCGGTCAATAAGATGGTTAATAAGCTAACTAGTCTCAGCTGGGGAAAGTAAAAAATGAATTGACTGATAATACCTCCTTCAGGTTACATTTCAATAAAAAGAGAATATGCTTATCATAGTCAGGTCAAGGATTTTTAGTCTCCTCAACTCGAACAAATAATTCAATATTCTGAATTGATAGGAAAATGCAGATCTATTTAAGGAGAACTTGGAAGATGGTGTACTTAACATTACTTGAACTGATTAAGTGAAACTACATATGTACACGCATGACAATAACACTTTATATTATGTAATATACCTTGACGCTATCCACTGGGTACATGACACAGTGTTCTAAAATTCCTGCTGCCGCCCCTGCCATAACATGAACCCGTAGGTTGCTAGTTGTAAAATGCTCATACTCTGCTATCTCCAGATCCATGGTAGCAAATGACTCTGACTCTTGCTGCTTGCACAAGAAAACTGATGATCCAAGGCCAAGACTGTCCTGAATATCCTTTTGATCTACTGCCATCTTCCTATTTCTACTGTTATCATCTCTTATCTTCCAAGATTCTAGGAAGTATTCCACAAAGATGAAAAGCCAAATAGAAGAGGTGAAACCAGCACTCTCACTATGACAAGTGTATCACTTCCAACAGCCATGCCAGATTGAATCAGTTGTTTCTCTGGCCAGCGGTTTTTTTCACTGACGCCTCTCAATCACTGTTACGCAAGTTAGCAAAACATTGGTTTCATGCATAAATTAAAGGACACAATGTGGTCACAGAAAATACAAATGTAGAAAATGTAAATGAGCGTAAATACAAGTATATATGTATACATGTTACTCTCTCTCTCTCTCTCTAGTTACCAAACCTATTATAGGTGTAGANTTTTTTTTTTTTTTTTTCTTTATTTTTTTTTTTTATTATTATTTTTTATATTTATTTAAATATATATGTATTTCATATATTCTTTTATAATATATATAATTTTATAGAATATAAATGAGATAAATATTTATTGATATATATTGAAGGTGTGAATATTGGTATGTGTATATTTATGTGAGAGAGAGAGAGAGAGAGAGAGAGAGAGAGAGAGAGAGAGAGAGAGAGAGAGAGTAGAAAATCTGATTCAATGAATGTTAAAGAAGTTTTTCACAAATTCATTCTAAACAAAAGTCGTTATGGACGGAAAAGGGACAAAGTAGAGAGCAGGCAGCGCAAAAAAATTATGTTCGTTGTAAAAAAAATCGTATCAAGTTCGTTATACGCGCGCTACCAAAGTTTGTTACCCTCTTAATCAAGTTCTGCTCATAAGAGTTGGAGTCATTTGCCCACCTATTGGAAAAGTTGACTTTTTGTATGAAAACAATATTTTTAATGTTGATTTAACCAAGCAAAACTTATGCTTAATAATTTTCCAAATGAAATCATGTAGCATACAATACATTCTGTTGTTGAAAGTCACAACACAAAGACAGACAGTTTGAAAATTGAGCAATCCAGTTGACATCTCATTAAATGACTGTTCTTGGTGATACAGATGACAGCCTTTTATTACATGAAAAAAACAAAAGAAAAATTCGATGTGACCGCAGAAAAACAATCATTGGTTATCAGCCATCTTGAAAATTTGTCAAGAAAAGAGAACTTGTAACATTACTTCTTTGTTCTTTCGTCGTTCATGCATTAAGACCTTTTTTGTTTTTCGTCATAGCATAAATTGTCTTTTAACCTGTTATCTCTGACGAAGGATAAATTAAAGGTACATTGCTGACTATGTAAGAGTGATGTATTAAAATGTTCAGCGATGAAAGAAGTTTTATGCAGTGATGGATTTTTTTCTCGCTTTTTAGTTTGAAATACTCAGACTATTACTGTTTTGAATGTTTTCAGAATAAAAGCAAATACACACGAACTACTATTGACAATCAAATGAGATGGTGGTTAATAGAGCTTTGTCAGGTCTGGAGTCGTAAGCTTTTTCTGAGCTACGTTTCGAGAGATACTTTTCCCATCATCAGAGCCTGACGATGGGAGAAGTATCTCTCGAAACGTAGCTCAGAAAAAGCTTACGACTCAAGGCATGATAAAGCTCGTACATCTATGGCTTCATCTGAGTCCATAAATTCCAGAATTTTGCAATATTGTTGTTAAGCTACAAGCTACAATTGGTGTTAATGGTGTTAAAACTTGTCAAAAGCTGTATGATTTCGACACAATCAATGACGTTTAAAAATCCCTTAGTTATTTGGGGAAATAGCACATTCGGGGCTCAAACGAAAGTCATGTATTTGAAAAATGTTGATGACACAACTTGGCTAAGCTCAACCAATTCAGTACGAGTTTGCCAGAATTGCATTATGCTTGCTGTTTGCTTTCCTTGGGTATTTCCTACACTATACAATAACCAAATGTGTATTTATCTGTATCTGTAACCATTGTTATATTGGTGATACGTGTTCCAAAAGGAGGCAATTAAGATTCTTCCAAAACAATCACTAAACATAATCCAGGAAAAACTAACAATACAGTTTAAAACTTGGTAACCTCCTTGCATCGCAGCAACTGCATACAGTCTCCTAGAAATCACAAGGACACACAATTGTCGTTCAAGAGTTCACAAAATCATTTAATTTGCTCTTTCGACAAACAACAAATTTTCAGTTTCATTTCTTTGGTGACCTTTTTAAGCTCAGGTTTAAGTACAGATAACGGATGGAAAAAAGGTGGATATGGCGGAATCCTCCCGAATCAGTGTCTCAAACTCTGAGATCTTTCTCTATATAGATCCATAAATGCTAAGGCACAAGAATGAGCTACACAGACCGGTTTCAGGATTGAAAAATTCAATTTATTCTTTGCTTACTCCCAATCTATCAACTTCCTCAGTCCTCTATGTTTCCTTGCATTTTGCTTTACGCAATCTGTAACCATCTGGTTGGAGACCCTCAAAGCTTTCGTAAACCCAATGACATTGCTTGTGCCTTTCATCAACGCTTGTGAAAGGCTTGTTGGTCCTCTAGTCGAGAGGTGCCTGAGACCAATTTACCTTAATGACAGTCATAAATTAATCAGTCAACTTTAACAGAATAAGATTGTTGTTCTTCTGTGTTCATTTACTGATTAAAAGAATGACAATGCATCTACAATGCATTTAATCTTCTACTTTGTAGGGTCTGCAAATTCTGAAACTTCTACTAAACGTTCCTCTCTTAATGAACTCGGTGTCAATGTCAAATTATTCAGGCTTGTATTGCTTTTAACATATTGAGAACTGTTGGCTTTGCTGTTCTTATCCGACAATGATGCAGTAGTACTTTGCTTGCTGGCGCCGTACAAAGGATCACCTTTCAATTTTCTTCCAAAAGGAGAATTGAAGTTTTGAGCGTTGGTTTGCCATTACAAGAATATAAATACAGATTTTACCGAGCTGCAATATCTGGGAACTACGACTGCTCACTGTTAGCTAATGTGTATTTTGCCTCTTAACCAAGTGCTGCTCCTGGCTCCAGGTTGTTCAAAATGAGGGGTAATAGAATTAGGCATAATATTGCATCATTCCCGTAAAAATATTTACAACGACGAAGTAAAGCAGTTAAGAGATGAACTCCACTCATTGAACGGAAGAAGTACTTATATTTGTCAAAATGCTATTATTGAAAGAAATACTGAAAGAGGGGAGGATGCAGAAAACTGAGCAGAAGGTAAGCTTCCTGGGCTCATTATGTACTCTCTCTCTCTCTCTTACTACTGCGTAATTTTTGGCCTTTCCTCTTTGTGTGTCCCATTTGACAACACTGAACAAGGTTAATGCTACCTGCTGTAAGATATTTTACCAGAAACCGGGTTTTCTTGCATTGCATAACCAAGAGATCCAACACCACTACCACTACTATGAATGTCAATGTTGCTTTGTTTTAAAACAAATTACACTACAGTCGGTAATTGGAGTAAATAACACTTCTATCCTTTTTTTATATATCAATAAAAACTTTTTTGGTTTGGGTACTCAGACATAGCTTGGGTACTCGGACATAGAGATTAATAGCAGTGACAAATTTGTAGCAATAAATAAATAAAGTCAAACCACTCATGTAGCAAGGAGGGTACGTGAAAAGCCTAAAAGACAAGGTTTTGTCAAAAGGAACAACAAGAAATGGTAGATCTTTCTGATCATCAACCTAAAAGAATCATTTAATAACTTAGCACAGCAAAGGATTGACTTGATTTCATGTTTTCCCCAGCCTTTCCCATCTTTTTCTCAGAACCTCTTCATTCATGAGACGCTGCTGTGTCCTTTGCCAGAGGTTATGGTTGCTGATGGTCTCTGGTCATTGAGTATGCAGGATTTTTTGCAAGCAGTGATTCATTAACGTTTGAATCTTCTTGTTGGTGCTTGGATGGCTCTTCACGTCTCTCCTCCATACAGCAGCATTGACTTTACATTTGAGATGAACGAAATTTGGTCACTCTGCCAATAGTTCTGAAGCTCCAGGTGTTCTTGAGTAGGGGAAATGCTGCTCTCGCTTTGCTGATCCTGGTTTTACATCTGCATCAGTCTCTCCTTGTTTGTCTACCACACTTTCCAGATGCAAAAATGAGTCTACGTCCCCCAGGGCTTCTCTACCCAGCCTAATTGGCGTATCACGGTTTACACTTGCCTTTGAGACCTGGGTCTTTCCCTTGTGGATGTTGATACCAAGCTAGGTGGAAAGTGTGTCCAGGTTTGTTGACGTCTCCTGCATCTCACGTCCGGTGTGGATAAGAAGAGCTAGATCATTTGTAAAACCCAGGACATCAAGATAACTCCATAGGGTCCATTTAATGCCGTTTCTCTTCCATTTGGTGACGGTCTTCATACATAGATCGACGGCTAAGAAAAACAACAGTAGAAAGACAGCACGTATCCTTGTCTTACTCCAGTCTTGACCTCAAAGCTTTTTGGCAACTGTCCTCCATGGACAACTCGACATGACATTCCCTTATATGACTTTCTGATGAGGCGAACAGATTTTATAGGAAACTCTTAAGGTCACATCAGTTTCCACAATATCTCTCAGTCCGATGTGTCAAACGCCTTCTCATAGAACACAAAGAGTGGTGAGTTCCACTCCTAAGACTGCTCTACTATGATCTCAGAGTTGCAGTTTGGTCAGTGCATAACCTGTCCTTTCTAAGCCTACTTGCTAGTCATATGACTTCTGGTCCACAAGCCCTTTCAACCTCTCCAAGATTATTCTCTTAAATATCCTTTCAGAAATAGACAAGAGTGTGATTTGCCTAAGGTTTGGGGGAAGACTGAGGTCTTCTTTGGGATCTTTGGTATCTTTGGGATCTTGATCAGACGTCGCTCCTTTCAACCTCTCAAGATTTCTTCCTCCTTCTAGGTCTTTTCAAAGAACGTGTATAGTATATCCACTAATACGTTTGGGTCTGGCTGGCGTGATCTTACTGGAACCTTTTTTGAAGCTGGCGTCGTCCCATCTCAGGTTTTTGTCATGGACTTACTGATCTCTCCTCTTACAGGATTCCTTCAGGCTATGGGTATGTCAGTTTCTGCTTCCCGTATGTCTGGTGGATTTGGTGGCTCCGGTCTGTTGAGCAACTCTTCAAATTACTCATCCCATCTATTGAGCTGCTTTTTAACTCCCACACGCACATTGCCATCCTTGTCCCTGAAATGTCCTCCTGGCCTAGTCTTCCCTGCCAACTTGTACAGTTGTTTCATGTCTATGTTAGCAGCTGCTTCCTCTGCCTTCTGTACCAGCTTCTCGATAAAATTTCTCTTATCTGTTCTGACACTTCTTTTCACTGTTCTGTTTGCTTCTCCATCCTCCCCTCGGACACTGTTTTCTGATGCCCTTGCCTGTCTCTTTTTCACTAACATTGTTTCTCCTTCCTTTTCTGGGTCTTCCTGTAGGTTTTTCTCAAGATCTATTCTACCATTTATCACTGGACATAAACGTCTGGCTGAGATAAGGTATGAGAAATATGGGTCCGCCATTTTCTGCAAACCAACAATGAGTATCGACAGGCTTCATACTGAAACAGTCCGTGGCAATATAGAATACATTTCTACCTGCCTCAAAGATGTCCTTACTACATCCATTTAAAAATGACATAATGAAACATTCCATGAACCTAGAATCCCCAAGCAGTGCAAGAGGAAACATCACATTGTTATTAGATATTTTAACTCCCACAATACACTCTGTGGTTACCAAGACATCAACTCCAATGGGGTGCTAGTTAAAGACTGGATAAACTACTGTCTGATTCATGATGAAAAACTACTGAAATCATTCAATAGTGCATGCTGAAAAAGGGGATATATCCCTGACCTCTCTTTCACAAGTGCTGGGATTGCATATCTCTGTGAGAAGCAAGTCCTTAACCCCATTCAATGATCCCAACATCAGCCAATTGCAATCACTATAAATGCTGCTGTTAAGCCAGCAACTAAATCATCTAAGAGGTGCTTCAATCAGAAGAAAGCCAAGTGGGACCAGTACTCAAAGACCCTTGATGAGCTCTTGAATGACACTGAACCAGCACCAAAAAACTATGCCAAATTTGTCAAAGCCATCAAGCAGGCAGTAAAAGCCTATATCACTAGGGGATACAGTGATAGATTTATAGCAGGGATCATTAAAGAGTTATCCAAATTGCTGGAGAAGTATGAGAGAGCATACAACACAGACCCCTTCTCCAAGAACACAATGGAATTGGGCGATACACTCATAAGCTTGATTTCCAAGGAAAGAAAGAAAAAATGACAAGATCTAATTGAAAACACAGAACCATCAGGTCTGCACCACTCCGCTCTGCTACAACAAACGGACCAAAATATCTCGATCACAACAAGACCTCTCATAATGGAGGAGCTCCTATCTGTACTGAAAGACCTGAAGAAAGGTAAAGCTCCAGGATCAGATGACATTCTCATGCTCATCCACCTCGGTGAACGAGCATTAAACTGGCTCTTGAAAATGCTAGACCAATGTCTCTCCACATTGCAGATCCCAACAGTATGGAGAAAAGCCAAGGTGGTAGCCATTGTAAAAGACAGGGAAAGATCCAATGTCTCCAAAAAGCTACAAACCAATATCACTTTTATGTACAACATACAGGCTGTTCGAGAGACCGATTTTCAGAAGAAAAAACCCACTGATAGATGAAAACCTTCGTAATGACCAAGCTGGTTTCTGTCCAGGGCGATCCTGCTCTGGACAACTTCTCAAGCTCACTCAGCATATTGAGGATAGGTTCCAGCTCAATCTCAATACTGGTGCTGCTTTTGTTGATCTGACAGTGGCATACGATACAATCCAACATCGACTGATGATCAAAAATATGTACAACTTGACGCAAGACCTGAAACTTTAGGGAGTCATACAGAGTCTACTAACAAATCGAAGTTTCTATGTGATCATGAATAACAACAAAAGTCCGTGGTTCAGTCAAAATAAAGGGCTCCCACAGGGAAGTATTCTTGTTCCATCACCTTTTAATGTATACACCAATGAGTAGCCAAAACCAGCCAACTGTGAACGTTTCATCTATGCAGATGATCTCTGCATAACAATGCAACAGAAAGGCTTCGAGCAGATTGAATACTCTCTCGAATCTGCACTCCAGGAGATAACCGGGTGTTACCAACTAAATCACTTGAAGCCAAACCCTAGTAAAACCCAGATATGCAGCTTTCGTCTCAACAACAAGGCTACCAAATATCAACTCCTGGTAGACTGTAATGGAGAACTTCTGGAGTTCCAGTTAAAGCCATGCCTCTACACCATTTCTGGCATTGCTCCGCCCGACATTCGGAGGGAAACAATCAGCAAGGCTGAAAGAAGCAAAGCCGATGCAGATGAGCAATACCCTCTTCACCAGCAGCAATCTGCCCAAAAGCGCCTGCGATCTAGAANGAATACTCTCTCGAATCTGCACTCCAGGAGATAACCGGGTGTTACCAACTAAATCACTTGAAGCCAAACCCTAGTAAAACCCAGATATGCAGCTTTCGTCTCAACAACAAGGCTACCAAATATCAACTCCTGGTAGACTGTAATGGAGAACTTCTGGAGTTCCAGTTAAAGCCATGCCTCTACACCATTTCTGGCATTGCTCCGCCCGACATTCGGAGGGAAACAATCAGCAAGGCTGAAAGAAGCAAAGCCGATGCAGATGAGCAATACCCTCTTCACCAGCAGCAATCTGCCCAAGCTTCCTGGACGCCACTCAACCTCTAAACCACGGGCCAAATGAGGAGAAAGAGCAGAAATGGTTGAAACAGTGGAATAAGCATGGAGAGGCTGGACAGCAATTGATTGAGAGGGGAATTTTGCCTAATGAAGAACGTGCCAGTGGAAGTGGGAAGGATTGGATAATATGGAAGACCCTGAATCGCTTCCAAACCTAAAATGGAAGATGCATGGCATTCCGTAAGAAGTGGCGCTTCACTACCACAGATACCTGCAGCTGTGAATCTTAACTTCCCCATTGCAGCAGGCTGCCAACCAGCTGATCTGATACTTCGCTCAGAGGAGGCTTTGGATTGTGCACTTTCTGGAGTAAAAGAGTCTAGCAGGACAACAAGAAGAAGAACAACAACCATTAAGTAATTCACTTATAACAAGAAAACGCTACTTACGAAAGGAAATTTCTGGTACTAACACCAAATCTGCTGCTCATCATACTGCACGTCTTTCGAGCTCTCAGGCCAAGTGAACTTACCTAATACTTTAGCGTCCTCGAGTATCTCTGAATTGTTGAAACTGGTTGCCACTCATACCCTTCTTTAGCTGCTTCCAGGATCTTGAAGAAGCTGTGTAAAATAATGCATAAATTGATTTTACTTTTGCATTTGGAACTGAGTGAACAATACAGTAATCCATCTTTCGAGCTGTCTCTTGAGACGTTCCTTTGTTTTGCACTGGAGGTATCTTTCATCAAAGAAGGAATTGAGACAGTTTTGGCCAGTTGTGCTTTAGCCTCAGAAAAATTCATAGCACATTTTTTGAGTTCTAACACAAGATAGTCCACTGAGAGCAGCAAATGAGGTTCCAGCTCAAATAATAACTCTGGACTCTAAAGTCCCTGAAGCAGACCTTTCTGTTTTTTTCTTCATCAGTCTCATGATTCTTGAAGTCATAAGCAGTGCTAATTAATGAGCAGAAACTGGTGGTCATATACCAAATACCAAGAATTCAATCTACTGCACTTTTAAAAACTGAATTTCCAGCTCGAAGCACACTGTCAGAGAATGTAATATACTGCATACATGAACATTTGAAAATCGTTCATATTTCCGACACTGGTAACGGGATCACTGACAGCCAGTTCTAAAGAATGATTCAATAAACACTATAAACATTAAATGCAATATAAAGAAACAAACAAAAAAACAAAGAAAAGTCTAAATTTTGGTTGTAACATCCGAAGTTATGCCTAACAAAACCCTGACACTACCACTAATAAAACCAATTCAATTTACTTCAATGTAAATTTCACTGAATAATGACGTTAAATGCATCAAAGAAATATAAAAAATTGACGAAGATGTCTAAGGCGCCAACTCAATGAGTTTTATAAATGAAACTATAGATTCCCAACACCAATTATAACAAACTTAGTTCCTGATGTTGTTGACTCGTCTGTAGTCAGTACAATTTATTAGTTTTACGCAAGTAAAGGTTTCAATAATGTTCAGTTTTATTTCGAGCTCAATATGACTTGTAATCTGAGCATCATTTTTTGATTGTATGCTATACACAAGCATATATTTTAAGCTTTTTTTGTATTTTTATAGCAGGGCCCTCATGATAGCAGTATTAAATACGGAGAGATTATAAGGTATAAACATTTGATCAATAAATAAATAAATATTATGATGTAAGGCAATGTCAAAGTCAAATCAATCGCTTTTCTGAAGCTCAACAAAACCTTCATGATCAGAGAAAATGGCATTTCAACTTAGGTAAGTAATACACACGGATAAAATACCTTCTCTGTACTAGAAAAGAGATGCCGATTTAGATTCTCAGTAGAATTTTTCAAATGACAGTTAGGTCTTGTCTGAGAAAGATTTTTTTTCAATCGCAAATGTCTTGGTCTCAGCATATTTTTTGATTTTGTATCTTAAGACGCAGCCTTGCAGTCCTTCTACTCTAACGTAACATGAACTCTTTCCTGTACTGATAAGCAGGTATTCTTGCAGACAGAGCACTCTTTAACTGTGAATGAAATTTTGCTGTGTTGGTTTAGTAACTGTTTTAAAAATGCATAATAAAAATAAGTCCAGATCACAATCAGACAGCGCGTTAATTGGTCTCAAATGCATCTTTGATTATTTTTTATTTATTTTGTTGAAATTTTTAGTGTTTAGCTTCTTGGCTGTAGTGAACCCTTTTTTGGTCTCTGGCCTCAATGAACGTTTATGTTTACCTCCTTAACTCAGCATTGGTCAGTAGGAAAACTCGAGTTTTGTACGTCTGGCGAAGATTGGAATTACTATCTATAAGTGAGGGCAACGTAGGTTAACCCTCAATTGTTCAAAATGAGGCCGCCTTTGAGTTGTAGGAGAATCAAATAAAAACACTTAGAAAATATAAAGATATTTGACTAGAAAATACTTCCAAGATTAATAGAAATATAAGCCTATTTACAAGTTAAATTTCAATAAATAGTCTCAACATTGTTTGTTCGATTAGATGCCATTGCCATAATTTGGCATATATTTTATGTTACATCGCATAAATATCTATTCAGAATATATGTAGTTATAGGTATAATTTTTAAAATATATAGAAAAACAATGTACTTACCGATCAACCTGTTCTTAATACACAGCCAGGGGAATCTCGCTATCTATTTTTGGTCACATTGGGAATGCAAGTTTCTGGCCAGTTACCTTGAGTAGCTCCATGTTCCTGTTGTTGCTGTGAGATGACTACGCCCTCAGAATGTTCTTCACCATCGTTATGATCTTCGTCATTGATTTTCTCATCTTGATCGGGAAACACAAACAGCATCACCAGTGCCAACGTTTTTTAATTAATCTTGCTATGTTCCAAAGATCAGTAATAAAATGCTTCCGATATTGTGGCATGACACTGACTTTTGAATTACAAATGACAACCCGAATAATGACAACATGAAACAAACAACACGAAATAAACAACAATACCACAAAATAGTTGAGTCATTGTCACTGAACCGAACTGCACTGCAGACAAGCCAAACAACAATATTGAAGAGTATTATTTATTGGTAATTTCTCTTGAAATAACAAGAGCTGAACATCATCAGTATATATATATATATATATATATATATATATATGTGTGTGTGTGTGTGTGTGTGTGTATGTGTGCGGGTATGATTGTGTCCGACGAAGTAAGCGCACAATCTCCTTTGACTTCTTGTTGCTCCAGAAAAAGAAAAGTTTCAGCTCCAGGATTGTTTTAAAAGGAAGGATCCAACCAGAAATAAGAAATGAATGAAAAAACAAAAGTTAAAAGAAGAAAGCAAAATGTAAAACCTTTTTCACCAAACATTTCCTGGTTGTGAATTCCCTTATTCTCCTCTTTCCTCGATGTTGAACACTAAACTTGAGTCATCGCACAAAGATTGTAGTGCTCATTCTGAAAACTCAACATGTATCCCTCCAAACAATAATCAATGTCAAAAACCTAGAAAAATCTCATTTTAAACATTTTCAAATGTAAAAGAAGTGAAAATGAGGCATTAAACCTCCAACTTCTATTGTCATTTTCTCTTTTCCAGCGCTATTTCAATAAGCGACGATTTCCGGCGGATTTAAGGAGTCTTTTTCAACGAAAATAAAAACGGGAATATTCCTTTTCATAAAGTAGTCCAGAATCTCAAAAGGAAACAAAATTGGTCAAAGACAATTGTTCTGTAGCTCTCGGAAAATGTATTGAGGGTATCCAAACTGGCCTTAAACCAAATTAAAAATAAAATAAAATCGATTGGAATAACTTTCTGATGAAGAGATATCAGTACTTGGCAGTACTCCCAATCTCATTCCAGTTATCAACCCCGCGGACAAGAGTGTGGTGATTTTGTATTGACCACACACAAGTACAATACGACATATTTTCATATCTTAAATGACAAGCCCATCACAAGATCCTAATGCTAACTAAAGATTAAAAATAATACAATTGAAAAGATGCTAGATCATAAATTGATCACTCAATTATTATCTCGACATTTCAAGGAATACTCAAAACACCTTCTTTTTACGGATTTTTAAAATTCCAAAGGCGGAATTTCGAATTTCAACCTCTTAGACTCATCTGCAATGGATATATTACAAAAATTCGATTCCTTTCTACAAAACACGACCTATTTTTCAATTATAATACAGTCCTTCCAATCCAACGAGCCTCCCTTACCACTTCTACCTCCTTATGTGCAATGGAAGTCAAGTAATGCATACAATTATATCAAAAGAATAATTACTCTTTATATTTGATTAATTTTATTCATCACCTTATTATTCTCATTTATAAATGCAGCACTCTTTACTTTGGATCTCAATTTTTCTATAAAATTCAGGGGACGCCAATGGATACTCTAGTGACAGGCTTGCCAACTTATTTATGGCAACATACGAAGTATGACTTCTCTCAGCCAATAAGTCAAAATTTATAAGGACATCTATCCTGCGAATCCGGTTCATAGACAATATTTTTTTATTTGGCAATGCGATCAAGAATCCTTTAATAACTTTTACAATACCATTATCCAGAATTCGGGTATGAAATCCACTATTATTTAATACATAACCAGCTATTTCAATCACCGTGTTACTTTTCTAGACATGATGGTTAAGCTTCAATAGTCAACACTAACAACAGGTCTGTACTACTAGCCCATTCATGTTTATCAGCTCCTTCATCGCTCTTCAGGATAGCTCCTATTTTTCATAGTCACTTTTTCTTAGTCACCAAGTCGCAAGTTATCCTTTATTCGAAACAGAAAATTCATACCCTATTTGTCAAATTATTAAACACCTTAGCCCAAAGTTAACCATTTCAGAGAATGGGGTTACGGTCAAATGAAATCTAAAAATCAAACATTCTTTATTAGTTGTTAAGTCCACATTTTTGAAGTTAAATAAATGCTCAAACTCGTATACATAAAGGTGGCTTGTTCCGCACAAACTGACCTTCCTGTCTTTCTTTTACCACAGTGTGGCATCCAAAACGGAAAGGAATTTTTTGATAAATTCCGTAACTTATTATTACTTCATCAATCAAATTACAATGCAAAGGAAAGGAAATAGAAATTTGTTGAAACATACAGTTTAAAGCACTAAAAGAAGTACTTTATCGGATTCAGAAAGCTAGAATCTATTCATAAATACCAGAGAAGATTTATCCCGATGTCGCGATACCCTATTTTTTTCTACTCATTCATTCTAAGATTCCTTTGCTATTGACTGGTGGTTTTTCTTATTTTTCTCATACACACCTTTTTTGTTTTTCTTAATGTTGTATGATTCTGTTTAATAGGTAGTTCCTGTTTAAATCCAGATATACGCTATAATCTCACATGTAGTCTTAGTTTAAG
The DNA here is from genome assembly GCA_003991215.1 of Morbakka virulenta. NCBI lineage: Eukaryota > Metazoa > Cnidaria > Cubozoa > Carybdeida > Carukiidae > Morbakka > Morbakka virulenta. Next base: position 1,475,833 of record RDPX01000168.1, on the reverse strand, counting down.
TCTATGCGATCAGCTAGCTCTAATTCCCTGTTCTTTTTCGGGAGTTCACGTTTGATTGGAACAAAAGCTTTGAAAATCAAGTTGTAGTGGGGTTTTTTTTTGTTACCGCTCGAAGCTATCTGCCATCACAACTAGTGGCAGTGGTAAGATTAAGATTAAGTAGGGCCTGGGTGAAAAATGTCTAAGGTTTTAGCCTACGCGTATGAGATATTGGAGCAGCAGAGAAATAGAGCCACTAACTTTACAATTTTCAAGAATGCCTGCGACTGGTGTATCTGGAGATAATTCCGATACGAGTACATCGAGATCAAGTGATTCTGTGGTAAGTAGACAAATTTTTGTACATCCAGACAAATTTTATGGATATCCCAGTGATGACTGTCTTGATTGGTTTGCATTCTTTGAACAAACTGCCCGTGCTAATGAATGGGACGATGCAGAATTTGGAAGAATGATTCCGGCGTATTTACGAGGGCCAGCTGGTGATCACTTCGAGAAAATCGACGCCAGAGACAAAACAAATTTTGAGGTTTTAAAAAAAGGCATGATCGACAGTTTTTGCTCTGCTGACATGAGACGTACAGCCTATGGTACCTTGGCCGCAAGTAAACCAGGTAAAATGGAATCAGTCAACGAATTTGCTTCCGTTATTCAATGCTTGATTTTTAGATCATTTTCAAATGACGTAAGCAACAAAGTAATAGAGAGGGACGGCCCGTGAACATTTCATACTTGGTCTGAGACCAGAGTTAATGAGAAAAGTTACGATGGCAGATCAAAAAACTTTTTCAGACGCAATTCGAGTTGTTCTCTTTCGAGAGTTTAAGTTTGATTAGAACAAAAGCTTTGAAAATCAAGTTGTAGTGGTTTTTTGTTGTTGTTACCGCTCGAAACTATCTGCCATCACATCGAGAAGAATCACTATTAATACCGTATGTATTATAAAGCAGGTACAAGAAAAGTGCTTGGAGGGTGATCACAAATTGTACTATGTTTCATAGACTTTATGGAGGCGCAAGATAAAATACTGCCGAAAACTGCACTTTGACGCCCAAGAAAGGGAGGAGTCTTAAAACATCCTGTCCGACTCATCAAGATGATGTACGGAGAAACAAAAATCATAGTGCTCACGCTTTGTGTGGGAACAGATTCCTTGCTCTCAAGGCTGATCTTCAGAATAGGTCGGGGCTAAGCTTCTTATTTCTGGTGGTAATGGATACACTGACGTCAGGTATTAGAGATGACAATTGCCATGATGTATGAGGGTTGTTTTTCTTGCAAATGAAAAAGTTATAGTGACAGAAACAAAAGATGAACGCAAAAATATACTTGGTATGGAAGAAGAAAATGAAGCAAATCAGGATCAACTTTTTAAAATGCCAAAACGGAATGTATAATGAGAAGAAGAGCAAGAAGAGAGAAGATATTAAAAAACGAAAGGAGGATTGAAGAATAATTTATCAAAGGAACAAGTTCGGGTGGCTGGACTCAGTCTTCGGAGAAAATGGAAAGGAGAAAGCAGTCAGACAGCGAGTGAAGGAAGTCTGGTGGAAGTAAAGGAATTTTATATGTGTGGTCATGATCATTAACGGTGAATATGAAAGTCTATATGATAGTCCCAATATCAGTGAACCTGTACGGTGCAAAGGTACTGGCTTCAAGCAACGCGGGCTACTTCGACGAACGAAGGTCCGGATGGTTCGGCGGATAACAGATGTTTCGCTAGAGGAGAATAAAGAGACTCCGGAATCCGCTGAGTATCCTCTCTAAAGGAGAAAGCAAGAGCAGCTAGCCTAAGGTATTTCGATCACATGAGGATCTGAGGAGAAAAAGCCAATTGAAAGAGCAATGTAGATGTAGATGTGAGGGACAGTCCGACTGTAGGTAAGGAAAGAAAGAGCAGAGGAAACGGTATAAGGGAAGAATGGAAGTCTGAGGAAGATAGTCAAGGTTTGAAGCCACGGGAAAAGAAATTTCAAGTGGCCAACCCAAGACTCAATAAGACTAAAGTGGATTGAAGTAGAAGAAGAACAAAGCTAAGCAATGATAGATAAATTAATAACAAAAGGTGACAAAAAGATCAAGACTTATGGAGATGAAAAGGATTTTAATAATAATCAAACATGAAAAAATAAAGAAAAATGGTAATAAAAACTAAGGTTGGTAACAGTTAAACAATGCGGAAGCTAGTTATTCTTTTTAAAAAACTACAACAAATGGATCATATTCATTCAACTACAATTTACTTTTCAGTTCGAAGACTAGTTATCTACAGAATTTTATAACAGCGACGTGCAATAATATCTCTTGGCAAATTTTCATGTGGCATGTCAAACTTTAAATTATTTTTAAAGTCACAAGAATGTTCACAAAAACGGTGGATCAATTTACATGTCAAACTTCAATTCCGTATTTTGAAGCGATGACAGTTAGAATACCGGATTTCAAATCCAACTGTCCACTGATGAAGCCATTCAACCAAATTATCCATCACTCACAAGGCGTCTAACTGTCCACTTGCATCGCCACATTCCTAACCATCCACTCTGGATTTCTTACAACCTGCCTCAAAAAGTATTGTTTAATTTAAACTCTTACCCTCTAATTCAACTGTCCACTATTTCAACCATTCAACCAAATGACCCATCACCCACAAGACATCTAACTGTCCACTTGCATCGCCACATTCCTAACCATCCACTTTGGATTCCTTACCACCTACCTCAACAAGTATTGTTTAATTTAAACTCTTACCCTCTAATTCAACTGTCCACTATTTCAACCATTCAACCAAATGACCCATCACCTTTAAGGCATCTAACTGTCCACTTGCATCGCCACATTCCTAACCATCCACTTTGGATTCCTTACCACCTACCTCAACAAGTATTGTTTAATTTAAACTCTTACCCTCTAATTCAACTGTCCACTATTTCAACCATTCAACCAAATGACCCATCACCTTTAAGGCATCTAACTGTCCACTTGCATCGCCACATTCCTAACCATCCACTTTGGATTCCTTACCACCTACCTCAACAAGTATTGTTTAATTTAAACTCTTACCCTCTAATTCAACTGTCCACTATTTCAACCATTCAACCAAATGACCCATCACCTTTAAGGGATCTAACTGTCCACTTGCATCGCCACATTTCTATTCATCCACTCTGGATTCTTTAGCATTTACCTCAGGAAGTTTTTGAAATATATATTCGGTAATGCTATTGCCAGAGTTGCCAGATCTGGGATTCGATTCCGAGTTCTCGGGTATTCTGAGGATTGATGAAATTTTCCTGGGCATATTTTGTTGGCAAAAAAATCTCAAGCATATTCTCAGGAATCAAAGAATGGGTTCGAAATATTTTTTCTGAGTAAATTTGTAGAGTTAAAACGAGTAAAACGGTATGATAGAAAAAAGGCCTGAAGGGGCACCAAAGAAGCCAATGTGTGAAGCACAGTGAAAGAATATTGGCAGGAAGTTCTGACACTTTGTGAAATTCAAAAAAGGAAAGCGAAAATACAACTCTTTTCAGTTGGTCAAAACAATGAACTTGCCAATTACACACCTCTTCAGTCACACAAGAAATGCTATGCATACATATAACACTACAGATACATAGTATAGATATGCATACAACAATGAAGTACGCATTATTTTTATTATGCCAAAAAGGAAAACTCGGTTGGCTTATTTTTAAAATAAATGTTTTTCAAAATGTTTTTGTCATTAAAAATGAATTATATGATATAATATTATAAATATTCCTTATGAATAAATAACAAACAGATAAAGAGATGAATAGATAAATAGATAAATAGATAAATCTATCTATATAAATGTGAGTTGCTCTGTCTGTTTGAATTAAATTTATGAGAAAACTACTGAACCTAGGAAGCTGAAATTTTGGGTGAGTCTGTCTTTATCCGGCGGAGGATCTGAGATATATAAGGCTGATCTTATATAGGTCATATTCTGGAGAGTTAGGAGGCGGCCAACCCCATTTTTAAGATGAAGGAGGCCTCCAGTCAAAAATTTTAATAAAACTAAAAATATAAAAATTTCAAGATTGTTTTCAATAAATAAATTCCAAAACAAAAATATAACAATATTAAAACTTTTTTTTGAAATTAAGAAAGTTTTTTAATATAAAGTACAATAAAACTTAAAACGATGATATACTCATCAGTGCTATAACCAGTTTTATTATATGATCTAGAAGTTGTACCTTTAAAAAGGACAGAGGAGAGAATGTTAGAAGCGACGGAGATGAGAATGTTAAGGTGGCTAGCCGGAATATCCTTGCACGAACAAGGGAAGAATGATGAGATAAGAAGATTTTTAAAGGTAAAGAAAATAACAGAGAAAGCAAGAGAAGCAAGGTTAAGATGGTATGGACATGTAACGAGGAGAGAAAATGACAATATTCTGAAGGCAGTATCGCAGACACCAGTGACAGAAAGGAGGAGCAGAGGACGACACAAGCTTAGACTGAGTGACGTCATAGAACGAGACATGAAAGAAGTGGGAGCAAGAGAAGGAAAATGGGAAGACCGAGTCAAGTGGAGAAAAAGGTGTCGAGCGGCCGATCTGACAAACGTCGGATGAAGGCCGAAGAGGAAGAAGAAGAAGAAGAAGAATCTCCTTGACCGTTTAAGTCCTCGGTAGTATATTGAACAATACTTCACAATTATCTTGATAGGGATTTTTTAGCTAATAGCACTTTTTTACCCGAGCAACGCCGGGTACTTCTGCTGGTACACACACGTTGTAAAAAAAGTTGTAAAAACACACACGTTGTAAAAAAGTGCTATTTAGTAGGGTACTTCTGCCAGTAAGTGAATAAATAGATAAAAGTTAATCGTGAAATCAACTCGGAATTTTTGTGGAAACTATTGGGATTTTAATACCTTAAAATGGAATTTTAATACCATGAAATGGTATTTTTAGGTCTTAATGTGGGATTTTTAGAGCTTTTCATCCGACACAATTGCTTGTGACAACTTGTCTGCTACTTTTGTGTTAATTGCTGTGGATGCTAACATAGTAAAGAATGCTCAGGAAATTACTCGCAAAGTCAAGGGATAAAGAAGATTCACCGACAGTAATAGTATTAGATAATAATATCGGAAAAACTGTCAAAGAAGAAGGTTTCATTCGATTTGTTTGTATTTCAGATACACACAGTTTTACAGATGAGCTCCAATTACCAGCTGGAGATGTTTTGTTGCATGCAGGGGACTTCACTCAAATTGGCCTTCCAGAAGAAGTGGACAAATTTAATAATTTCCTTGGAAAACAGAAAGAAAAATATAAAGATATAATTGTTATCGCTGGAAACCATGATCTAAGCTTTGAACTAGAAAATGAAGAAATTGGACGGAAAATGAGAATGCTTGCACGTCCACAGAGACATTTTGATACTTTTGAACTAGAGGAGTACGATCCCCGAAAATTTCTTACAAATTGCACTTATATCGAAGACCAAGCAGTTGTTGTGGAAGGTTATCATATTTACGGATCACCTTGGTTAGTTTCTCAACATTAATTATTTAAATTCTGTTTGGAAAATACAACTGAAAAGTTTGGAGTATTTTCAGTATGACTTGAACCACACAGTGCCAACGAGCGAGCGCCTTGCCGTTAGGGCATTTAAAAGCTGCTGTTAGGCCATAGATCTTCAAAGAAATAAGTTTGATGTATGATGTATCCATATTCTCACTTATTTACAGCACTTTTTTACACAGTTTGGTGAATGTTAGGTTTTCGGTAGCTTGATCTTGATTTGATAATTAGTCAGCTCCTAATGCAGCAACACTCAATATATGTGATTAGAGATTGAGAAATTAAATGCTCTTCAGCACCTCATTTTGAAATTTTATAGAGTGTGGTACAATTGACTATGGTAGTTTATTCCAGCCCCTCGTAGTATTTGGAAAGAAAGACAAGAAGGCAATTTATGTTAGAGACTGAGATCTTCCAGAAAATGGAGTTAATATTCCTTGTTGGTGGTGCAGTAGAAGTTGTGTTAATTTCCAGATGATCAGAGAGTTTAATGTCTGCGATATTATGGAGTATTTTATGCATCATGACTGATCTCCCTTAAGAATATCATCAGAGAAAGGGCATCAGATGAATAGTTTTAATATAGATATGCAGCAAGGAATCCAATTTTATGCCTAAGGTTAATGGTAAAATGAGCTGTTGAATAGCAAAGGGATTTCTATATATGTTGCCTTGACTATGTGATAGCATTTGATTGTGTAGAATGTAAGCTGGTACAATTGTTGAGAAAGGTTAGAGATTAATGAGAAAGGTCTTAGCCTGATAAAAACTTTTACTGTTTACCAGAAATCTTCTGGAAGGGTGTTCAACAGAGCTGCATTTCATCACCAACTTTGTTTAAGATATAAGAAGCTCTCAGAAATATCAGAACATATGACTGATTTAATGATGGAAAAAAGTATAAGAACTTAAGATATAGATTTCATATGCCATATTAATGCAATCCTCCTCCTCAGGTGCCGTGTCCCAGCCAAACATGGGGGATCATGTCTCTCCATAGATTCCTGTCCTTCACTGCCCTCAGGAGCTGAAGCTTGCTCTTTGTAGACCATGCTGCTATGCTTCCCACGAATGTGGTTCTTGGTCTTCCCCTGCATCATTTCCCATCAATCTTATCAAACTCTTCTAGTTCCCCTTTCCTCATTACATGTCCAAGTAATGACAGCTATCTTTTTCGAATGGTGGACAGTAGCTTTCTTTTGCATCCTGCTTGTCTCAGTACCTCTTCATTGGTAACATGCTCTGTCCATGAAATCCTTAGTATTCATTTAGTATTTAGCCAGACATGAGAGTGGGGTACCTTCAGGAGACCAGTAGGTCCATCGCCTGGAGGCCAGCTGATGGTTGCTACTGGATGGTACTCCATCCGGACACCCCCTACACCCCATCAATGCACTATGTGTATATAATATAGCATTAATTACAAAAGGTGAGATAAATCTACAGAGGATACTAGACATTGTTTGAAGATAATTTGTCAGAAAATATATGTGATGGCTTCTAGTTAAAAGGCACAAATTCTTGTATGTAGTGTGGCCTGAATAGGATCCAAATAGAGCAGATGGATAAATTCAAATACTGGGTCAATGTGATGACATCAGATGGGTGATCAAAGAGTATATTAAATATAGATATGATCAGGTTAAGCAAGCATTTATGGAAACAAGGTATGTATTTTATGCAGTGAATTTGAGATTTTGAGTTAGAAAACAATTGTTAGAGTGTTACATTTGGTTGGTGCTACCACATGGATGTGAATCATGGAAAATTAGCAAGAACATGAAAAAAGTAAAGTTTGGAACTATAAGAAGGAGAACATAAATAAGACTGGAAGATTTAATGGAAGACATAGCTGCATAATAACTGCCACTATGAATTGTGATTGAAGACTGCAGTCATAGTGTAAGAAAGAAGGAGGAGAGTTCTAAAGAATAACATCATTGAGAAGGAGACTTGTGAATTAAGTGGAAGTGCTGAACCCAAAAGTTTAAAGATTCATTGGTGTTAAGATTCACTTTTAGTTGCTTGGAGTGAAAAACTTTATTTCTTTGGTTTTCCCAAACAAATTATGTCAATCTTTTATTCATGTATAACAAATTAAACAATGTTGGTTATTGTAATTTAAGGATTTATGTGAAAAATTTGTTTGTATTTTTGCAAATAAAAATTGTTATGATGAAGTTTAAATATGGAAAAGAGATAAATATGATTATGTCATTGCCTTATTGTACCCTCAAAGTAGTTAACACTACATTTTGTTTTTGTTCAGGCAACCAGAATTTGGTGGCTGGGCATTTAATCTTAAGAGGGGAAATAGTTTGGTGGAAAAATGGAGCAAGATACCAATTGAAACTGAGATTTTGATAACACATGGCCCTCCCCTTGGTATGTACATATTCTTCATCCATTTTACTTGATATAAATGAGATAATAAGATTTAATGTGACTACTTATTATATTAATTGATTCTAAGAGTGTTAAATGATTTGTTGACAAATGCATGGCACTAGATGGTTTAATTTTTTTATTTTTCAACTGTCTTGCATGGATCTTACATTTTTAGCTTGTTTTATGGAAGAATTATGGTAAATATGTAAATTTTATATCTAGATAATAATAGATATTTATTATCAAAATTTTATCTTGTATTAGTACTTTTCTAGAATTAGTTCAATCGCTGGAGATGTGATGCATTCATGACTGTTCCTTTTTTGATATCATCAGCAACCTAATTTCAGATTGTTACTTTGCTTGCCTTATCTGTTCTTACAGTTATCTTTTATCATCACTAAATTATTCCTTGTCTCATCAGTTTGGCTCTTTGTTTAATACTCAATCTCAAGTAATTACAGTGTATGATTGTTTGTGAGTTAGCCTCTTCACCCTTTAGCTAAAACCTGCCCCCAAGTTATACAATGTTATATACTTGTTATACTTACCACTTTGGAACTTTATTTACCATGATGCCCCCTATTATTGCTACTCTCCTCATACCTCCAATGCTGAGCAATCCTCTTCCTCCTTCTTTTCTTGGGATATATAACCAGTCAATATTACTCTTTTGATGTTGTGCTTGGACTTAGTTTCCTTGTTCTCCTGTCAAGCTTAGCCAACTCTTCATATGTTCACATTAGGAATGCAGCTGAGTAACAAAGATGCAATTTTGCCCCAGTGTTTATTCTTCTGATGAAATTTACACCATCAAATTTCATTTCTAAAAATTTTCTTCCCCTTCTTAGGTATTCTTTTGAAACCTTTCTTTCATTTTTTCTTGTTTGATTTGTTTATCTTGTAGAATTACTAAAGTGTAGTAATTTGTAGTTCTCTTCTTCTTTTAGACCTTTTATTACTGAGCCATCTGAGAGTTCTATGCTATATGTTATTATTATTATTACTATTATAACTATTATTATTATAACTATTATTATTATTATTATTATTATTATCTGTTTTTTAATTGTTCATCTTATGATAGAATTTTTCCTGAATTTCCTGTGCTAGCAAAACACCTTAGATCTCTATAATCTTCTGATAATCCTTGTGCATTTTAGTAATATGCTTATTTGCATTTGAGAGATGTCAACATGCACATTTAATTCCTTGAGATAATCTTCTAAGGATGTAGATATCCATAGTGCTTCAATAACTATTAGTACAATAAACATTTTTAAGGCTCGTAATATTTGGAGCTCAACTTTGAGGTCATAATATTTTTCAGTCTTTCTTTATTGGGATCTTTCTATTCTGTGGTTTGCATGAACAGCAAAGGAGCTAATTTGGCTGTTTTTCTAGCTTTATCAGTAATGATGATGCAAGGCCTTTTTGTTTTTGTATTTTTGTCAGTCTGAATATTGAAGTCCCCTTTATTTCAAAGGATTCATTTTCCATGCATTGAGATGAATCATGTTCATACCAATTTTTTGTCACATCAGAACCCTTCCTTTTACAGATGCCACAATGAACAGCCTTTCCCATCCAGTTGTTCTACCCCTTTTGCAGGAGTTTTGGGTATTCGGAGATAATAAGAATTAGTGTCTCATACGTGCTTTTCAGATATAGCATTTTAGATCATCACTAGTGCTATCAATTTTAGTTTTGATGACAATCATTCTGAGAACCTGATCTTGGGCAGCAGTAATTAATGATTTGGTTTCTATTTTTAGATGTCTGTTCCTTAGCCAATTCCAAGATATTCTGTCAGAGATATAGTATTAGTATCTCCTGTGAACTGACCTTGAAGTCCCTTACCCCACCAAGTTCTTTGTTTGTTGCCTTGTCATCTAGTTTTTATTTCTTCAGGGGGTTCCAGCACTTCTTGCATCCCTAAAGATCTCCACAGGGCATAAAAAAAGCTGTTCCTCACTATATACTTGGTTAGACCTACTACTGCATCTACTTATGTATGTATGTATTTACTTGCCACTAACAAAAAAAATACAAATGTTCAAAGGTAAATGTTAAAAACCTAATACATGATGTTATCCAAAATAGTTAAAAAATAAGAGTAAACAGAAACAAAAAAGAACAAAACAAACAGGCGGGATGGTAATCTAGAGAAACGGTGGCAGGGGTAGCATAATGCAGATCATGAAGACCTTATTTTCATTATGGCCCCAAAAAGAACTTATCTTAAAAATACTTTGACGTGAAAAACTTACTTCTTTATTCACTGAGGAGCACCTTAGCATTTTTAAATAGCATCACAGGTGTATGTTCAGCAAATTCTGAAATTAGAATTGTAACTGTGAAACTTGAAAAAAACAAATGACAGGTGTGCAGTAAACGGACACAGGAACTCACCTTTATGCTCAAAGGGGCATTTTACACGTCGACAAATTTTCAGATGATCGTCTATGTCCTTTTTTCTGAATTTTCCACAATGGTTGGAGCTGTTCGGACATGGAACGAGTGCAAATGAACACAAGTTCTCATGTTCATGTCGTCGTCCAAGAGGGATTTTGTCTGGACATCCACTTGGATCAACAATAAAATCTTCCTCAGAATCGTACCTCAACAATCCATGACGACAATAAATTAAAAGATCTTCAAGCTGCGATAAAACAGCCCTGTTACTCACAAGGTCAGATGCAGTGAAGGCTATTTGATCTGTTGGGCATGGTAATGCCGCTCTTACAGAACTTTCAAGACCCTCGGTAACGCAACTCTTGCAGAATGTGTGCCCACACCTTGTTGATATTACAGGATCTCTGAATAATCCCTCACATAAAGGGCATTTGAGAGAAGTTGATGGGTCTGCGACAAATTTTGTTGGGATATCAACATTCATAATAATTAGCCCTGAGTATGGAGTGAAAAGTCAACCTGAATTCAATAGAATTCAGAGCACATCTTGAGAAACCAGATCCACCCCACCGTTGGTCATTTTCTTCTAAATTCTTGTTCCTATTACATATCGTCGCTGAATGCAATTGCTCTCACAAGGTTATGTGACCAGCTTCTTTAAACAAAACATTTTTTTACCTGATTTCACCTCTGACCCTTTTCAATCTGAGGAATAAGATGTTATTGTCAGATAAATTTCGTGCATTTTACAACAGGATCAATTTGCGCTATCTGTGCAGCTAGAAACAACATGGCGCATGGTTAATATTGAAAACAAAATAGAGCTCTGATACAATTAATTTTCAGACCTTTTTTCAGAAATTCTTTATCAATGAGATTTGTTGAATATTAAATAAAAACTCGGAAGAAAGTAAGCAGGGGAAAAATTTTGTCCGTTGTAAAAGAAAATATGTTGTACCTGAGTTCGATACACGTGGGCTCCATTATTTATCTATTTGAAATGGTGTTTTAGTAATTGTTCACACTTCCAAATGACAGCAATTGTAATAAAAGGAAATGTTTATGTTGGTGCTATACATCTTTTATAAAATTGTTTAAAACCATAATAAAAAATTTAACTCGAGTTCACCAGCAGTATTTTTAAAAGCTCGGATACTTAAAGAAGTACATTTCAGATATGATTTCAAGAAAGAATACAGAGTGTATCATAAAAGTGATTAACATCTTTTCCACCAAATACAGCTATTTTTACCCTCTCACATTCATACGGAGCATATTACTGGAAAGAACTTGGAGATGGCTGTTTCCAGGTATGTTTTTTACAATCCAGCTGTTCCTGCAGTAAAAAGCTGACAACAGCATTCTAGTTTGGTATTTCTGAATAAATTAGCTATTGGTTTCATGTAAAAGAAAATAAAAATATGAAGTATCTGATACGGTCTCTTTTATCCACCATCCACTACATGTCTTATGATGTCTATAACTACTTTTTTCCCTCCCATATAATCCCCTTCAACTTTGATTTTTCAATTCATTCCCAGGATCAAGACAGTGTCAATAAAATTCACACGTGGCCTGCTGATCAGATCTAGAGAAGAAAAATTGAAAAAGAATATTTTCAGAGCAGAGTGTATAAGGTTTAAGCTTATTCTAAACAAAACGAGTAGTCACAAGTCCCTATAAACAGAAGCAAACGCGCGCCCCTCCTAGTGATATTAATTTTGGTCCCACTTGATAAACGATCTCTCCAGTAAGTTTTAATGGCTGAAGATTCTAGTCCTCCCTCCCAGATTAAATATATCTTAAAAGCAGTTACTTAAACAGAAAGTGATAGAATGGGTAAGTTAAACCCTTGTATTCGCTTAAGATATACTCGACCGAGGTAGCATTAAACAGACGGTCTCTTCCTGGTAAAAAGGATATGGTTATCATCCTCGGGAGGAACGAGTGTAACTAACGGCCCTAAAAAGAAATCAATCTGCTTGTCTTTCAGAGGAAGCCTTGAAGTGTATAGGCCATCTTATCACAATCCTTTCTGGGAATTTTAGCAGGTGGGAGCATCCTTACTGAGGTCGAAATAGGAATCAAAATCAGAGATAAAATTTTAAAATATGACTACCATGAATTTGGCCTCTTGGAGCGTGTACGGTTTACCTGAGGATTATGGAAGTAAGAAATATGAATGGCAAACAATTTTGTTTCCAAAATAGCTCACTAGTCTTTTGGTTAGCAAAACTGCAATCACCGAGAGCAGGTGCACCACCAAGGGAAAACAGAAGGGGGTTGGTTGTGGTTATCTTAAGAAAACTCCTCCCAACTCCAGGAATGTGCTTTGCAGTCAAGAAATCATCTTTGGATAAGCTTGAGGGATTTCCAGAAGATAGAAGAGGGAAAATATGGATGAGGATCCGTTTAGTAGGCTCTATGTATGAAAATGCGCGTCGAAGATCAAGTACAGAACACTTGGCACCAGAGTTTGGACAAAATTTTGTCCACTACCGCTCTCGACAACAGAATTGTTTACTTTGGCGATTTAAGTGCTCAAAGTTGCTAAGGGTCCTGACCTCTGAAATAAATAACCAGGAGAAAAGGAGTGAAAAATAACAACTCCAACTTCCTTTTGCTACTCAGAAATTGTGATCAACCCTACCTCAAAATTACCAAAATAATCTTGCGATAGAAGAACAGAAGTGAAGCATTATGGATGTGTTCAAGATATCTCCGCTGGCAAAGGGTTTATTGTGTTTTCAAAAATTTTCAGCATAAAACATGTCTTACTTATTAAAATGATTCATGGAACAAAAGATATTGGACTGATCGTGGCCAAATAAAAAGGTTCTAGTTAAATGTATTTGTTACAAGATATACAAACAGACCCAGATTATTCAATTTCGGAGTTGTTGAAAAAATATGGATGTATTTTATTTACCTGGAGCTGGTAAATAAAACAGTGCCTTGTTCTATCTTACATCGGAATTGTTCTCTCAGCTGACCTTGCAAGCAAATCTTAATAAATTCCCTTTGTAGTAATACTGTTTTAAATACCTTTCAGCATTGATAAAAGAAAACTAGAACCATTGCATGGGCGAGTGAGGACTATGACTGTTGTTTGAGTTGGATTTCTGATTTCTACAGCGATTCAGGAGTCTTTTTGACTATCCTGACATTCAAGGTAGATGTATTTTTCTTTTCTCCTAACATTTTATAGAAAATATTAGTATAGCTTTACCTCTATCTGTGAAAGCAGTAGTGAAAAGTTATGTTCTGGTAGTATCTGAAGACCTACGGCCATAATTCTCTTCCATAAAAAAATGCAGTCCTCGTAACTGTAACTGCCCAAAGTACATGGGTAGAAGAAAAATATTTGACGGGCTCATTTGTCAATTTGATGGCATATCGCAGAAAGTACAGTACGAGTAATCATGTATATCCTAAAGGTCTAGTTTATGTGCAGAGTTATGAGCAAACTATGATGTCACCTTATTCGTGTGGTAGCTTGCAAAAATGCAGCAAAGTGAGTACCAACAATTAATCTTCTTATCAAACCAGCTGCACCAATCATCAACATGGCATTCGAAATCATGGATTCCAGTGTATCAGTATACTGTTTGGTAGACATTTTTCCAACTGAATTCTTTTCTGCAATGTAAACCATTTTGTTTTTGAAGATTTGCCAAGCGACAGGATTCTGGGATCTGCTTTCTAGAAACAATAAAGTATGGTTTTCATCTTTATTGATACACCCTTTATTTTTTAAACCCATATAAGCGTATTAATTAATAACATCATTATTAGTGAGCCAGCTCTGTACTAATCTCGTACTTAATTGTGCTCCTCCGAAAGTGAAGATTTCTTGCATTTTTTAAGCATAGGAAAAAGCTTCTACACAAAAAGCAGTAGCAAATCTCTCTTTAAACGTATTCGAAATCGACTTTTCGCATTGCTGTACTTAGGTCGTCTTTGTTACGGTCACGTTTCTAGAAGGAAAGACACTATTATGTATTGACAGCCATGGATTAAGTTGCAAACTTGGTGATCCATCCATTACCAAAGCATATGAGATGATAAACAGTTTGGCCAAAGACAAATCACACTCAATATTCAACCTAAAGAGGAACACTAAATATCAAGCTAAGTAAGAAAATAATGTATCAAATTTGTTACAAGTACCGTGTTTCGGGGTGATATGCTAAGCTGACCTTATCGTAGATAGGGCAGCAGTAGCAATTACTAAGACTGTGTAAAAATGGTCATAACATCTGACAAGTGAATAGTTAACGTTGATCAGTCAGCCATCAGTAGCACTTCACCTTGGCAACAGATGTACTAAAGAAAAAAAGACCAAAATTTAAGAATGGCGATTGGAGCTAACCTGACTCTTGTACACTATTACCAAGAAAAGGAAAACGCGAGATCCAATAAAATGAGACATGCAGTCTGTACTTCTCCATCTTAATCTTCCTGAAAGCTTTCAAATATATATGCTCAATTATATCAACTAAGAAAAGTAAATATTGTATTTTGTATGTCGAAAATCTCATGAAACACAATTGAAAACAATAACCAAATTGAAAGCGCCAGCAAAGAAAACGTACAAGCAGAGAACTCTGTAATGTTGTAAAATTTGATACGCAAGTATGGGTATTTTGGCATCCCAAGCTTGTGCTATCTACATACTTATACCCATTGGCGGATAATTACGTTTTCAAACAAATGGTTGTATGATATTTATATATATATATTCAATTTAAATTTGTTTATGCCCTTCGCCTATTGTATAAAAGTTGCATATTAGCCCAGATTACCAATGACATTTCATACGCAGATGCATTTTTATGAATTCCTTTGTTACATAGCTGAACCTGGTTGTTAAGGGTTTAGAGAGCAGGTATGACCAAAGAGTCAGTCGTAATGGTACAATGTATTGTTGAGAACAGGTTGTAAATGGGAATTCAACAGGGGCTTACTGATTTCCGTTTGTTGAAGAATTTCCTCGTTTTTCTCGGCAAACGACGACACTGAGCCTTTTGTAGTGTGTTCTTTAAATTACTCGTCGTTTTGAATACAGCGGTCGATGAGAAACGTACAAAGATAGGAAGGGGTTTGGAGGGTATTCTTGTTTTCAGCTCAGATCAACTGTCGTCCAAGTGGTGGTGTAGATCTTGGAGGTTTTCTTTTACACGGATTATCTCTTTCCGTGGTAATTGTCCCTGAAAATCATGCACTAATTTATGATCGAAGCGGCCAAGCATGGAATGTGGAATTTAAGAAACCGGGGAATGACGTCTACCTGTTTAGTCATTTAAGAATTTTATTCGCAAATTATTATTTCAAAGTTCACGTTATAGTTCATTGTATTCCAACTACTCTTTCAAGGTATTGTGTCTCTTCAGTTCTTGTACCAAAAGGCCCGTTGGTAGAAACAAAACGTCGCCGATTAGAATCTACTTCATTGGGCGAACGTCAATTGATCATTTACAATTTCGTTGCACAACATAATCCGGAAAAGATAAACAAGACTGAAAAACCTTCAGTCTGTAGGCGCGAGCCCAGTATTTTATTTGTGGATGCTAAAGTGTTAAGGAAGATTAATTTTTAGAAAGAAAGAATGTACAATGAAGTACAAATCAACTCAGTATGCAACATTTTTATCAAAATTCAATTTTTATTTGCATTGCTGCATAATCACTGTAATATTTGAACACAACTTGAACTTCTAAGGTTTCACTCAGACTAACAGAGATGTAGATATGATCAAGTTGTCTACAAAAATAACTGAACATTACTGAGCAAAAAAGTGTCTATAAAAACTATAAAGAAAAGATTAAACGTCTATAAAGTGCTGAGCATTACTGAACAAAGAAGGGTCTATAAAGTACTTTATGCATATGTGTCTATAACGAAAAGATAAATGTCCAAGAACAAGAACAAGGAAAATACAAAGATGTGGAAGCCGGGCAATAGTTGCTCGCGCTTAAAAAGAAACTACTCAGTTATATGATTACAATGAGAGAAAACAAGACACAAGTTTATAATTAAGAATGTTCCGTGGTCAGAAGTAGTTAACAACAACTAGATATTGATTGTCAGCGTCCTTCTCCGGTACTCATCCTTGGTGTTAATCTCTGGTTTCATTTCTTTTATCCAGAGCGCTTCCAGAGTGAGAGGATAAGCTTGCTCTGCAGATGTTGATTTTGGGATTTTTATGTCCTCATTTGATGATGTACTGGTATAACTTGTCAAGTAATATTTAGTCACATAAATATCCATACGGTACAAAGTTTCAATGATAATTAACCACATCATATCTTTAACAGAATTAGTATCCAACACCAACACAAAGCGATCATCATTTAATGGTCAATGGGCGCCATTAACAAAATTATTCTTTAATGTAGATTGTTGTGCTTATCAGTGCTACAATATAGAAAAATATGGAAGTGGCGACCAAACAATATGTGTACCAAAGCAATGAAGATCTCACTACATCACGTCTTTGGAGGTACCATTAGGCAAATGGATGCAATAGGTCGTCTTCGTCATAGATTTTTATCTTATTTTTCCCGATATTTTGATTACCACAGCAACACTGATCATGAAACTCTATTAAGTAATAGTTCAACTGTTTGTTATACCCACAAAGAAATCATACGTTAAAAGAAAACAAACTTAAGACAACTTTATTCAAATTAGTCATTAGGGGCATTAACTAAACACTACAAGTACAAAATATTCAAGAGATAGGCAAATCACAAGAAAATTAGCATTCATTATATCCCATGGTGTAAATTTATTGTGAAAATAGCACCCAGGGGCAAGTGATCTGTATAAAGAAAAAGAAAAAGAAAAAAAGCACGAAAAAGAATAGGGTAATGCTTTGGTTTTAACAAAACATAAGAAGCAAGTGAGGTATTTAAAAGAAAGAAGCCCGCAGCAGAAATCAAAACCTGAAAAATTAATTCTTTTTCAAATTTTCAAAAGGACGAAAGCTGGCATTTGATATGGCAAGGAATTTAGTTGAAGAATCATGGCATATCGATGAACATTCATATTCGATGGCCTTTTTTAGCATTTACACCAAAAATAATTTGTGCGTCCATCTTATCCGAAGTAAGATTTCCAATCAGTATCACACCACAGATGCACCTCCCAGTTTACCCTGGCATAAATTAAGATTGGTGACCACTTTATGAGAGTCAATGTTCAATATTAACCACACCAGAATCTAAAGAAACGAAAGGCATTTTATTTTACAAGGGGAAGGTATGAGCTATTGAACCTCGTCCTTCAGTAGATTATTTTTATTTACAAGTAAAAGGTATACATAATTATGAGTTAGCAGTCAAAATGTACAACCATAATTCATTCCAGCAGTCTGTCTAAAGCAACTTTAATCAGAAATGCAATAAATTGTACAGTTTCTAAAACGACACAATAAAGGAACTCCAAACAAAACCAGAAAAAATCCAGCAAAAGGTATTCTATGTGCTTTGCATGGTCGATGTATAGCGTTCAAAAAACAATTCAATGGTCTCAATATTTTAGTCTAACGCAACGTAGCACATACTCTCTAAATATCAATGTGAATGAAAAATGCAGATTAATTAATGGTTGCAGGTAGTGATAAACAAAACATTAATATGCCCTCGTTTAAATGAAAACGCGTGTGCAAATTAGCATAAAACACGATAAAATGAAGTGGCAGACCGAAGACAGAAAGACAAAAAAGAGGGTACAATGTTAATTGGCGAAACAGCTTTTATGAGTTTCTGTTGATATTACGCAAAATGTAAAGCCATCACACGAAAATGCTATATCGTTTACTCTACCTATCAATTTTTATTAAAGAAAATATTCTAGTAAAGTAAATCATAGTTTTTGACATCATTTCACAGCCTATAAATACAAACATACAAACGGTCTTATTACGATCCATGATCACAATGGAAGCTAGTACTGCTTAAAATATCATATTACCATCTTCAAAAACTATGATACCAAACGCTTTTTTAAACAGACCAAGCTATGTTGCTTCTAAACATTATTACACATTCCCACATTCACAATGCAGTAAAATAAAAACATAACACTCGTCAATGGCTGAAAAAATACTATGAAATATGTTCACTTGAACATTTGTAATATTATAGGTTATCTCTTTGGCTGTTTCTTTCGTTTTCTTTCACTCGCTCAACAAGTCTGCCTTTTCACTAAGTTCATGTTTACAATTTATGCTTCCATTCCACAAATTCCAATTTTCTTCGAAGCACAAGGAACTTCATTGCACGCGCATTTAAGAAATCCAAAAACTAACGTGTTTATCTTATTTGATTTGTTATAAATCTATGTAAGTTGTGGCATAAGAAATAGTATCGATTTCTGTTTCCAACAAAAATGTCAAAGTAAGGCACTTTAGATTCGGGACCTCCTCATTGAATTAAATTATTAAAAACTGTTACCTCACCTTTTAAAAATGCCTGAAGATAACGATTCGGATAATAGAATAGAACCCTACTGCCCGATTGGTCATTTTCAAGCTTTTCTCTACTTATCCCTCTCAGCACCTTCTAAAAAATATATTTCGTTTGACAATAGATTTTGGTTAAGTCGATCTTTTTATAAATTTCTATGTACACTGTTTTCCCATTACATTTTCTATGTAAGAATATCTTGTCCTTTCAAGTCTATTCAAAAAATGTTCAATTCGATTTTGTTTCTCGTTAGTGACTCGTACAAATTCTGTTTGAAGTTCCTCTTGATCGACTTTTGAAGTACCATTTCCTTTTCCTTTGTGACACAATGTCGAAATTAAATTTTTGTACGCTGTTTGAAAATCTTGCTCCAAATGAATTTTTTCAAGCTTCCATCTTGAAAGGTCCTTTGTGTTCTATAATAAAAGATTGAAAACAGAAAGAATTAGAGATAAAGATACAATGTTGTACCACAACTTCACATTAAAAACTCATTACAAAACGTACAGGAATGTTTTAACCCATCCACTAAGCCACGCCTTCGTTCCCCTTTGTCGACACTTTATCTTAGCCATTCATAACTCGCTCTTTCCATTGCCTCTCTTTCAATCTTTTTTTTTTCGTAACCGCCGCCTCTCCTTAAGTCCTTTAAACTCATTTTTATTTATTGCGCACCAGGTGAGAACTGAACCTCCTTCTAAATCTAATATCTTTCTTCTTAGAAATGCTGGTTTTTAGCAAAATATTGTTTTATTTCGGATGGCATACTTAATACCGTTTTGATATAGTTCCTACTAGCATTCACATATCAAAATTAAGAAAGTCTCATTCACTACATATCTTATCAGCAATATCAAAACAGTGTTTTGTATTCACCCACGAAGTTCTTAAGTGTAAAAGTTCCTCTTCTCTTCATTTTTAGCTACAAAATACCAACGTTGACAATCGTGTAACAAAGATCCCTTCTTGCTCCGGGAAAATTTTAACTTGAGCTACAAAATAGTAAGCAAGTTTTATGGAATCAAGAAATTACAACTTATATCCGATTTTTTTCTGGTTCACTACTAAGATATACAGCATGTGTTGTTGGTAGGGCGGCTGAAGTATTGCTAGAACAGGAACCTTCTGATAAACTAAACCCTTCAAATGCGTTAAAATTTTTAAAACGCTTGGAAAAACAATTCTTATGGCCTATTTAATATTACCTTAGGAATGACGAAAAAAAAAAGATTTTGATAAATTGCTTACAATCAGTAAGTAATTCAATTCGAAATCGACCAGGTCTGTAAGTGGGAGGAGCTTATGATGATGATGATGATGTTGACATTGATAATGGTGACGATGATGAAAATGATGATGGTGATGATGATAATGATGATGGTGGTGAAGTTGTTGAAGTTGATGATGTTGATGATGATGACTATGATGATAATGATGATGATAATGGTGATGATGATGATGAAGTTGTTGAAGTTGATGATGATGACAACGATGACCATCAACTGCCCTACACCATTAAATGTAGTGTTTTTCCTAAATTTACTTTTGAATACACTGACAAATACCTTCTCCTCTTTCATCTTGACCCTGGAACTCAAGGTTTAAAAAAAAGAGAGATAACGTTGGCCATAACAGGAACAAACGATAAATGCAGAGTGAAAACTCACCTTCAGTTTTGTGACGCCCAGTTGAAACTTGATAATAACGAATAAAAAATCCCAAAGTGAGAACTCCGGCCAAAGTGGTTCCACAAAACTCAACATAGAAAACGATGTCTGAAAATAGGAAAAAACAATTGGAAACATTGTTCAATTGTGTGCTCATTGATATTTCAGTCCATGCAATCATGGAAATATAACTTTTATAAGTAGCTACATATTCTTCCATGGTGTAATTAAAGATTAGGTATCTCTAGCTAACTGCTAAGCACTTTTCACCTGATGTCAACAGATTAATTCATAAAGAGAAAATCCATATCATTATAGAATCTAGCTATGGTTGCCATCTGTTAATCAAGTCTGTGAAGTACTTCTAACTTTCTTTTTGGTAGGAAAGTGGTACCTGCCACAAATCAAAATATCTACAGGTTTTCGGGAATGGATCACATTTGGTCATAACTGCAGCTTCAGTAGGCTTTTCAAAAACAAGTGAATTCTGTGCTTTGTGAATTCTTATCCAATGCCATAAGGCGCTTGTGAGACATGAATAAATTCTGAAGCCCAGAACTCTCGATCAGCCATTGAAAAAAGATAACACCTCCCCCCTAAGTGACGACAGAAAAAACAAACAAATCTGTTTCATGGGACTTTAAAAAAAAAGACCCAGTCAACTGTATTCTGTTGGTTGGCGTATTTGTTTTCAAATTCCTGCTGTTTGAAAAACTTTTAACAAAAGAGCCTCGTGGTGCGAATTATCTGCAAAAGCTAGTGTGGATCTCTATATCTGAGCATTTCTTTAGAATTTATTACATAACTATTAGAATCTTAAAGTGAAATTAATTTACGATCAGATCCAAGGCGACTTTCGTGAAAAGTGTGCATGCCAACAACCGTCAATCAGATTTACACCTACGTATACACAGCCATCTCCGATTCTATCTCTGCAAATTCAGAATTGGATCAAAGTCATACCACCTATTTGAATACGGAATATCTATTACAAAACAGTCAATACCTTGCAGTTATAATTAATATGAACAATTTTGTCTTTCATGATTCCAAAATGCATTGCAATCTCAGAATTTAAATGGGAAGGGCGCTTTATTTAACGGAAGTGGTATTCGAAATCGAAAGTATGGAGCCGGTATCGATTTACACATTTCTATTACAAAAGTTCACCAAAAAACCTAATGGAAGAAAAGTGAACCGGAAATTACATATATATTTATAAATGTTGAAGTGTGTGTGGTATTTGTCTTTTTATTTTATTGCCTTAATTAAAATGCCGAGTTATGCAACAAACATGGTGCAGAATTAGTTGGTAAAAAAATTGACATTACCATACATACCAAAGGAAAAAACAAGATATTCGAAAAACTGTAAAGGTCACTGTTGCTCAGGAACTTACGCATCACAAGCTTTTTTAATGTTTGAAACAACCAAAAGAACTTGTTTATTACTGTTAACAAAACCTACCTAAACTTTGGATGTAAGTGCTTTACCATATCATGAGTCGCAGACTTTTTCTGAGCAGCGTTTCTGACGATGGGAAAAGTAGCTCTCGAAACGAATCTGTACCGTCTCCAAAAATTCTGGCAAGTTTGTCTCTGAATGCTACTGGTAAACATATTTACGAGAGCAACGCATGGTGGCATGCATCCTAAAAAGTTATCTTGTTTTTATTCCCCCCCCCCCCCAAAAAAAAATTCTTTATGTTTTAGCTGACACAGAGGGGGCCTGGCTAACCTCTGGTGTGTAGAAGAGTTCTCAGTGTATCATCTCCAAGAACTGAGTATGGTGAAGTTTAGCAAGCTATTTCGAATTAATTCAACATTTCAAAGTCTAATGGTATACGGAGAGTAAACACTATCGGCAGATTCGTATCCTTTTGTAATAATCGCTGTTCGGCTTTTGGATCCAACAGGGGGTATGTGCTTGATGAAAAATGCAGGTCTCTAGGTTACCAAGAACTGGCGGCTGTTCATTCTTTAACAGTATTTTTTCAGTTTATCGCATAAAAAACAAATCACTGTCACTATATTCTGAGCTGTTCTAATGATCTATATAAAGATCTGTATAAAGTCTATATTATCAATCTACCAGGCTTATTATCACAGCTGAAGATGGTTTGCTTAATGGCCCACCTCGGTACACATAATCACTTGTATTCATGAAAATTCTATTAAATTCTCTGTGGCAATTTAATGCTTTTAATGCTTATCTCAATAACGTATACATCTGGCCTAGTAGGATTTAATGGGTTAGTGAGGGTGACATCTCAATAACGTATACATCTGGCCTAGTAGGATTTAATGGGTTAGTGAGGGTGACAACTTCAATTCACAGAAAAGTATTAATGGAATCTATCTTAAAGCAATCAACGCTTATAAATTTTTAAACATGTTAAAGAAAGGATTGGAAACATTCAAAAAATATACAAATGGTGCTCAAAATATATTCCTTTACCATGCGCAAAATATGGCTAAACTCACCTGCCATAGTAAAAAGTCACTTAAACGCACTTCACCAGAAGTTCGAATGAGAAGATCAACATCCCTGCATTTATTTGTGTAAAGGCATTTTTCCAAAAGCATTGGTGATATATCGCTACATACATGAAATAAAAATAATCATGAAACGAAATAAAGGTACTGAAAATTCGTTCCTTTAATTATATACTACCTGTAGTCATTGCCTCAAAACGGATAGCTACACAAAAACCAATGACTGCGTTTGCGCATCCAGTAACCTAGGGTTCTTGGATGCCACAGCCTTAAATCCTAACCATAACGGTAACCATACCGGTAACCAAAACGGTTACCGCAGCCCTCTGAATCCATTGAAATAGAGGACGGCACATGTTTGCCAATGTGAACCGGCTGCAGGCTAGCCAAAATTTGTCGGCCTGCATCACATTTTAGGTCGGCAATGCCGTTCTGACAGGTCTTCGAAGGTCACCAATCTGTAATTTGTCGTATTCAGTTTTCGTATTTACTACCTGCAGGAGAAAATTGACGCAACCTCCTTAGTCCAGTAAATTTGATTCACATATTGTCTTGGAAGAAAAATTCTGTTGAACCGCGTATCAAAGTTGGTATTAGCAGCGTGTGACCAATTCAATGTTAGCGTGTGACCAATTCACTGTTACCGTAAATCAACTCTAACCGTACCATCGCAGTTGGAGAGGTAAGCCAGTCCAGATACTGTTTCTAGCTGATGACGCCAAGCAAAATCTAACAGCAACATAGTCTGAAGGTTTCATACTATTTAACCTAAATACCACACAAAAGACAACACAGCAGATAAGAATTCTGAGGCGAGAAATTCTAAAAATAGTACTCAACAGCACAGCACACGCGTTCAGAAGGGCACTGACAATTTAGTTAGATATAAAAGTTAAACAGTTCCAATTAATTTCATTTTTCTACCTGTTTATTGTTCAATTGATGTTCGTTAAGTGCCTAATTTGTTGTGAAGATATTTTGTGAATCTTGATGTTCG
>RDPX01000168.1:1427677-1444343 GCA_003991215.1 Morbakka virulenta | reverse complement strand
GATCTTGAAATCGAGATTGCTAAAATGTGGAATCTTAAAACAACAACGGTCCCAGTAATAATAGGAGCTTTGGGAATGATTAAAAAGGGAACAGATAAACATCTTGCGAAAATTCCGGGCAACCATAACCTACAGGAGATAAAAAAGATTGTCCTTACCAGCACCGCAAATATACTAAGAAAATCTTTGTCCACATAAAGATACAATTTATTACAAGAACTTTTATACTTTTTGATACAATTTTTAATCCTATTTGTATTATACTTTCTTTTGTACTACACATTTATTGAGCAATTAAGTTGCTCGTAGAAACCTTTGCTTGCCTCAGGTCACTGAGTGTGACTCGGTAAGTAATTGTAAATAAACAGCATTCATAAGAAAACCGTACATAATAATAATAATAATAATAATAATAATAATAATAATAATAATAATAATAATAATAATAATGAACGGAACTGCTCATTTGCTTAGACGAGCTCTCTCTATTTAATTTTATTACCAAAACTTCCTTCACCCTAGGTCACTGGTAGTGACCCGGTGCTGGATTTCAAGAAAACAATTCAAAGTAAATGTGTAAATAATAATAATAATAAATATCTGGTTGTCCTATTCTTGCATCAACAGACCATCTAGAGAGACAAGGAAGACTTGGTCAGTACAACCACTGCTGTAGATGTAGACATTTTGGCTTACCTTTTGAAATAAACTGATAAGAACATAAACCACCCAAAGTTTCACAAAATGACCCAGTAATTATTTTACGGGACTTTTGCATTCATACCGACTGAGCAATACTCGTTGATAGACCAGAAATCGCGGTGAAAATTGAAAAGATCAGTCCTGCCTCCTTACCGAATTAACTGTTCCTAGTGGCTGTAATACGTCTCTGAAAGTCTTTACAAAGCTTCGTAAATACAAAGATCTTGAAATAGTGGCAACCAAAATGCGGAAACTCAGAGGAACTACAGGTCTAGTTGCAATATGAGTTCTTAGCATGATTGCTAAAAGTGCACCAAACTACATTTCTGCAATCCCTGGTGCTCCAGCACTGTCCGAGATTTAGAAAATAAACCTAATGAAGACTACACATACACTGCTAAAATTTTAGTTTTAAAATTACTATTTCATCAAGGTACCTCAGGAATGCTCTAAATACCATTGCCCCTTTTTAGCTCATCAAAAACTTTTAAAATTTCTTTTCTCCAAACATAAATTTTCTAGTTTTCTGTTGCCTAAGGCCCCTGGGCTGGACTTGATGCCAATTAAATGAAAATTAAGAAAATTAAATTTAAAGTCAAGACATTAAATAATAATGATAATAATGATGATGATAATGATGATAATAATGTTAATAATAATAATATTAATAAAAATAATAATAAAAATTGCAAGAAAAAAGAAGGCTGAGCTTAATTCGTATTGAGCATTATATCACTTTAGAAGATAATAGCCTTGGATATTGTACAAACATGAAGCAAGAACAACTACTGAAAAAAGTTTGCAATGGAAATATCATCAAAGAGAGAGAAAGCCCTAAGGAAAACAAGAGAACAATAATCTAACGAAGAAAAAAAATGAATGGAAGAAAAACCATTGCACTCTAGTTACTTTACGGGAAAAAATAGATATTAAAAATGAAAAGGACAGTTGGAAATGGCTAGGAAATAGATATCTAGAAAAGGAGACAGAAGGGTTCCTTATGGAAACTCAAGATCAAGCACTTAAAAAAACCTGGGCATTGGTAATGATAGATAAAAGTCAAGGATGTACAAAGAGTATAATGTGTAAAGAGAGGGGTTTTTACACTCTGAGACCATGTGGTCTTGGGGTGTAAAAAAATTGGCACAAAGTTAGTACAAGAAATGGTGTTATAATAAAGTGGCTGAAGTTTAGATTGCATTGCAAATCAAAGAGCTATGTCAGTAGGATGTAAATTTGTAAATTACAGTGCTACTGTGAATAAATACAAAAAAATAAAAAATAAAAAAACAGCAAAAAAATAACAACATGAATTATTAGCAGTACTAATTTGTTATTTACCTTGTTTCAAGTAAGCCATCTTGAACTCCTTTACACACCTCTTTTACAGCAAGTGCAATCTCCTCTCTTGATGTATAAGCTATTGCTACATTTAGAATATGCCTGAAAATAAAAGATACTTTTTGAACTATGCAACTTACAGAATGTTAGAATCATAAAAAACAATTAAAAATGAATCAGTTATAACTGCATCTAGTGTTATAAAGATACGTTTATCAGTTTATGGTTTATCAGTAATCCAGTGATAATAGGTGAGATCTTACAATGAAAAAAGTATAAACTCAAAGCTTATGTCTAAAGCTATCATTGTTATCTCATCCAAAATCTGAGTTGTAATCAAAACAACATTTTTATGGTGTCATTCCATATCAAATCAGCAATTAAAAATCAATTAAAAACCATCTCAGAATTGCATGATTTTTCTACTGATTTTACCTATCAACTGTACAAGTACATCTGCAAATTTTCCCCAGAAATTCCATGCTGTTTAGACATTATTGGACTTATAAACTGACATAATATAACCAAATTTTCCTTTTGCAACCATTTAAAAAATTGCAGTTAGAACATCAACAAAGTAAATCTATTTGAGCTATGCTCTGATGATTTTGCTGGCATAAACTAAACCCTGTTATACAATTAATTTCATGTGTGCATAATCTAAATATGTAGTTAAGTTAAACATTATGCACAAAGATTTCCCCCTGAGGAACCCTTTACACCCCCAGCTCAATAGTTAAATAACTGTGATAATGACAATGATACATATTTTTGAAATAAAATGTCTCAATTTCAACTAAACCAAACTGAACCTATTTTTCAACAAACTATTTTCATGCCATTGTTTTGCAACAAAACTTTAATGGGTTTTTTTCTCACTTGAAGTAATGGGTTTGTAAACTTCAATGAATTTTAGTACCAGAATTTCTGAGACCTCTTTTGTACTATTCTACTTTAACAGCAAAAAATTTACAAATAGATTTTTGGTATCTTCAATACCCAAAACCTGTATAAAATAAGACATTACAAAAACAAATACACATGATATAAAATATTTCTACAGTTACTTCTTACCAACATACCTTGTATTGTTTTTACTAAAGTCTGCTGCTCTTGCAATAACTTGCTGAACATCTAATGGCATCAATGAAAGGTCTCCCAAAACTCGAATGCAAACACCATGTTTTGAAACAAGATCTCTGTAAAAAATAAAAGGTGTGATTCCATCTTTAAAAATCAGTTTTTAACAGTTAACTTAATGTTTTTGGGAAATAAGTGCTAATGGGTGGAGAGTTGTAACCAAATCACATGTACAAAAACACCCACCACTTTGATTTAATACCTTTCTGGCTGAACTCCAGGCTTCATAAAACACAAAAGTATTGATTAAACTGAAATGCAAATTTGGTTAAAGTTTCTGCTGTACAATCAGGTCTATAGTTCAGTGCCTGAAGAAAGTGGCAAAAATCACAGTTTATGTGTAACTTGAATTGAGTTATAACACTAATTGTTGCTGTTTAAAGTTTCCCTAAGATATCCAAATGCTTTTCCAGCCTTCATCATCCTTTAATTCAGCTCTTTATGAACCAAAATGGAGCTGGTGATATTACTTGCTAGGAAAATAAAAAGGTTCTTACCTTTAAAGGAATCTCAAATCAAGTATGTTCATAATTATTGACTTAAAGTTGATTTGCATATCAAGGGTTGTTGCATGAACATTTGGTGCATCTGTCTTTATTTACATTTAAATAACCTTACCTTCATGATCATTACCACCCCTTGCAAGAGAAATGGAATATGCATAGTCCAAATATTAAAACAATGTACTTCTGTTGGGTCCTACTTCTGGATTAAACCTTTCAACAAGTTGATGCATGATTCTATGAATTACCAATGCAAACAGAAAAATGGTGCCAGGGTGGATTTCTTCCCTTCTTCCACAATTTGGTGCATGATTCTATCAATTACCTGTGCAACCTGAAAAATGACAAAAAGGTGGCTTTTTTCCTTTTTCCTGTCACAATTTTTAAACTAATTAATTTGTTTACTGTATGCTTTTTATATCTGTAGCTACTATGAAATTTTCCCCAACAGCTGTATAAACTTTTTTTGAAGGGTACAGCGCTTTTAAATCTTCTGTAACAATGTATGGTAAACAATATTGACACATTCTAAAAGTCAATAAAGTTGATTAAAAAACAATATAATATTGATGAGGAGGATTTGGAATATTAGAAAAAAGAAAAATGGGTACACTGAACTGTACTCAAACCAGTAACTTTGGTCACATACTTTATCACCTGACCTATCAGTTCTCATCTTCAGCCACATCATTTCAGGAACCATGCCTTACACTTAGACACACTGTTCTTTTCCAGGTCCCTATCATGGGTCATCTCATCCTAATTTCACATGCAGAACTGAGCATTCCACAGAATGATGACTTCCCTTACAAGGTCATGTCAACTGATACCAATATACAAGGAGGGCAAGGAAATTGTGATAACAATATAATAGGAATGGATTGACATTGTAGAAAAGCACCTTTAACTTTCATAACATTCTGGCTTAAGTGAAAGATATGGCTGCAAAAATATTAATAGATTGGGGTAGAGATAGTGGCCATGTGAGCCATGGGTGTTGGTTTGAATTCAGTTTTATGTACACACATTTTTCATTTTTCTAGAGTTAATTATTTAATAAAATGCTGATGTACCCGTTGTATAGATATGCCAAATGGTCTGAAAAATTACCATTTTAGCAGAATAGAGACTATTCAAAATTAGAATATTGGTGGTAGTTGTTACCAGAGAATATTTCTATGTCTGAATATAATGAGTAAATGACAACAATATTTCACACAGAATCAAATTTTACAAGAATGAAATTTTGTGGTTGCTGGATGATAAGAGCTGATGCCACTACATAAATTTTCACTTTAGCTTCTTTTCAATGCAAATTAATTCAAACTGGAAACCTTATACTAAGGATTAAAAGGAAATGTTGGATTGAAGCTGTGTCTTATTATTTACCTTGTTTTGATAGTGATAACTTTACTACCTATCCAAAACATAACACACACACATCTATCTACCTACCTACCTATCTATCTATCTATCTATCTATCTATCTATCTATCTATCTATCTANTTTCACACAGAATCAAATTTTACAAAAATGAAAGTTTGTGGTTGCTGGATGATAAGAGCTGATGCCACTACATAAATTTTCACTTTAGCTTCTTTTCAATGCAAATTAATTCAAACTGGAAACCTTATACTAAGGATTAAAAGGAAATGTTGGATTGAAGCTGTGTCTTATTATTTACCTTGTTTTGATAGTGATAACTTTACTACCTATCCAAAACATAACACACACACATCTATCTACCTACCTACCTATCTATCTATCTATCTATCTATCTATCTATCTATCTATCTATCTATCTATCTATCTATCTATCTATCTGACTTCAAACAATATAATACTTTTGAAAAATGTATTATTATGTAATGGTGTCTTTTTCAGAAGTTTTAAATTTATAATATTTGTTAGAGTTAGAATTACGCAAAATAATGTTGCCACCTTTCAACTTCATCTGGTATTTATATAGTTTATTTCATTATGGCATAGCTGTATGCGAATATTGCATATTATTTAAATATTAACAAACATACAGTAGTTTCTATTATTCTGTTGAAACATTCTAATATGCTGAGGTGCTTATAAAAACATTTGTATGTTTTTAAGATTTTGGGTTCAAATCATGGTTGACTTGATTTTCCCATGTCTCCAACTGTCAGTCCATTTTCACAACTTAAACACTAATGAAATGGTGGCAATTGGTATGTGTTGCATGCTCTTTTGCTACCTGAAGACCTTTACACCTTAAAACAAAATTAGTAAAACCAGTCGATGACACAGCTTACAAAAACTCAAAAACTATAATTCATACTTCTCATCCAAAAGCTGATTAAATTTTTTCTTAGCCAAATCCATAAGGGAATCAACCTCTTCTTTTGATCTTTTAAAATTCTCTGTGCTAAATGCATAAACAGTGACTTCTGGAATTCCAAGATGAAAACACCATGACAGGACCTAAGGATTCATTAAAAAGCAATTATTTCAAATTAATGTAAAAAAAAATCCAACAACTAACTAAAACTGAAACAATATGTTTCCAGTTAATTTGGATGCTCAAATATGGACTATAGATTATGTCAGATAATAATCAACTTTTTCAAGGACACATTTTTAACATGCTTCCTTGAAAAGAATAAAGACCAAGGTATGAGCAATAAACCAATCTGATAGTGTTGTACCTCTTGTAAATCAACAGAAGTGTTGTTTCATTAACAAGTAGCCAGCCAGCTAGCATCTGAGGAATGTTTGCTTTGTATTACAACTATTTGAGGACAAGTCCATCCAAAGAAATACTTTATGAGATCAGTGGTCATTTCCCTTAGGAAAAGAAAATATGTTTTAAAACTTAATTTATAAAATTTAATAATTTCCAGGCAATATTTTCATTCGAAGTATCAAGCCACCTCAAAGGGGTCAAATCAATTAATTAAATATGCAGCCTCTGTCTCTGTGTCTGCAGCCCGGTTAACTACTAACGGTATTTTTCTGGCAAAAATGATTAGTTTAATATCTGTTGTAGCTGGATGCCATTTGGATGGCCCTGGCAGAATAAACAGTTTCCTATACATCTTATATCCATTTAATTTAATTTCATTTGGAGTATTTGAATCTAGCATTTTTAAGACCATAAGGAAGTAAGCAGTAAGCAGTACCAAAATCTATACAAATTTTACACTTTTTGGTTATTTTTATTTTTATTTATTTCTCAATCTGAAAAAATGATAAAAAGGTAAATTTAATATCTTAGTCAATATAGTTTAACTTTCAGCTTGGCAACATACAAATATCTTTTATCCCTTTAAAACAGATTGTATTTTTATATCCCTCGCAATGGGTGTTTAGTTTGGAATTAAATTTAGCCTTGCTGCATTTATATATTAGTTTAATAATAAATATCAAGCAAAAATAATAAAAAGAATGGCATGTATGCCAAGGAGGCTATTAGCTGGCTCTCTTTGTAAAAGTATGCCATATGCAATTGTGATCGAACAACTGAAACAGTAACTTTTTCAGTGAAAATTGATTAATGGCAGTAAATGAAGTCATTGTCACTGCTACAGTGATATATTCAGGGTACCCTGTATAAAATTGGTTCATAAAAAATTCTGCTATATTCAATTCAAGCTAAGTTTATGTCAGTGATTGCCACAATGATGTGTCTAATGTTAATGTTGGTGTGTATCAGGGGGTTAGCATTGAGTCTGTTGTGATTTATCATTGTTCTGGCCATGTCCCATCACTCCATTTTCCCCCTAGCTTCCCTAGGTGTTCCTGCATGCTGATGACATAGCAACTGGTGACACTTCTTTGAGTGGCTTATTGAAGGAGTAGCCTGGTGTTAAATGGGTATGGAGGATACTGGGGTCAAGATCAACATGAGTAAGACAAATAATCATTTCTGGCCCAAATATGGAATCACTGAGACGTTCAGGAGAATATCCCTGTATAGTTTGCCTAAAAGGCACAGATAGGAACTCCATCTTTCGTATCAGCAGCTCAAGGTCATTGTGTAAAATGGTCCGCCTGGCTGACAAAATGTACATTTTGCCCTATCTTTGACTGCTGTTAATGACTTTGTTATTGCACATAACTGCATAAAATTTATAAATAAACAAACTTCATTATCTTATTTTGTACTCCTAATTTGTTTTTCTTTTGTTTTAGATACTCTGTAAAATTTATTTATCTCAGCCAAATGAATGGCATGCTGTGATTGCCTTGACACAGTGGCTCATTCTGTCAATGGGGGAACACCATGTTCAAACTGACACTCCTTTGCAAATACTGGTTATATTGAGTTAAGAAAGGTAATAATTAAAAGGCCTGTTTATAAACTTCATTTACATAGCTAATGGTCAAAGAAATATGTTTAACAGTAGCAGGAAAAAGTAGTTAAAAATTATCAAAGTTAAATTTCACTGTGTTGTGTTCATCAAGTGTGTTCTTATGATACATCTGCAAAAAGTCCAAGATTTTGTCTTAAAGTTGTAGCACTTATTTTTTAAAAAACAATAATAGTTGCCAAGCAGTTTACTATAAAATGAATCTCAGCATTCACTGTCAAAAGATTTTAGCTTGATTAATCTTACTGGTAAGTAAAAATGTTATTTTTACTGTTGATTTACCATTTTCGTCACTATACTTGTATGCTTTGTAGTTAGCATGTTGGTACAATATGTACAAAGTTTTAAAGTCTCCAGCATAAAGATGATAAAATTTTGATTGTTTCTTATCATGTATGTTTCATGATACATTTTGTCTTGTTCATTTTACTTCAGTGTTTTTAAACAATAGGATGCCCATTTCATATAAAGTGAAGTGAGAGGTCACATTTTTCTCTTTGTGCAATGCTGCCTCAAAAAAAATTTGCTAGGGTTTTAGTTATTGACTTTCTTTCCCTCTGCTTCATACCACATGCACATATTTAATATTTTTCGTAACTCAATTTTTGACTTTTGTGGGCTGGTTTCTGTTACAGATGATGACAACATACAGAGTTTAAAGAAAATATTTTTGTGTGATAGGAGAGGCAGGCCTCCAAATACCTCCACACTCCAAGTTGACAAACAGCCTGTTTCTTCAGTTTGCGCTGTTTAAGGAGGGTTCTACACTACAAGAAATTGATGGAAGTAAAAACTTTTTTTTTCATTGTTGTCGAAACATTCAGGTTGTTGAAAACTTGTTCACTCCCACAGAGCTATGTTATACACTGATGGTACATCCTGTGACTATATGAAATATGTGGTATGGCAGATCACCTTGGTTTTGGCAAACACTTACTTTAGGTTTTCAGGCTGTAGCCAGAGAAAACACAGACACTCCAAACAACAAAGTTATCTAATAAATATTTGCTGTTATGCAAAAAATGATTTTTTTACTTTAACATTTTCATTTTCTTATTCAAACATTCTTATAAAATATGTAACTCTGTGCATTTTGATATACAGCATTAAGATTATTAACAAATAGAAGTGACGTCAAGGTGAACATATTTTTAATATGGTTGCACTACTTTTAAGAAATGCCTTAAGCATTCCCACTTAAATTTAGGTACATTAATCAGATTTTGTAGCTTTGTGCTTGCTTTACATTAACCACCATTCCTGAAAATTCGCAGTCTCTTTAGTCTTTTGGACATAGGTACTTCGAGTATTACTTTAATCTTCTCTGAATATATTTAAGACGTTGCCATAACATTTACCAAAAGCATATGTTCTCTTAAGACAAAATGACATTCTATTTAATGCAATCTTTAATTGTGTTTACAAATAGATTAACAGTACAGTAAGAAGTTTAGATTTCCACAAGAGGATATTGTCTTAGCTGCTGATGCTCCTTAAATTCCTTTAAAGGCATTGGTAATGACAACAATATGATAACCTAAAAAAAAGTCTTTAAATGATAGCAATTGGAACTTCCACCTTTCTAAAAAAGTTATTTCTGTGGTAGGATCCAACTTACTATCTGCAAAAAAAAGCAGTTACTACAGTTCAATAAACTTTATTTTCCTTAAAAGGAAAGGAAAAGCAGTGGCTTATGTAAGCCTACAAGGTATTCAATGTGACTTAATATGGTTAATAATACGGTTGGAATGTTAAAATGTACAAATCAAGAAAATAAAAGAAAATAATGAAAATAATAAGAAAAATAATAAAAATAATAAGAAAATAATGGTCAATAATTGCTATGCAGGTCCACTTGATGTTGACAAATATCTTGATGTTTTTCCAGTTTTAAAAATATAGACGTGTTTTCTCGGCTTGGTTCCATCAGCCAATTAAGCCGTTAAAAGTTGCTTATTTAAAACCATTAAAAAATCAGATGCTGTTCTGAAAAATGCTTCCAACTGCGGAAGAAATTGAGCACATCTTTCTGGGGACTTTTCATAATCTCATTACTACTAATTTGTGTCGTTTTACATAGCACGATTTCATAAAAGTAGTATTTTTTCACTCTTTAGCATGCCAGTGCGTGAAATATTTCCAAATTGTGTGATGTTGTTAGGGGTCAAAACTCCTGACACAAGAGAGAGGACTTTGGAATCAATCAATACGATTCAGTAGCGCAGTCAAAATCTCCAAGAGTGAAAAAAGTTCCGAAAAAGTATAAAAATCACGTTGCCGGGCAATGTAAAATGTTGCCAATTTTTCTGGGTTAACAATCATAAAAGTTCTTGTTCATAAACCGTAGTGACAGTCCATTCAGAAATCAAATGTTTACATAATATTCATAAATAGATAATTATAAATACAATTGGTTAATTTATTTGAGTGGCACTAATAAGTAGGTCAAAGTGATACAGATTTTAGTCGTTTTGTATGTTAGAAAAACGTTAACACCGGGGTGATTTATCCCTGTCGACTATCACCAATGTTGCAGGCTGTAAAACAATGTCCTTTTTAAAAAATTATCTCCAGTTTACTTTTTACATGTAAATTAGTTCTAGGCTACAAAATAGTCAAGATTCTTACCTCGGTTAATTTTTCAAATCCCTCCGGATGTCCAGTTGATTTCCCGCACCTTTTAGCATACCTCCTATTGCCATCCATAATGAAAGCAACATGCTGTGGAACATGACCAGATTTTATTGTACAGAAACAGAGTTGTTCGAACCAATTTGGCTCAGGTTTGTCCTTAAACCAAGACATAGCTCTTTAACAACAGCACAGCTGTTGTATCTAAGCGTCAATTTAGTTTGTATTAACTATATTTCTTAGATTGCTCTCAGTACCTACTTTCTTATTTTTCTTTCAGCACAAAGTATTACAAATACAAGTGCAGTTTCGTAACAGCTGTAAAACGGTACCATATTATCTTCGTGATTTGCCAACAAGACGAAAAAGGAAGACTTTTGAAATTATGCCGACCTTTTTGTGATTTAAAAAAAAAATTATTTATGGTAAACGATTCCATAAATTCGGTGACGTAACAAAAATTTAAACAAGAGAAGTCAAGAGTAAACTGCCGCGCTCAAAAAGAATGGCTCCTGAAGTTGATGATTGATCCTTCGAAACTCCATTTTATTAGGTCTAAGAATGATGCTTCAATATAAAAACATGACGATATCACCGTAACAAAGTCAGATTTAAACATCTATTAAACATACAATGGAATACGAAATTTCGAGTACTGAGAAAGGTAGGTAACATTTATAGTCATGTGTTCATTGAGACTTTGTGTGCCGACCACCGAGAACTTGCTGTTGTTGTAGAACCTTAGTAACACGCGCCCCTGTTTTTCCTTCCCTTAGAACTGTACTACTTAATTGCAAAGTTCTTGAAAGATGGACCGTGTAGAAAGACT
This sequence comes from Morbakka virulenta, assembly GCA_003991215.1. Classification (NCBI taxonomy): domain Eukaryota; kingdom Metazoa; phylum Cnidaria; class Cubozoa; order Carybdeida; family Carukiidae; genus Morbakka; species Morbakka virulenta. Next base: position 1,432,853 of record RDPX01000168.1, on the reverse strand, counting down.
GGACAGGTATGTTTCAAGCTTTTGCTTACTGTAAATGATGTATTCCTGTTGTGTTAGAGCGTGTACTAATTTTTTCTCCCTTTTTTTGCAGGCACTTGAAGAAGAGCTGATTGCCCATGAGGTACGGACCACTCCCTTTCCCTATCTTATTTCTCGGAAATGTTACTTATTTGTCGATTTTTTTTTCTTGAAAACTTGCCTTCATTCAAGTCGAGCTACTCACAATTTGAACTGCTTTAGGATGTTTAGTTTCTTTATTAATTTTTCAATTACCTAAATTACCACAGCTGCTGCCTTGCAGAAGAGATTGGACAGGGGAAGATCATTGTAGGACTCTTGAAGAAATGGTAAGAATCTACTAATACAGATACGCTGATTTTTTGGAGTAGATGTTACCCACATCATTTTCTCTTAAGGATTGAAATGCCCAGAAAGAATACACAGCCTAGGCTTTTATAACTTTTAAAAATTGTACACATTTCTTGAAAAGAAAAACCCGAGGGTGCGTACATGGTTTTCTGTCCCCCTGTCTGCATCATTTCATCGGATGGAATTTGCTCAGCCACTATGTGATAAAACCAAAAATATTGAATTCTGATTGCTGATTTCACTGGTCAGGTGTTAATGCCAAACGAGTTGTTTTACTTTTAATTATGCATAAAAAGAGGCCAATGATATTCGACTGACTCAAAAATTATAATTTATTCGATAGCCAGGACTTTTATAAATTATTGCACACGTCAAACTTATTGTTGAGGGGGCTGTTGTGTTGAACATCCTTCAATTGTTATTGTTTCGCGAATTTCCTTTATTGCAACTGAGATACAGACTGTTAAGTTGCACACGATCGCTTCTCGGCGTTTCAGATTAAATCAAGTGTGGAGCTGTTGACGATTGACAAACTGTGGTCGGGTTTCAGGGCCTTCTCTGTTAGGTTTGTGATCTTTGGATATCAGGGCACTCGGTCAACCCAAAGGAAGCACCTTCCGGTTGAGGGGCTCCGGGGAGGTTTTTATGTGTTGCTTGCTTTCAGCCCACCCAGTTCGGGCTTTCATAAATGTACATCTATAAAAGGCATAAAGTCCCCCCCCCCTGTTTATCAGGTTTTGAACAAAGGAAAATACAGATGTATTTTTTGGAAAATCTTACTAGTGAATTTTGCCGCGAATTTTTAATGTGATAATGATAATAATTATTTTTATTTTTGCTATCGTCATCTCATATTTTCACAAGCGTTAACTTTACTGGAAGTCGTGTTACATCATTGTGCTATCCATTAAGGAATAGACCCCAATTCACCTTTTACAATAGGTATACCCTTTTCTTATCACAAGAACATGCAATTGTTATACTGGGCCCCGAGAATTTTTAGATTTTTAAACTATTTTTGTTTTTTTATGGTATGGTTAGTGTATATACTAAAACATACCTATCAAAAACAAAAAATTGTCTGCTGCTTATATATGAAAAGTAAAAGCCCAAGATTTAAAACATACTATTTGTTCTATTATTATTATTATTATTAATATTATTATTATTATTATTTTCATTGTCATTATTTAATTATCCGGTAGGTAATTATTCCATATTTTTGTTGTTGTTCAGCGTGAGATGTAGCACCTAGTGCACCTCATTTTAAGCACTTAAAGTATTTGAGCTGTCTCAGCTGCAGTTGTTTTTTGCAATTTTTCCAACCATATTGTAATCCTTAGTTGTTCATTATATTGCTTTCTTTATAAGTTCTTTACTTGTTGTTTTTTAACTTGAATTCCACCCAGATGTCAGTGCTGAGTGCATAGACAGTGCCAACAAAGAACCTGCTTAGGATTGAAACATGGCATAAAGCTTAAGGTCATNTTATTTTCATTGTCATTATTTAATTATCCGTTCATATTAGATTATGAGGTAATTATTCCATATTTTTGTTGTTGTTCAGCGTGAGATGTAGCACCTAGTGCACCTCATTTCAAGCACTTAAAGTATTTGAGCTGTCTCAGCTGCAGTTGTTTTTTGCAATTTTTCCAACCATATTGTAATCCTTAGTTGTTCATTATATTGCTTTCTTTATAAGTTCTTTACTTGTTGTTTTTTAACTTGAATTCCACCCAGATGTCAGTGCTGAGTGCATAGACAGTGCCAACAAAGAACCTGCTTAGGATTGAAACATGGCATAAAGCTTAAGGTCATTCATATGTAATAAGTGGTTTACCTTTAGGTGCCCATCCTTAAATTCATATCCTGCTTTAGCTTCATTTAAAATCATTTCCAATGACATAAAGCACAAAATAGAAAGCATTTGTGAGAAACTGACCCCCTGGAATATATGTCCTTAAACTGTTTTTGTTCCTTTTCTTCAATAGCCATTCAGCATTTAATGTAACATCAAACAAATTAAAACAATCTGTGATCCAGGATGCATAAAATATTAAAAGACAGTGGGATTCATAATGCAATCTTCATGCTTTACATGCAGGTGGAAAGGCCAATAGAGATGCAACAAGATCTATGTTTTAGTTTTATTGACTATATTAAAGCTTGTGATTAAGTATGCCAAAGAGATCATGGAGCAGCTATAAAAGTCCTTATTAATGGTAAAGGTCTTTTGAGCAGCTTCCAGATAATTGGCTACTGGATTCCCATTGTCAGCTACAAGGGCATCACTTAGTTATCACTAAATAAGGTGTTGAGCTTTTCAGCTCTTTTAAATCCACCCTTTTCTGCTAACAAGCCAATGAATATACTTTGCTACATTATTTTCATTGTTTTTTTATACGTACTATGATGGAAATTTCACACTTGATGTCAGAGTCCTGCCTGAACCCTGAGAAGCAAAGGACTCTCCTCAAGATGAAGTCTGTACCTAGTGGTGCAGCCTTCTGCAAGTATGGAGTGACAAGAGGAATGTCTGTTCATTTTATATGTTTCTCAAGCTCACTGGAAATTGTTGTTAGTGTACCCACCACTGTCAGCACTAGTCATCAAAGAACTTAAAGTTACTTCTCCATTTTTTTTAAACAGGCAATACTTTTCAGAGTATACTTGCTGTACCAAGCAGTGTCCTTTTCTGAATGATTTCCATTGAAATCTTCAGCTAACTCCTCCATCTGCCTTTCCAACTTGTCTGAAATGACTGCCAATGCTCTGGTCACTACAGATATCACTGCATCTTTATCCATTTGCCATACATGTTCTACTTCTTTATTTAGCTCTTGATATTTTTTAACCTTTTCAAGTTCCTATTCTTTCACTCCTAAATCTCCTGGCACTGCAATATCAATTATTTTTACTTCCTGTTATTCAACCAACACAGTATCTTGTCACCCTGCTTCAAAAATCCTATCATATTAAATGGTAAAATCCCACAAGAGCTTGAAATTCTCATTTTTGATAACTATCTGGTTGATGTTCATACCTTTTATCTGGTCTTTTAAATTCTCCTTTGCTTCAAGGTTGCCTATGAATATATTGTGCCACATTATCATGGCTTCACATGTACTCCCCCTGTTGCTAATTTGCTGCATTTACTAACTAGAATGCTAATTGTCTCTCCTTTTTCGCTGCTCATTATGCACAGTGGAGAATCATATTTCTTATCAATATGGAACTTTGTATATTTTATTCTTCAGGCCTATTCTTGAGCACAGTATATGAGTGCTTCTGTAGATAACCTTTCTTGTTTTTCTGTCAATGTCTTGAAGCTCATTATTATTCCATTTAAGTATGGCTGCTATTATTCATTTTTGATTTCATAATAAGGTTAACTCATCACAAATATTCATTTTTGGATAATTCTTGAAACATCTTCTCCATTATGTTGTCAAGCTCTGATATACCAAGGTATTTGTGTCCATCATCAATTTCTTCAAAACTATCTCCATTAGTCAGCTTTATGTTCTTACTTTTGACCAATTTTCCTTGTTTCACGATAGTAACACCATGCTTCTTTACCCCAAATTTCATTCCAGTATTATGAGTTATCACTTGTATCATTGATACAAGACTATCAGTTAAATTTGTCTTCTTAGCAAACATCTTGGAAGTGATTCATGAATAAAAGTTGGTTGGCTTTTTTACCTCTCCTGTACCTTTCTTTATTTAGCCTTGCATGGTATGTTTGAAAGAGGTATAATGCAAATGACAGAATAGGTTGTGAAAGGCTGCCTCCTTGAAAGATTCCTTTCCAATATTGACTGTTCCAAGTAACACTCTACATTGAACCAGTTCTGTTTTTGAGTTTCCCAACAACCGTAGAGGAGAAGTTGTTACATTTTGTGGTACTTGTCCCATTCACAAATATTAAACTATCCAAGACTGGGATACTATGTCATTAACCTTTTTATAGTCCACCTATGCCATGGTGGGTTCTGTTATCATTTCCCCCCTAATCTTTGGGTACCATCTTGTTAATCAGAAATTGACCCATTTTTCCTGATGACTTGTTTACTTTACTTCTCCAGTGTAAAAAACTATTCCATTTAATTTCTTTTGTCTTCTGGTATTATATGCTTGACCATTTCTCATAATCTCAGCTTGTTTGTAGCTTCTATTTTTTGCAGTGGTCTCTCCTCCACTTGCTTGTCTTCTTGTATTACTGTTTCTCACAACTGCCTGTTTGAATAATTTCCATCTTCATTATCACAATCTACTTCTAAACCATTACAAATTTCTTCCATCTCTACTGTGGTAAACCAATATTTCTTTCCTATTGTCCTAGCCTGGTCACTCTTTGCACTTTTACTTTCTAAGTGCTGTGCATCCTTCTGTACCCAAGCACATGTCTCCAATTTTCATCTGTAGGTTTACTCAGGAAATTACACAAATCAGAGCAACATTTGACTCTTCCTTATCATTTTGGCTTGATAACAACCAGGTTCATCCTGCCTTACAGTGGGACACCTGCTAGATAAGAGACCTTCAGTAACTGTTCCATTCTCATTCACACTGTTATTTTCATAATTTGAATAGGACATTTGACTCATTAGAGGATAGTGGACTTTAGATTACACTACTGCTGGTGTTTTGATTGAGATGCTACACCTAGGAGGGTTGCCAACCAAAGCTTTAGGAGTCCCTCCCACCTATAAGACAGACTAGCCTCTGCTGGTTGTCAAGCTGGTATTTCAACTTTACAGGGAGAGCTGACAAATACTACACCTTGCTTAAGGTTGGTTGGGAA
>RDPX01000168.1:1405117-1418043 GCA_003991215.1 Morbakka virulenta | reverse complement strand
TTATTATTATTATTATTATTAGTAGTAGTAGTAGTAGTAGTAGTAGTAGTATTTTTATTATTATTATTATTATTATTATTATTATTATTATTATTACTATTATTATTATTGTATAAAGGATTTTTTTCCAACAGGTTAAATTTTAGAATTTTAGTAAGAGATCTTTACACCAGATCACAACAATTAATCAAAGCACCCAAATTTCCATGATTTTTCTATATCTGGACAACACCTTTGTAAGGGTAGGCATGGTCACCCTCACATGTGACCCTTTGATAAAATCGAACCAATAGTAATACCAAACCTTTTCTTTTGTTTCTCGTTATTACTTAAAATGCTACTTGTAATTTTTATTCAAACAAAGTAGCCAATTTGAGGGACTATCTTGTATTTTGTTTGCCCCTTTGTTTTTATCATGAACCTATTCAGTATTACTATGAATGAGCCCTTATAGTACTTTTTGGATGATTGAGAGTTCTCCATAAAATGCCCAATAGTCACTTTTTCTTGAAACCATTTTGCATTTTAATCTAAAAGATTCTGTTCCTTAGTCCACCAAACAACCATTACTGGTAGCACTCTGTTGTGTCTTGTCAGGTACCCATTACTCACTAGCATTTTGCATCCAGCCAATAGATGTTGCATCACACAGTCTGGATTAACTGTCTTCAATGAGTTCCTCTTGCTGTTTTTCATGCTCTAGTTTAAATCATTTGCTCTAGCTTTGACATAATGGCTTTTGTCTTTCCAATTCTCTTCCTATTTGTGGTAGATTGTGGTAGATTTGTATTCCCTCCTTGCCATACTTTTCAACTCTTGTTATTGGCATTGCCATTATTATTATTATTGAGTGGTGGAGCAATACAAGCCCACAAAGGACTCAGGGGTAGAAACCCCAGCATAGCCGTCCAACTCCCAGTCCGATAAGGGTAAGCTGGGTGCATGCATCACATCTAATTTTTTTGTGGTAAATTGATGTTAATAAAAATTCAACACATGACCTTGCAGGTGGGGCCTGATTAGGTTTCCCAGTTTATGTGACCCATTCTGCTTAAAAAGACTGTACTCATAAAATGAAAGAAATTTCTTCAGTGATACTGGTTTTTAGCTTTTCTTCTAAAAAAATATCAGTTGTCAGAAAAAAACCCAATAATGTATTTTGATTTAAAAGTAATAATGACTTATTAACATTTATGTGAAATTAATTCCTTATAGAATATGCTCCATCCACATATCCCAAGAAATTTCTTGTTGGACATGTGTAAAAGGATTCCTCTTATTTTGGAAAGAAGTATACCAGCAAGTGTAAAAGGCATTGGTGGACTACTGGGAGCAGGGCAACAATGCCTTCTAAGGAATGAAAAAGGTTTGTTGTTTTATTTCAGTAATAAAAACCAGGATCTCCTGACACTGCCGTAGTTAAAAGGTAGACTAATTCTGATAAATTTGTGGTAGCTCTGATATATCTTGCAACCAAGATAGCTACCACAGTTAAGGTTAAGAAATTTTAAGTAAATATTCAAGGCAAATCAAGTAAATATACTGGGTTCTTGTTCTTCAACACCAGATACATGTTTTTTTGATTTTGCAAAAATAAGAAGATTTTGAAGAAATCTTGAGTCATACCAGCTATATTTAATCGGACATACATTTTGCATAATTTTCATACGTAACAGTACTTACCAGAGCAATCCAGTTAAGTTGTTAAAGGTGAAAAACATGTTTGCCCCTAGAAAACACATTTTATAACATATTAATGGTACATTTAGTATTTGGTACCCCATTATACTAGAATCACATTTATTGCTTTGGGTGTGTTAAGAGAAGTGATGGGGGGGGATCGTGTATTTCACCAACTTTAGGTGGACAATGTTAATTAGGAAAACTAACAACTCTGGCAAAGACTCTATTGGAAATTAAACATTAGTATTTTTGGAAGTCCCCTCCCCCCTTTGATCTCTTGGAATAAAGAAAAACTATTAGGTACTACCATGAAAAACCTGCAACTTGTGAAGGAAAAGCTACATTTAAAAAATGTCAATGTTCAAAATAATGACTGGGTTGTTAACGGTATTTGTTGCAGCTAAAATGTTTACTTGCCTCTCATCTTTAGTTTTATTGTTTTTTTAAGCTGTGTTGCTTGTAGTTGTCATTAAGTTAGATACAGCATATTCTACTGTGCAATTTCAAAGTATAGACATGCATGCTCCTTTAAAATGACCTTATGCAAATATCTGTACGTGGTTTGTAATTTGTCCACTACTTTTCCCAATTAAAGAGTTCCAGCACAAGGTTGTATTTTCAGCTGTTACTTGAAGAGTTTTATTTCAATAAATAATGCAGATCTTTTGTTATTTTTGAAACAGGTCCACCTAAAGTGATAAAAACAGTTTGGGATGAAGCAACTACCCTACACAATGCTGTTAGACACCCTCCATTAAATTCAGGCCTTTCTAACCTGGGTAAGTTTTCTGGGACTATTAATGGAATTTATTTTTAGTGTTGGTATTCGCCCATTTTGTACTGGTACATATTACCAATGAGTCTCCATCCTATGGTTTATTGTTAAAAATTATTTACTACAAATGAGGCACAAATGTCACCTCATGTTGCGTTGGATGACATTGCACTTGCCAATTTTCAGACTGTATCTTCATGTAAACTGCTTGACAGCCGACCACATTTTTAAAACTCCAGTGGTGTTGCTTGAAAAGAATGGAGAATAAATGCATTGCATATTTTGATGAAAGCAGTTCCTTGTGAGTTTTATTTCTTGATGTAGTGAGTTGTTACTTATATGAGATGTTAAAGGCGTTGTACTGAAGTCATGTTTAATTAACTTAAAGCAGTTTTTATAGAGATGGCATGAGAGACAACCATTTAGAAAAATAAACCAGAATGGGTTATCCTGTCGCAAAGAACAGGTATGGTATGGCAGAGCTTCAAAAAGGTGTTTGTTTATATAAACTACAATTTTGTTGCAACTTCAAATTTCTTACATTGCATTCATTAGGCAGCTGATAATATTTTTATTTTCGATAAATAGAGTTATTTGAATTTGTCAGAGAGAATTTGACTATAGCGAGAACCTAATTCATCCCTGTTGATTCACTCAGACCTTGTGTTTGCTGGACAATTGTTCTATTAATCACTAGTGTTCTCCAGTATACCTAACTTGATACATGCTTCGTATGTGTGATAATTTTTACTTCTTGTTTTTGTTTGTTTGTTTTAACGTCATTTTCTTCAGTAGCTGGTGCTCCGACGGTGCCCTTCATAGGGACTTGGATTTGGCAGTGAGGAGTTTCTTGGCCGGATGCCCTTCTTGATGCCAGCCATTGGCTTTTTTCTTTTGTGAAATTCCAAAGTCGTCCGCTGGCGGAATCGAACCCAGAGCGGTGCCGTTGCACTAACTCTTAAGCCATGGCTCCTTACTTACTAAGCTAATTTTCTCCAAAATTAATACAGGGAAAGTAGATTTATTGGTAGACCCTTTAATTCTTAAGCATATTCTCAAGCAATTCTTAACAGGAACATTGTCTTTGTCAAAAACTCTGTTACAACACACTATACAATCCTCACTTGTTAATATCAGGGGTTATACCTTTGAGAGGAATAATCCAACTAACAACAAGGGTGGTGGAACCGAAATTTTTATCAAACAAGACATGGGTTGTGAAAATTGAACCGACCGAAACAACAACAATACTGAAGCAGTATGGATTGAAGTCAGTCTTAATAGCTCAAAAAGTATTGTCCTCAGAGTGGTAGATATGCCATCGGATAGCTCTAAACATTTAAGCAAAAACACTGAAAACAGTTTTTGAATAGTATCAAAGAAGGTTAACAGTGAGAACAAAGAACTAATTATCATGGGTGATTTGAATATCAGTTTCCTTAACAAAGAGCCGCACCGTTACCTGAAGAATAATATTGCACTCCAAAACCTACATCAGATCATTGACAACAAGGTCCACAGAGACTAATTGATGTAATCATTATAAATCGACCTGACAACTTTTGTATGGCAGATGTCGTACTGTAGCCCGAAGTAACCATGGCATTATAGGCTGCAAGCGGACAATAAATAACATAAAAATTTTAGACGTTACTATCAATGGTCAAAATTATAAAAACTGCAATCTATTAATAGCGAATAAAGAGCTCACCTCCACGGACTGGAGTGCACTCTATTCTTATGAAAATGTAAACAATGCGTGAAAATGTTTCAGGAAATTCTACTGGCAACAATGAAAACGTGTTAAAGGCAAATGTTCACCATGACTCCACTCTTAATTGAAAAATAAATTAATTTTTGTGACTCCCTCAGATGTAAACTCCAACGAAAGAAGACAGTTTCAGATCGTGAGGTGTACAAAATAATGAAACAAGACCAATGTTCTTGTCTGGTGATGGTGGTCGGGTGCCAATCCTGATACAGGCATCGGCGATCATGCGACGCCAAGCCATCCTATCGCTGCAGGCATGGATGAGTTCATTACAGCTCAGACTGTTGTTCGAAGCCCAATTGTTTAGAGACTGTAAAATGTCTTTCTTTGTCTTCCTCTGGTTCTCCTGCCCTCGATCTTTCCTAACAAAGCAAAGCGTTCCAGGTTAGGGTGCCTCATAATGTGCCCAAGGAACTGCATATGACATTGCCGTATTATATTGATGAGTGACCTTTTGGTGTTGGCCAGGGCAAGGACTTCCTTGTTTGATTTGTGTTCTGTCCATCATATAATGAAGTATTCTCCGCAGAAACTACATTTCAGATCCTTCTATTTTGTCTGAAAAGGAAAACAAAAACACCACAAAGAGTTATTGAAAGATTCTGTCAGTAATTCTCAAAGTTTTGGAAGACGATTAAAACATTTTTTCTTTGAGAGAGAAAGTAACATGTACAGTGTTATTTGAAATTGATGGTATATCATACTCTGAACCTTCTATTATTGCCACAAAATTCTGCACCCTTTTCTCTGATATTCGCAGGGAAATTTAAATCAAAATCAACTTTTTTATCTGGTCACCACCTCGTACGAACCACAGCATAAGTTACACAATATTCAAATTTAAACCAGTAACCGTGAATGAAACACTCAGACACTTAAAAAGGCTGGACCAAAATAAGTCGGCATTGACTACCTTCCACCAGGTTATTTAAAAGCGGCTGCAATTAGCAAAATCTCTGAACTGTGTTATTACCATATGTCTAAAACATGGGAAAGTACCAGAATATTTCAGAATAGGAAAAGTCACACCAGTCTTCAAGAGCAGATCCAAAAACCATCTAGATAGTTGTCATCGGATAACAGTTCACCTGATATGTTCCAAAATCCTAAAAGATACTATGCTATACTATACTATACCCTCACAGCTATTAAACCACCTGGAGACACAAGGTACTATCAAAATACCAATTTGGGTTTCGTCGGACAAGAAGTACGGAATTAGCAACTATTTTCATTGGCTCAATAGACAAGCGTGGTTAAATCACAGGTGCCATATTCATTGACTTGAGTAAATCATTTGATAGCTTAAGTCACAGCCAAATTATTGCTAACCTTGTAAATTATGGCTTACGAGATGTTGAAAAGGAATGCGTCGTCAGTTACTTGTTTAACAGGGAGCAGCAATTAAACTTTAAAAATTTCATGTTTGGCAATGAGGCTATTATGTGTGGTGCACCTCAAGGGTCAGTTCTCGGTCCACGTCTTTTTCTGCTAAGTTTTGATGATGTTGGTAGGGTACTTCAAGCATGTATCATTATTATGTATGTAGATGACACAGTCATATGTAAACCACATCAAACGGTAAAGATCGATTGCAGTAAAAATTATCAGCTCATTATTGATATGAAACCAGGAAAAACTAAATGCATGATTTCTGCACCCATCAACGAATTTGAAAGAAAGAGCTTCAAATGAAATTTATCCAGCATATCTACATACCTTTGTGTAAGCCCAGATGCATCACTCAACATTTCAAGTCATCCCAACAACGCATACAAAAAAACCCATGATGGATTGTATTTATTAATGAGGTTATGACCGCAGCACTTATCTACCAGTCAATCTTGGTGCCATTATTTACATACTCCTCGATAATCACGTGTCAAACTAACAAAACCATTAAGCGGAAAATGCAACCTTTTGAAGCTTGTGAAAAAAGAATTATATTCAAAGACAGCCATGCAACCCTTAAAAACCCATCCGTTAAACACCTGCTGAAAAGAAAACTTTGCCAAAATCTCTTTAGCTGTCTCTTTGATGTTGTGTGCAAACAATTCAACAACTACTTCCAGCCAACGTGTCAAATAACACAAAAATCATGAACACTCATTATGTCTACTTTTGTTGCCCTTTCAGGCGATTTCAGTGTGATCACTAAAATCTTCTAAAAAGAGGGATTTTTTGCTGTGGTGTCAAGTGTTTACCTTCCAACGTAAGAGCTGATAAAAGTTGGAATGAATTTTTGAAACTTATTAACTGGAAATAAATGTTATTTCTATTCCTCCTTTCCAGAGTAATTTTTACTATTTTAACTGTTTATTTAAATAAATTTTACCCCTTTACCAACAAGCAATAACATTATTTTATTTCGTTGATTATAATCTAATACATTATTAAGGACCTAATGGACAATAGAATTTTTATGTATTTTTGTATATAACTTATTTGTAATTAGTTATCTTTTATTGTTATTATGAAAAAATGTCTTTGAATTGTTGTGTAAGATCAAACACCGGGTCACTACCAGTGACCTAGGGTGAGTGAAATAGGAAGGGGTATTTTGTGAAAAGAGAGAATAAAAAAAAAATTATTATTATTATTATAGAATTATCGCACACTGATAAGATGTCATTTCATTCAGCGGTAATGTCTCCTTGATATTGGTGACAGCAAGTCTCCTCAATTTTCAAGGACTTTTCTCAGAATTCGTGCAGATTGCAAGATTACAATCTTCTGCATCTCTTTAATTCTGGTCTCAATTCCCAGCTCTTCTACTCTTCTTTTAATTATTATTATGTCTTTTAAAATTTTCTTTAGAGTGGGTAAAGATTATGAACTACGTAACACCGGGTTATTACTCATAACCTGAGGTATTATGTCGTTGATGTATGCTTTATAGTTTTCTAGTTTTTCGATTCCTTCNTGTCATTTCATTCAGCGGTAATGTCTCCTTGATATTGGTGACAGCAAGTCTCCTCAATTTTCAAGGACTTTTCTCAGAATTCGTGCAGATTGCAAGATTACAATCTTCTGCATCTCTTTAATTCTGGTCTCAATTCCCAGCTCTTCTACTCTTCTTTTAATTATTATTATGTCTTTTAAAATTTTCTTTAGAGTGGGTAAAGATTATGAACTACGTAACACCGGGTTATTACTCATAACCTGAGGTATTATGTCGTTGATGTATGCTTTATAGTTTTCTAGTTTTTCGATTCCTTCACAGAGAAAGTGCTTTTCTGAGAATGTGTGCCTTTGAGTTTAAAACTATTTTCTGGATTTCTGGCAATTGAATATTTCCCGGGATTAAATTGACGCATTTTCGCGTTCCTTTCTTCACCATACCAAGGGCTCCTATAATAATCAGTATCATCTTCGTTCTCATGTTCCACATCCGACTAACCTCGATTTCTAAGTCTTTATATTTACCAAGCTTTTAAAACTCTTTGGCAGTGATGTTGTTGTCGGATGGGACACTCATGTCAATCATCTAGCACTGCTTCGTCAATTTATCCTTTATGACAATGTCGGTCTGTTAGCCTGAATCTTTCGGTCCGTTCTTATTGGGAAATCCCATAATATGGTTACTTGTGGGGTATCTATTACTCGTAAGGGTTTGTGTTCGTACCATTTTTCAACAATTTTAATGCCATAGTAGCTCCACATTTTCCAATGAATATACTGACCTACACGGTTGTGCCTATTAGTATACTCGTTTGGCGCTAGGATTTGATAACCTGACACCATATGGTCGATCGTCTCGATACTTTTATCACAGAATCTACATTTCGGATCGGTGCCATTACGTATAACATTTGCTTCGTAGTTTCAGGTGAATAAACTCTGGTCCTTTGGAGCTATTATAAATCCCTCGGTTTCCGCTTTAAGAACAGCGCTACTGAGCCACCTATGGGTGTTTGATAAATCTACATCAGGTTTTTGGCTGCGTACTCCATACTGTCCATGAAGCGGTTTCATTTTCCAAAGATGGAGTAGAGAGGATAATGTAGAAATCATTATTATTGTCATTATTATTATTATTATTACCATTATTATCATTATTATTATTAATTATAATAACAAAGGACACTAAACAAAGTATTTACATCACTGTGTTACCCATTTAACATCCATTTTTTAGCTTACGTTGCAACTGCACGAGCATTCCATGGAAAGAAAATTCGAAGAAAAGTTATGATAAATTGCAACATTTTCAGTAAAGTAACATTGGTAAGTGACCAAATTTAATTGATACTGAGGATATTCACAAATTTTAAAAGTATTTCTGCATGCATCTATCTGCAAGCTCAGTGTAAATTGACTACATTAAACATGCATCCATAGTTGGGTATTTATGCAAGGTTTTTATCAAAAACCTAATCATTTCATTCTGATATTGTGTACCCATAATCAAAATTAAAGTGAAAAGTGTGTAACGAGTCCACCTTTGTAACTGATAGTTCAGGGTTATCTACTAATAACAGGAAAGTCTGTAAGATATAAATGAGAGGTAATAGTATGGAATCTAGGGTTGTTTTGATTGGCTAATGTTTTCTTGCCCACTACTATTACTATTACTACTACTACTACTACTACTACTACTTATTATTATTATTATTATTATTATTAGTAGTAGTAGTAGTAGTAGTAGTAGTAGTAGTAGTAGTAGTAGTAGTAGTAGTAGTAGTAGTAGTAGTAGTAGTAGTTGTAGTTGTAGTTGTAGTATTGAGTGGCGGAGCAATACGAGCTGACAGAGGACTCAGGGGTAGAAACCCCAGCAAACCCATCCGACTACCAGCCCGAGAAGGGTAAGCTGGGTGCATGCATCACACCCAATTGTGTGCGATATTGATGTTAATTGAAACAGCACACGATCTTGCAAATGGGGCCTGTTTGGGTTTCCCAGTTTAGGTGACCCATTCTGCTTAAAACGGTCTCCGTAGCGAGGCTTCACCCAAGACCTCAGGACTAAGTAACAAGTACGAACTCAGCCCTTTAGAACTTGAGATCCACGCTCACGACACTTAAATTTGATGCCCCTCACTACTCCCGCCAGTTAAACAAAAATGCGTGATGTGTCAGCCCTTTCGGGACATACACAACTGGTTAAGGTCATGCAACTGACTGACAAGTCTGCGGTTTGAGCGGGAATGTTTGATCTAGCCCATACATAATTATTATTTTTATTGTTATTATGATTGAGTGGTTACACGCCATTTAGTAATGGGTGGGTGAAAAACCCACATTCAGCGCCCAGCAACAAGCCAGGTAAGTTGAATGCAGGGATATGTACTGTAGCTACAAGAGTGAGATGAAATAGAAAACCAAATTGAAATGGCAACATCATTTCAACCTTGCAAGTGCTGCCCCACAACCAGTGAGGAAAGGCACATTGTTCAAACGGTTGTTGTATAACAAAAACTCATGACTTCAGCACTCTACACTCCTAGCCAGATAGCTGACAATACATAGAAAGATATCTTAATACTAGTACCAAGTCTGGTATTACAGCATTGAATTCAGACTGGATATTTGTTGTTGCCCTGTTTGGTGACAAAAACAATAAATAGGCACAAAAGCCATGTTGTAATGTATGCCAAAGGGCATTTGTTTTGAATTCAAGGTCACGAAACTGATCTTTCTTCTCGGTAATTTTGTATGTGATCACGTACAACAATAAGTTGTATGGGCAATTACACATTCTTTTTCCTTTGGATTTAGCAGTCAAGTACAAGCCTTAATATTCGCGCTGTTCCTAACAAAGCTGTTTTCTGTGCGTGTTCAATTTTCATGTAGATTCCTATATCTCTTACAACTTATTCAAAGTTTTTACTGACAGCACCAAACGCACCTCCCACAATCGGAATCACAGTTACATGTTTCATTTCCCATAATCTTGCTATTTCATCCTTTAATATTCTGTACTTTTCGATCTTTTCTCTTTCTTTTTCATTTACCCCCAAATTATTATTATTGTTAGTATTATCATTATTATTATTATTATTATTGTTATTGTTCTTATCATTATTACTATTATTATTATTATTATTATATTTAAAAAGCCACAAAATATTGTCATAAAAAGTGACTATCAACATTTGTTAGTCACAAGACCTGCAACATGAATTGTAAAATAAATGGCATTCAAAAATCAAATACTAAATCTGAATTGGCATGAATTGCCATCTTTCTAGAAGGTTTGAGAGAGAGAGAGAGAGAGAGAGAGAGAGAGAGAGAGAAGAAGAAGAAGAAGAAGAAGAAAAAGAAGAGAGATAGGAGAACAAAAAACCCCCAAACATTTCACTGATTTATGCAAAAAAGTTAAAGATGATCATGAGATCTCTAACTTAAAAGTTTGGAGTCCAGGTTTTTGTTGATTTGGACTTTGCTGCATGTCTATGTCACGAGGATAGTTAAGGGATATGTCTCTAACCATATTTAGTCTAATAGCTTATAGTTTTTTGTGAATTTACTTCGCACTATTATAGCACAGTATCAGTTTCCAAAGGAGCTCAATAAAGAGTTTAGAAATTTGGCAGTTGTAACTACCCATTTTTCATCTTGTAATTTTATAACCATTGTCAATTTTGCTTCATAGCTTAAGAGAATTCTTGGACATTTAGCGTCAGTGTACTGCATGCTTTTTGACAGAACAGGATACCTTATTGCTACAGTAAGTGTGTTGTATCAAATACCCTAATTTTTTGTTTCAGCCCACGTCAGAATGTGGCAAGGGCATCAAATATAGAAAGCAGGCTTATTCTAGTTTCCCTGCTTAAGGTGGCATTTTTTATTACATTACTGTGGAAAGTTTTAAAAGTTCTTTGCTAAAATATTTGTATGGTGCTCAATATGCATAATGTTTTAAATGATTGCATTGGGCATTTCACAGATAACCATATACGAACGACCCGAAAGGAAGCAACAGGTCAAGAAAAAGTGGGGCAGAAAGCACGCTTGACACCATAAAATGCAAGACATACGGATGGCCCTCCAGCCCATCAGCCAAGGCTCAAGCATCTCTAAACCCCTGTTCTGCATGGCTGGACCCTATAGCCGAAACCCCAAACAAGGAGAAACCAGAGCTCTGGACTTTATCGTAGATAAAAGGCTGAGAAGCGATCTGAGAAGCGGTACTACGCGTAATTCTACAAACAAGAAAGTTGTTTGAAGTATATACACTGTTGGCCTGGAACTTCATGTGAAGGTGATGTTACTGGTAGGTTAGAGGTCACATGTAGGCCTTACCAGATCAACATCAAGCCACCACATCAACTAGTTAATTTCAAAATTGGTAGTCACAATGTTGAAACCATGAAGAATAGAGCGAATGAGATTACCTAGACTGTAGCTGGTGGATGTATCAATTTATGTTGCCTTTTGGAAACAAGATGGAGAACATCATATATTTTTATATAGTTCCTGTCAGCTGTTTTGTATTCCTGCTAATTCATTTATCATTGATATGTAGCCATTTTATTCCATTGAGTTTGCCCACCCGTATTATTTGCGAACTCATGCATATGTTCTTGTTATTGCTTGTTCATTTTGACAGATAGAGAAAGTGACTTTTTGTACTCATGTTCAGTAAAAACGTCATTAAGAATACCAATTCAACTTTTTCTGTGTAGAAATCCATTTATACAAAATATTGTAAAAAAACCTAACTTGTTGGCATTTCATCGTCATTTTCTTTCCAGGGTGCTGATGATCAGTTAGTCAAGCTTTGGTCAGCATTGAACGGCCGCCTTATTGCAACATTAAGAGGTCATATTGGGGAGATAACTGATTTGACAATAAATTGTGAAAACACATTAATTGCAGCCGGAAGTTGTGATAAGGTAAAACAACATTTATTGGGGCTTGAGTCAGTTTTTTAAAAGAGTTTTTTCAATTTTAAAAGCTACTTTTTTATTGGTTTTTTTTCTAGTCTGCTGACTGACCATTGATTGCAAGCTGTTGAGCCGTCAAAAGCAGTTAGCATTTGCATGAAATGTGTGCCACCTTGGCTCCCAATATTATGGTTAACTCTGAAAAAACATTGCTAGATTGTTAAATTTTATTCTATTTATATTTACAAGGGGTTTTTCCAAAAGTAATGCCTTCTATTTTCTTAACTAAAAATCTTGGGGAGCTATGAAGACGTGAGTGTCTTCTTTGGACAAGAGAATATTTTTGCTCCAAAATTTATTACACAATTGTCGATGCACTTCAAGACATTACTTTGATGCCTCCCACGACAAACTGTACACCTCCTTTGGTAGAACATTTTTAATGGGAATGAAGGGATTGTTGTGAGAATAATTTTCTACGTAAGATTTCTTTCAGAGGTCCAAAGAAGTGAAGGATATGCGTGCAAAAATGATCCGGTTAAGAATGCATGTCGATAGCTCATGTGGTAGAGTATGTTGGCCCTTTATATATGTTGGGAACAGTGGATATAAGGCTCAGTCCAATATGCATGATTGGCATGAGATGTCCACTGATTGGGGCCTGGAGAGAGACAGAGAGAGAGAGACAGAGACAGACAGACAGGCAGACAGACAGAGAGAGAGAGAGACAGAGACAGACAGACAGGCAGACAGACAGACAGAGAGAGAGAGACAGAGACAGACACAGAGAGAGAGAGAGAGAGAGAGATGTCTCTTATACACATATAGAAGTGGATAAGAGAAAGATACTATACACTCACAGCTATTA
>RDPX01000168.1:1374363-1384468 GCA_003991215.1 Morbakka virulenta | reverse complement strand
ACCTACCTATCTACCTACCTACCCACCTACCTATCTACCTACCCACCTACCTACCTACCTATCTACCTACATACCTACCTACCTACCTACTTACCTACTTACCTAACTGTACTTATTCCTTTAAAATACTCCAGTCAACGTCTTTAAAATTACAAAGGCAACTTAGTCCGCTTTTCGATCAACTCGGGAAAGTCATGTCTACTTTGTGTCACTTTCTTAGCTTGCTCAATTAACATACCCAATAAATCAGCAATCTTCAATATGGATTAAAATGGTGTTTCTTTGTAGCAGTTGCAAATAACAGCCTTCTTGTTATAGCAAAATTATCACCCCTGCATACATGAAAGATATACTTTTAAGTATTGAGCATTTATTACGTTTCGCAGAGGAACTTTTTTGTGCTTCTATTTTGTGCTTTTTGATCCGTGGATTCGCAGCTTCATCAGCATTTCTACCTTTCCAGTCACTCTCAACCATACTTCTAAGGCATCCTGTAATAGTTATTCTTGGCATCTTTCATCTTTCTTGTTTTTTTCTTCTCATCTTGGTAGATTTTTGTATTGTCCACTTTTCTATATGATCATGGCATTTCTTCAGATCTTTTGTTTGTTGGTTCAAGATTTCATCTTCCTATGGCTGGCATTTTCTGATTTGATCACTCTTAAAACAAACTCTTTCTTCATCTCATCGCCGTTGTTACGATCATGTCGTTTTAGTCATTGATGTTGCTGACTATTCTTTTATCAGTGCTCGCAAGTTCTTTGTCAGTCTATTCAGGTAGTTTATTTGGGATTTTTCCTGTCTCGTAGAGGACCATGATCATTCCTTGATTTGAAATAATCGACAATGTGTAACAGATTTTCTAACTTTTGCTGTCGTGCAGCTGTGGTCAGTTTCACCATTTCTCAGATGCAGCCTGTCTCCAAGTTTCACTCTGAATTGTCTTACTTCTAAATATTGTATTCATTATCTTCATATGATCCTGCAAACAACATGCCAGCATTCGTTCCTCATAGTCATTAGGTTCAATTCTGTCAGAGCTATCATGCCCCAAGATCGGATTGCATACTCCAGATTCTATTCTCAGCAATGATATTAAAGTCAGCAATTGTAATGATTTTCTATTTTGTGCGCCGATCATATTCGTGTTTTGCTTTGTCCAGACTTCAAAAACACAGTTCTAATGTTGATTTCGTTGTTTCTGAAAGTTTTTTTGTTATGGCATATCCATATTTGTTATGGCAAGTATTGGTAGTCGCATACCCTTTTCTGTAACATTTGTAGAAACTATCATAGGTGTTAACTACTTTTGATAGTCATTATTACAGGAGAGGGTAAGGGCTAACAGTATCTCAAGTCAGTGCTTCGCCTTGCGTTTATAACCACTTTATATGAACTGACTTCCTTTGATCAATTCATCATTAAATGTATTAATATCCAAAGCCTACACGCCGTACCTCATGTAGCACTAACAGATCATTGCCTAATTCACTGTCTTATTTGATTACTGTGGGTAGCTTGATGTCATTCTGTAGCGTTCTTTCATAAATAGTTGGTATTCCTATACAGTTCTTACTGCCCGCGTCCCTTGTTGATCCGCGTTGACTGACGGTGTGGTGTGTGGTTTCACCTCTTTTATTTATAGTATGCTGTAGTTGGGTGACTAATGTCGGGCCCCTATCCTTTGGTCTGTCTGGCTTGGGTGCCCCTTTCAGGAGCTTGAGCTCCCACCAATATAGCTTTCAGCGTCATAGAGATACGTAGTATTACATGATTTGTTGGCAAATACATGATAGAATAAGCATTAGAGAAAAAAAATGGAAGGAAGGGCAGAGGCGAGGAGTTGAGGGTGTCGCAGGCACAGTTGACGAATTAACCATTGTGTTTCATGTGAGAAGTAAAGACCTACCACAGGAATTTTGCTGCAGTCTTCCCCCTGCCCCCATCTTCTGGATTACAAGAAAGTCTATGACAGAGTGCACTACGATTGGATAACACAAATATACAAATGTATGAGCTGATTGGCTTTCCCAACTACTTTTTTTATTATTGGGAGGAGTAATGAATGATGAAGGAAAGTGGATGATCCGCATTTAGAAGTGAGCAACAAAGGAGGGTAAGGCCTTACATGGCTACCTCAAACAGACCAGAGTAGATGGTTGAAATGCCTTTGAAAGATTTAGTGTTAAGTAAAAAAGTCCTCAGGACTACCAGAAGAGGAGGCCGGAGGAGAAAAGCAGGAACTGGAAGAAGAAAGGCCTGTAAGAAGAGTTTTTGCGACAAACTACAATTGTATCTGGAGAAGATTCCTGGATATGTTTTAGGAATGTTTTTTTGAGAAGGGAACAAAATTCTAATCCTAGCTGCTCAAGAACAAGGACACTCACATCTAAAGCTAGTAGCCTGTACGCAGTTTATTACCCGGTTGACAGTTGCTTTGCAACAATGCTTTCCTACCTGTGACAGATAAAAAAGGCCTTCTTCCCAAGCCCTATATCACCCCATATCCCTACAGGAATATGAATGAAAACCGATTACGCAGAAAATTTACCCATGTTTTAATTCCAATTTCATTAGCATTTTGAGATTATCTTTCACTGTTTGTTAAATGCAAAGTAATCTGTGCCACCTATATTTTTCTCAAGCTCTTGTCCTTAAATCGGATTTAATGCAGATAATTCTTCCTGTGAATGTTACCAGCGTTCACCTTGTGACATGAATTTATGTGACTAAGAAAGTCGATACCTTGCTTAATAACCTGTCTTCATTTAACCAGTTGACATGCCTTATCCGATGGGCATTACGTCATAATAGTGTTTGTAACGCCACAGTACATTTGTTAGAGCAGGAATTTTGACTTGTAGAAAAAAAATTGTTTGGCGTGAGTTCTTGAGAGAAGCAGCAATAAGAAAGAAAAATTATTTTTTAATGAGTTATTCAAGGGGTAACAAAACCCCTTTTTTAATGTCCAATTATCTCTTTTTTAATCATTTTTGTTTCTTTCGGTTTGTCTATCAAAAGGTCATGATGGCACAATTATACTTTGGAATTTGCTGCACGGAACTATCATCAACCGATTCTTCAATATGGTAACTATGACGCTTGTTTGCTTATGGTGGTCAGAGAAATGAGTTTATTAATTGTTGAAAGAGACAGTCTTAAAGCTTATGATTTCCCAGCTTTTAAAGCATTTAGACTAACTTAGTCTCCGTTATGATCTGCTTTTTTTATAAGCTCATCATTACACATTGTTCTTTAGAATAAAACTGGTAATACAAATGCGAAAACAATAAACTACGAAATGGTGATCTGGTTAACATTTTAGATGGGACTGGTAAAATAAGTTACCTCCAATGAACTGCTGAGCTAATACAACCGCATTGCAGTGAAGCTGTGTAAGTGGGGCAGGATACAATCCACGCTCTGCCCCTCCTTAACATACCGAACACGTGCCCCTGTAGTATACCGATATTGCTACAATATGAGCATACGAAACGATTGTAAACTGTTTTGTGGAGCTTGGTGAAGAAAACTTGATAGGGTATTTGGTGTTGGAGTGATTGCCACACGAAACTACCGCTCCTACTACTATTGTGATTTACCTAGCATCAGTTTTTCTTAAATTCTTATAACAGCAAAACCCGTTTAATTTCTTGACAACGCCTACCTGCAGGAGTTAAAGCAATATTGAATTTTTTTATTGCCGACCTCCTTGGTTTTCTTACTTGGCATAAGCATACACGCAAAGTAATGATTTAAACCTGATCAATACAGAAATTAATTGGAATCACCAGGCGAATATTATTAGTCCACATGACATATTTCTGTATTGCTGTTTTTTAGTAAGAGTTTCATCAGGGCTTCTCATTTCCAATCTCTGTCGCTGACACTCGCGAGGGAGCACACATACTCGTCGTGTCTCAGGCACATTTCCAAGTACTTTTGATAATCGGAAGGTCTTATACTGTTTTGCAGCATTGTTTCACCAGTGATGTTGAAATTTAGGAAAACAAGCAATTTAGAGTTTCCTAAGTTGTCTTTTATCTTGTGGAGCGGTGAAAATGACTTTCATTACCTCTGCCAAGGAGGTTATATTTTCTACTGCGTTTGCCCGTCTGTTTGTTTGTTTGCCTGTTTATCAGTTTGTGTGCAAAATTACTCTAAAAGGTATGAACGAAGGAAATGTATCATATGGCTACCAATTTACTGAGGCTTTTTAGCTTCTTGGTAAATATTATAATGATATATGAGTGGAAGAATTGTCTTTTCTTCTTAAATTGGTAACGTTAATTTTTTTCTCATAGCTTGAAGGTCAAGGGCACGGTGCCGTCTTCGACTGCCGCTTCTCGCCTAATGGGACACGTTTTGCGGCTACTGACAGCCATGGTCATCTTTGTATTTTTGGTTTGGGATCCAGCGAGTCTTACGACAAGGTACTTTTTCGTGATTTGACTTTCGATCTCTAACTTTAGCATTAGAAACATCTTTATTTTGTAATTTTCATTTCAGTTAGTTTTAATACAAAGTTATGGTAAGTTAGCATCCCGAGAAACACTATGATTAAAGGAAAGAAAGAAAAACTTTCGATACATAGAACAAGGAAGCCGGTGTGGTGTACAACCAGAATCACCATAAAAAGAAAAACAAGACTTTTCATTTGCACCTGTTAGAACCAGGAACACGGAACGGAATAACTTTGGCACACACCAGTGAGCTTGATGAAATGATTCTTTTTATTCTTGAAACTCTGTTGGCAAAAAAATTCACGACAAGGTTTTCAGCATAAGTACAATTATTAAATAGTAGGGCATTTGTTGGGGTTTCTTTTGTTATAATATACATCCGAACTTAGTTTTATAAAAAACAGTATCATGTTTTTAATGGTGGTAAGGATGTTAGATGACGTGCTGAACATGTAAGACCACAAGAGAGGGATTTGTGTTCAGATGCTGAAGCAAGTTATAAAACCCGTTCTGAGTAAATATGAAATAATGCTGAGATGATGCTGCTGATACAAATAAAATGTAATGAACTGTGTTGAAATGCTCTGCCTTTGCAGCACTTAATTATTTTTTTAATATTCTTTATGCACAGGTACCTTACGAACAGTTCTTTCATACGGATTTCCGTCCACTGATAAGAGATTCGAACAACTATGTTCTTGATGAGCAAGTATGTATGATTGTTATGCAAATGTTTTTGTAGATTTTTGTGACCGTGCTTGATCTTCTGGATTTTATCGTTTGATTAGATTTTTTTGAAATACAAGGCTGACACTGGGTTTCCACCCCCAACACAGTGTTCGTAAAGCCTGTGAGAAGCTGTCATCATTACTTCGTAACTTGCCAATGCCGAATTCATTTCTGAACACTTCACTTTGCATCTCCGAGGTCTTGATCGCAGCACTGAGGTTCCAAAAGACACCCTTGTAATATATGCACAATTATCTGCTTTACTACTTACTGTTACTATAAAAGCTATAAAATAAATAATAAATATGACATCGTAACTTGCCAATGCCGAATTAATTTCTCAGCAGTTCAGTTTGCAACTTCAATTGTACCTGAAATAAGGAGCAGCATCTGCTACAAACTGAGCACCTACTACAAATTCAGTCTTTGAATGGGGAAAGTTTGAATGGGCAAGTTGAGAAGGAAAAGGAAAGCTAGATCTCCCTTTTCTGTTTGAGCATAAGAAGCATTTTTTAAACAGATTCTACAGCAATTGTTAAGATAGGAAACTTGCCTACTTTTGAAAAAATCACAGCCTCTTATCTTACTGTTGGTGGCAATGATGATTCTGCCACCAGTGGATGATATGAAGGACTTTTTGCGAGTGTTGCACGCCAGTATTCTAGTCTGGTGTGTGCATATATATTTTATATGTATCATATGTAGCATATTGTATTTTATATATTGTATTATATTTTATATTGTATTATACTATACCACACTATATTATTATATGTATATATATTAGTAGTAAAAGCTAAGGACTACTAAAATTACTTGTTTCACGTACATAGCAATGCGATCATCAGATATCTGAAACGTAAGAAATTTTAGTTGCCCTTAGCTTTTATTATTTTGATATATTATAAGCATTACTTATAAATGTATTGAGTACTTTTAATTTGTAATGAATCGACTAATACTTTTACATACAGATGTATGCATTGTGCTGCTCATCTCCGGCACTTGGTTGTGGCGACTTACCTAGGCTAACTCAGAGCACAAAAGGATGGTATAGAGACATACAAGGCCTTACGTGATATTTTTAACGTCACAAAGCAAAAGGAAATCTTTCAGGAATGCTGGAAGAAACACTATCGCAAAGAGCCACTGATGGCTTTTTTTTCTTGTTGGAAGTTGGGTGAGCCACCAGATTTAAGCGAGTCAACATGATAATCGATTTGCAGCGGCGAGGTTTTAAAAGATTGCAGCATGCGATTTAAACGAATCAGATGTGGCCGCAGGCCTGTGCCATAAAATGTTATTTGCTGGGTTCAGCCACTATTTAATTTTCCATCCTTTTGTCTTGGCTATTATAAAGGGGTTGGTTAAGTAAGAGAATGGAATAAAGTCGCTTGCTCTAAAATTTGTTAACATTCATGTTCTTGATGATGCCGAGTCATTCTGCTCTTTTGTTAGAGCTTAGAAGATCCCATCCGTATTTAAAGAGAACCAGCAGGAAACCCTGATGACCTTAACCGGTTTTTGATAAATCTTAAGGAAAGTGAGATTCCTTTGATTCTTGAAGAGCTTGATAGACTATTTAACAATAAAAATATGAAAGTTTTGGCTGCTTTAGAT
The DNA here is from genome assembly GCA_003991215.1 of Morbakka virulenta. Classification (NCBI taxonomy): domain Eukaryota; kingdom Metazoa; phylum Cnidaria; class Cubozoa; order Carybdeida; family Carukiidae; genus Morbakka; species Morbakka virulenta. Next base: position 1,377,656 of record RDPX01000168.1, on the reverse strand, counting down.
GCGCAACATACCACAAAATTTTGATAATTACAACATCAAATTATGTGACCTGGTATCACGATTTTGGCCTTACCGTTATTGCTAAGCTCTGACTATGAACGAACAGTGATTATGATAAAAGCTGGAAAAAGTGTGAAGAGGAATTTGCACAGCAGTTTGGAACAGTATGTCAAAGTGTTACCGATGGCACTGCAACAATAAACACTGTGATGATTTCAGTGTTAAGCTGGAATCGCAACAACTTAGATGTTTTGTTGACAAGTGATTCATGGTACTGCCGATAAGCAAAGTCTCCTAAAAGCCCTACATTTAGATTAATTGCTAGATTTGTGGGTATTTTTATTATTGTTATAGAATTTGAGGATTTCGGATGATGAAACATCTGCTATTAACATATTTTGTAATGCTTAGGCCACTATATTATCGAAGTCTTGTGTTTTGAAATAAATTTTAAAGCGTTTATTCATTTTGTTGATTTTTTCGTAGACTCAAATGGCCCCGCATTTGATGCCGCCCCCTTTCTTAGTCGATGTTGATGGAAATCCTCACACTGCAGATGTTCAACTCTTAATTCCGGGAAGAAACATTAACAATTTGCCGCAGAGAAGAGTGGCAATACCTACCGCACGTGAAGATTTACCACCACTTTTGGCCCAAATAGAAGAGGCCGAGGCAGCTATGGCATGTAAGGACAGTAAAAAAAATTATTGCAATCTGGTGCCTACGTTGCGTGGAATAAATTTACGCATAACACGATAAATATATTAATGTTGGCATTTGTGTGTAAAGTGCTCATCCACGTTTCAAGCCTAAAGACAGCGCTCCAATTTCTACCTCTTAAAAACTGTCTTTATTTATTGTGTTTTGTTTTACTCAGCTTGAAGTTTGTTGAGGTCTTTTGGGGGGTAGGAGTGAGGGGGTTGTCAATGCGTATTAGTTACACTCAGCCTTTAAAAGAACTGTTATGAGAACTGATTTATTGGTCATGAAAATAAACTAATACTTTGAATTTCATGCATTAGGAAGCTTTTGAAGGGAAAAAAAAGGCTTTTTAAGGTTTTAATCACCTAGTCAATTTTTCGTTAGTCATTGCACTAAAATTATTTTGGCCAAGTAAAACCATTTTTTCAAATTGATTTGTTATTTAGAGTTATTTACTAGCCATGCAAAATGACGATCCACCAATATTTTGTCTTAAAAGCTTCAGAAAGGGGATTACTGTCACCCTCCCATAACGGACAGACAGCCGCAACAGCGAGGTCACCTTTACAAAGTCCGGGTGGAGGTGGAGGCGGTGGCCTTGGGCTGAGACAAAGTGGTGACGTTGAAGGAGTCCGTCATGTCCCAAGTAATCTTTACGTTTGTGAGGATATAACTGCAGCCGAACAAGAAACGTGGAGGAAACGAAGGATAACCCTAGATATGGACCCAGTCATATTTAAGTGAGTTTTTTATTTCTTATTTAGAGTTCTTTTTAACAGGACAGATCGTTAGAAATTTGTGGTTTTTCTGTTGGTGTTGTTTTAATCCATGTCACTTTTTACGCTGCTCCAATTAACCTACCAAGTATATTTCTCCGTTACGAATGGTTGGCAAACAAGACTTCGCTCTTCCATTGTGGGCCACTGCTATGATGTCTACAAGGGAATTTTACGTAAATAACTTTAGTATTTCTATCCGTTTGCCTTCTCCGCTCTAACCGTTACGCGTGTCTATAAATTACTTTCACCAAGACAGTTTTTTCCCATACAAATTGATTTCTTTTTTTTGACTGGATTAAACAAAGATGTAGATGCTTTGAAAATTAAATATTTGAATGTTGTTAACTTTATACGGTGTACGTTTGTCATTTCCCTTACTTTAGACAAGATGAGGAATACAGACTGCAGCAGAGTAAAGAAGAAGTCCAACGATACTTTAAGGAAAGAAAGAAAAAGCCATTTACTGCTGCGCAAAGGGTAAATTATATTTTTCTATATTTGTTATGAAGTGGCTACTGAGTAGTGGCTCATTGTAGTTACTCATATCAAAGTAGGATTGTCTTGAAGCATGAGAATTTTTTCTGTCGGAGTTTAGCTCCACAGTAGGCTCCACAATGATCTCTCTGTCCTGAGAAGGTTGACATTGATGTTGACTCAGCCAATAAAGTAATTTGCTTGTACAAAACTGGTGTAAATCAATATAGAATAAGTGAAGATATAAAGGGCTAGTATTTGATAGTCCATATAAAACGAGTATTACAATAAATCACTTAATTATGTAAACTTTGCATAAAACTACACTCCCCCTTGGCAGGCTTGCCGAACTTGTCTGTTTGAATTGAGTCCCTGTTGATTATAGTTACTTGTCTTGGGCTATTCGGCGTCACGCCTTAGTAGTCATCGCCCTTAACCATTACCGAGATTTTCAACCTTTCTATTTACCCTTTCCCACCTCCTGCCTCCTGCTCTTTCATTCCGGTCTTCAGCAAGGTACCCTGCCCTGGAAAGCCGAAGCTCAGCTATAGTTCTTGTTTAGGTAGTCGCTATTTCTCTTCTGATTTCCACGGTTCTTTATTGTTCACAACCTTTTCTCTTGTCTAACTAACCTTGAGCATGTGTTTCCATGACTACAACCCATTTACTTTGTTTTCCTGTGTCGGGCTCCGATATTTATGCACCGTAGAGAAGTAGCCACATCTCCACTTTGACTATTCTGATCTCGATATTGATATTTATACTGCAGCCCTCACGATTGTTTTATTGTACCTCTTTTGAAAGTCTACCATGTCCAGTGTTTGCGCTGTCAAGCTGTTTGCATTCCCTGACTTGTTATTTTTATGAGTTTTTGTCCATTTATTTGTATGGTCACTTTAGAGCTGACTGTTACCATCTCGGGGAACTTAATATTGTTTATTTTGATCTTTATTCATCACTAATTATTCACCACCACGATTCTCTTAATACAATCCATCTTATGGGCTTATTTCTCAGTACTTATCATTATATCCAGCCGTGAATTTTACCGACTTGATCAAGTGACCATCCACTTTTTCACCCATCAGTTTATAATGCCTGATTAATTAGTTAATCTGTGAAGATGTCAAATAGCACAAGAAATAATAGATACCCTTGCTTAAGGCTTCTGCCGATCAAAGAGAGAGAGAGAGAGAGAGAGAGAGAGAGAGAGAGAGAGAGAGAGAGAGAGAGAGAGAGAGAGAGAGAGAGAGAGAGAGAGAGAGAGAGAGAGAGAGAGAGAGAGAGAGAGAGAGAGAGAGACACAGAGAGAGAGACAGAGAGAGAGAGAGAGAGAGA
>RDPX01000168.1:1328878-1366957 GCA_003991215.1 Morbakka virulenta | reverse complement strand
GGAATGTCCAAACCGATTTTCAATTTTTTTTATTTGTTGGTTATAGTGATGAGCATATAGAATGAAAATGGGGTTTATCAATTGCTATTAAAACAGCCCCGGTCACCCCCAAAATTTCACATACCTTTACTTGGCTTATTGGTTTTTAAAATTATAATGAATTCTGTGTTGTTTATGTGATTATTTTCGATTGGTTACACAGGATCTAGTGATAAAGGGGTAAAAGACCTGCATTATTATTCTCATTATTGAACTGTAAATCACAGCTGATGATGTTAGTTAGCCGGGAATTTTGTTAAACACCAAATTGCTACCCGCAGCTGTAGATCGTCAACACATGTGGAAGAGGCCTCGCTTTTCCTCGTCAGTTTTTCCGCAAAGTTTTAATTGAGATATTTGGCTTTATGGTATTCACCCAACCAAAGAAACTCTGAGATGGTACCTAGTGTTTCAGTGACAACTGGAATAATCATGGTGTTGCTTCTTTCCCAAATTTTCATCGATTTCCATTTTTGATCCTGGTACTTGTTAAGTTGCTTTCTCACCTTTTCTTGTTCCCTTGTATCAAAAGGACAGGTGACATCAATCATGAAACAAGATCATTTTTGTTTGTCAACAAGCACAATGCTAATGCAATTGTGTCCTAGCTCTTTATCCATCTGTATCTTAACTTTTTGAATTTTTACGTACGAACATCAATGAGACATAATACACATAATCATAAGTAATACAGAATTTAATAAAAAAATTATTTTTTTTGGAAAAAATAATACAAAAATAATTCACAACACGAAGATCCACAGCGACGAAATATTATTAAAAATTGATTTATTTTAATACTCAAGACCCGCCTTAAAATGCGAGCTGTGCTATTCAAAACGATCTTTTGAACATTTTGAAGAGATGGTCTACCTGGAATTTGATCTAGAAAATCTTGGGTACCCTTTTTTATATATCCCAATGCTCCAACTACTACTATGGGCAAGATTTTTGTTTTCAAGTGCCACATTTTCTGAACTTTAATTTCTGGATCTGTATACATGCTTAGCTTTTCAAAAACCTTTGGTGAGATTTTCGTGTCAGTTGGTATACTCATATCAGTAAAGAAACAGGTGTTGTTTTTCTTATCTTTGATCACAATGTCAGGACTATTTGCCTGAATTGTTCGATCTATGTGAATAGGAAATCCCATAGAATAGTGACATCCTTGCCTTCGATAACTGTTTCAGGGTGATGCTTGTACCAGTTTGTGTTGGTTTCTATCGAGTACTCTTTGCATATTTTCCAATGCAACTATTGACCGACCCTGCCATGCCTGTTCTTATACTCATTTGGTGTTAATATTGAGCAACCAGAGACAAGGTGATCAACAAATTCAAGCATTTCCGCGCAAAATCCGCATTTTAAATCAGCACCGTTATGAAAGACAATTGCTTGGTTATTATTATTATTATTATTATTATTATTATTATTAGTAGTAGTAGTAGTAGTAGTAGTAGTAGTAGTAGTAGTAGTAGTAGTAGTAGTAGTAGTAGTAGTAGTATTGTTGTTGTTGTTGTCATTGTTATTGTTATTGTATTAGCCTTCCAGCTCAGGGAGATCTTATACCGAATATAGTCAAAAGAGCGGGCCATCGCCTATGGGCAAAGGTCTTCTGTATAATTCTGTTCTTAAGCCTAACACATTTTGTAAAATTCTTGCTGTTCCCAACAAAGTATGATTGTATGGTGTTTGAGCTTGATTTTTTATTTCTCTATTGATTGTAATTGTCAGGCGAGCAAGGCGCGTACTGAGTACTGACGACGAAGGGGAAGATAAGGAAGAAAAGGAGAAGCAGCAAAAAGAGAAGCAATCTGAATCTGGATCCTCATCACCTTTAAAAGGGAAGGAGAAGAAAGGGAAGGTTAAGAAAAGCAGGAAAAAAGAGGTAAATTTTATGCATTGAACAGTTACGCAAATTCGTCATTTTATTTGGCATTATTTGGCACATTGTTTATATATTTAGATATTTTAAGTAAATAATAATATTAATAATTTTCTTGTAGTTGTTTGCTTTGAATGTTTGGCATTTTGGGTCTGTGTGGTCATGTTTTAGTTTTTTTCACACTTATTCGTGATCTGCTTGTAGCCCCAAAAGCCAAAGTTTAAAGATGCAGATGAGATGATTACCTACTACCAGCCGCCAGAATGGACAACAATGACAAAGCCTCGAAAGTCACCGTACTATCCACAAGTTGGCGACGAGGTAGGTTTTATTAAACGTTGACAGTTCGATGAATTCTTTTACTAAATCAGCATGGCACCAAAACGAATGCAACAGCTTTCTGTTATTAGATTACAGTGTTGGGTTTGCCTCTTGATGTTTTTTAGTTTATGAATTTTGCTTGCAGTAATTTTCAATGAAAATTGGAGATTCTTGTCGGAATACAGATATTCCTAAAAAGAGTGTCTTCTACTGCTCCTTTGTATTGTTTATTTTAGCACAGAATGCCTTTGTATGTAGTGTTACAGAATGGTTTAAAATGCCAAGCAAACTAGAGACATGCCCACTTAAACAACTACCTATAGCTCAACGTAGGAAAATTTAACACAGGAAACTGTAAATTTCTGTTGAAACCCTTAATACCAAATTTGTTATTGTGATGGATTAGCTACCGCTGCACGTTAGAATGAAAATGACTTCGCGCCTCTCGGGTTTTATAGAAACATCAAGTCAATAATTTAGTTGATTAATTGCTCTTGATTTTTCCTTGTCATTTTGGTTTTTTTACTGTGCTTAAAAATGTAGCTTAGTTCTATGTCATTTCTTCTATGGGGTAGCTAATACATGTACCGGATATTGACAACGGCACCTGAATGAATATATCTGCCCTATATATTTTAAGTTGACTGAGTAATTTAGATTTTTGGCACCGCTGTAGGGTCAGTCCAGTTGATTGGAAGTATGCTAAAATAAAGCAGGTAAATAGTTCTATATTGTTGCAAGGGTTTCCCTTTCAATTTTGACTGATTTGTTTAATTGCGTCAGCTAAAACCGAATTTTGTTACATACTATGACAGCAATGGAATTTTTAATGCAAGACATTAAAAAGATAGTTGTATAATGTTGCTAGTTTACCTTCTATTCTCGTTGTTATTTCAGGTATACTACTTTAAACAAGGACATGAAATATACGTAAAAGCTGTTGTTAAGGAAAGACTGTATGATATCAACCCTAAGAAACAGTGTTTTGTAAAACTTGATCTAAAGGTTAGTGCTAGCAGATGTTTTGCTCAGATTTTATCATATTATAATAAAATAAAAGCATTTTTCTATTGGTACAATAAAAATTATCTCTTCATTTGACGTTCAAGCTAGTGTGGAGCCGTTTATCTACACTTCCATTATAATATCTGCTCTTGCCTTACTTTTCTATATGGAATTTAAAAGTATACATAAATTTTGATAAATGTAAAATTGCAGATATCGGCCTAGGTGCTCTGTTTTATATAGACGGGATTTTTTGTTCACATACTATAGTGCGCTTTTATTGGACGCATACCAAGGGGAAAGGAGATAATCAGTGATTTATTACTTGGAATGATATGTGGCACGAGAGGGAGAGGAAGACCGAAAGTTAGATTTAGCGACAACTTCAAAGAGATTTCTGTTTGAAGACGTATGGTTCAGTTGTGCAGAATGGCGAAGGATAGAAGGAAATGGAGAGCCACGGGGGGAGGAGGGGTATTTTGAACCTTCCGTTAGATGATGATAATACTATGGTGCATAGGTATTTGGTACCTTAAATGACTAATGTATTTTAATGTTAGGCAGGCCTTCCTTTCACAGATGCCAGAGGAGACTCCAAGAGGTGTTGTTCCATTATTTTAAGTGAAATAATTTTGTATTAGAATGTGTATGAAGAAATTTTCGATGAATATTTTGCTGCATTTGATTGTTTAGAAATCGGAGTTCCCTTAATTATCTTTCGAATCCTCTTTTAAATCGATGTCTGAAAAAAGCACTTAAATAATAAGCTTTAAACTGCAACAGCTCTTTCCAGTAAATTTGTAGCCCATGGTGCCCGCCGAAGCATCAAAGCAAGACTCTTTTTGCACATATACCAGCTCCAATTTAGAGTTAATTATTCGTCAGTTACTTGAATACTTAAAACGTCAGCTCTCCAAGATCTGCAGTAAAGACTTCGAGGGTAGCAGACATCGGTTTATGAAAAGTGTGGACGAGTCCTTCTTTCACAAGCTGGCTATGCCAGCCTCGTTAAGTCCCAATGGGCTCCCTCAGATTGTGCCAAAATTATTCCCTCAAGATCGATGGCACGAAAGAACAATCTGACTATCAATGACAACGAGAGAATTGAAAAGATGGTAATTATCTGTAAAGATGGTAATCATATGACAAGATGGTAGTCACCTGTCAAGATGTAGAATAATCGTTTATTTATGTGTGTGTGCGTGTATGTATGTATGTATGTATGTGGGTAGGTAGGTACGTTCTTACGTATCTACGTATGCAAATAATTACCTCATAACATACCTTTTTAAAGTTAACTATAGTCGAACCGAAACCGTCTTGCACCACATAAATTTTTTTGAATTGTACTTTATTTCAATAACATATTCAAAGTGTAGTTGTGGCTGTGGTTGTGGTAAGGCAGACAGATGGGCATCATTTATATTTTGCAGTTCCCTGCTAAATTTGGTTCCACCTTTTGTATGATTGGGGTATGTTGGTATTGCTTAGAAGGGATGTAATGGGGGTTTTTTTCGGGTTTTCTCTTCCACTTTTAGCCAGAAGAACTTTGCCGTGTTTCGAATTGTGTTTTCTCTCCTGGAGCTCCCCGTCTGTGCACACTGAAGCTGGGTATGTACAAATAGATATTTTAAGTAATTAGGTCAAGCGTTTGTTTGAGATTTGAGGAAGATGAAGATGTGAATGCCTGTTAAAATTATATTTCGATCCAGTACTTATTGACGATTACTATTTCTTTTGTTTTTTTTTGTGTTGAAAGTTAGCTTCCTTTAAATCATATGTGTATATGTGTATATATATGCCCATGTGTGTGTTTGATCCCATTTGCAATGCAGGTTTGATGTTAAAAACTTCTCCACAAGCTAGACTTTGACAACCTCAACATAACATTGCAAGTCCAAGTCTCTATATTAACAGAATATATGAACACAGGGGAACAATGTACAGGCGGAACCTTTAAACAGACGCAGACCTTTTTCGACCAATTGCAGATAGCTTCAGTACGCCTGGTCATGGAGGTCAGAAATCTCGAAAGAGGCGCCCTTCAAGGCACGTGTACATTGTAACGTGGGACATAAAAATATACATTTGAACCCAGATTGAAATCCCGGAATTCCCTGTACACTAACACAAACATTGCCTTGGTATATATGTTTGTGTTGATGTACCTGTTTATGCTTTTTGTTTTGGCAGATCTTTAAATTAATGGAATTTACAAAATATGTCCTACTACATTGATTTCTGCTTCACTATTTCCCACTTTATAGCTATCCTTAATCCAGAAACTGGGGCAAATACTGGAGGAACTTTCACTGTTAAGTAAGTCAAGTATTTCCATTTTCACGTGTTACGGAAGAGTATTACGTTTCAGACGGTGTACTTTGCACTCTATTTTATTGTATTTGCAGTAGCGTTTTTTACTTCTTTCATCAATACGTGCCCATTTTGTAATAGCTAGTACTTACGTGAATATGCCGACATTAACACAAAACAGCAGTTAGTGTTTTACTTTGAGTAGGTAGTAAGCCAAAAACATGCATATTTCGTTGTTTAGCATCAGCTAGGTTGACCATTGAATTGTTTGTACCAGTAAATACACTCAGTAGTTGTGGTTTCATGAGAAACACTACGCATGACTTTTTTCTTTTAAAGTTTGTACAACCAGAGATTGATGTATGCTGTAGGCTTTTATAGGCGCCACTTCGGTTAATAATGGTTATTGTTTTGCCCCAAGAGATATAAGGAATTTAACTGTGGAGTTAAAAAAGGGCATTACGTTCACTGGCTTTTGCATTGTTCACCAATAAGCTCTATTTTCAAGACTTCTTTCCTAGTGAAAATCAAAGACCGATTTTTGTACCCTTACAAAGACGTAGTTGAACTTCATTACGTGTCAATGATCTGTAGTTGCTGTTGATCAGGGCGTGAAGTGAAAAAAATCCGTAAGGAGTACGTACTGTCAAGTATCGGAAAAGTATATCTGTGTGTTTGTTGATGAAGCGTTATTTTGTGTTTGTACCTGATTACACAAAGAAACTATTACTAAAATGCGATGATGAGGTCAGTTATAAAAGATAATCCAACGATCTGGGCAGGATTTTAACACTGTTCTTTACCTCTATTATTTTACGATCTTAATGTTTCAGTTAGGGATTTTTACGGTTGTAACTGTTGTATGATTCCGCTACCTTACCAAGTGTAATTGTTTGCAATTTCTTGGTTTGCTCCGCAGATATCATGACATGCCAGACATCTTAGATTTCATTGTATTGCAACAACACTACAGACAGGCAGTAGAAAGAGACTGGAAACAAGGTACAGTCTGAACATTTTATTACTACAATTCACACAATTAGTCGTCCGTTGATAGTCTCATCTTTAGGATATTAAAAGTATATCTCTCATGCACCGGCAAGCATCATGTAAAGGATTTTGGGGGGATTTTCAGCAAGGCAGATATAAAGTGTATTGTCTTTGGATAGAGAAAGTGCATGTAACTTCATTTTTATCGGGAATGATATATATGCGTATGAGCTAAAAAGTATGAATGTTCAACTATCAAGAAAAATCTTATTACAAGGTAAAGTTTGTAGATTGCAGCCCCTGTCGAAGCTCTTCGTTCACAGTTTGCACGTCCCCTTAAAGGCCAATGGCTCTGCAGTGTAGCACGTGCTCTGGTGTTTTCCTTTCCCCACATGAGCACTGGTTGCGCTGTGCTAGCCCGATTCTGTACATGAAGTCTGCATACCTTTATAATAATGATAATAATGATAATAATAATAATAATAATAATAATAATAATAACCTAGATAATAATTTTATAAATGAACTGGGATTATTACTGTAAAGGATTTTTCAGTGACTGTAATCCCTTCATTGTTTAGAATGTTACATAAAAACGTTTCAAAATTTTATACCGTATCGTAAGCTTTATTGCGTTCTTCTTCCAAATCTAAAAGCTTTACTTTTCTTTCATAATGACGCTATTCCTTGGGCTGCATGCCATGTATGTGTTGGTACATCTTGTATCACTTTGTTGTTATTTTTAAAGNGCATACCTTTATAATAATGATAATAATGATAATAATAATAATAATAATAATAATAATAATAACCTAGATAATAATTTTATAAATGAACTGGGATTATTACTGTAAAGGATTTTTCAGTGACTGTAATCCCTTCATTGTTTAGAATGTTACATAAAAACGTTTCAAAATTTTATACCGTATCGTAAGCTTTATTGCGTTCTTCTTCCAAATCTAAAAGCTTTACTTTTCTTTCATAATGACGCTATTCCTTGGGCTGCATGCCATGTATGTGTTGGTACATCTTGTATAACTTTGTTGTTATTTTTAAAGACTCCATATTTTAAGTCGTAGTCAGTTATGACGCGTGATTATATTGTAAATTTTAGCGCTTTACAATGTTATACTGTGCAGTTTTGCCCGTTTCCGTAATTATCAGGCATAGATGTAATGTTTTTTAATGGTTTCACAGAGTTTCTGATTTAGTTTCTTAACATTGGTCTTGCCCCACCATGTAGGTGACAGATTTAAATGTGAGATTGATGAAAGCTGGTGGTTTGGAACCGTGCAAAGCAAAGCACCTTTTGATCCAGAATTCCAAGACAGTCTTTTTCTATGTCTTCAAGTCACGTACGTATTGGATCAGCATCTTAATGCCACTTTTTGACAAAATTTAAAACAACATAACTGTAGAACGCACGCACAAAGCATTTTGACTAAATATTTTTATCACACTTTCACGAGACATATTCATTCACAGTTTCCCGCCAGATTTTGAACAATATGATGGCTTTTCATTTGCTTAGAATTTTCAAGGTAATAGTTAATAGGGACACTTTGATAAGAATCATTTGATATCCTTTCCTTTGTTGAACCAGGCAGAGAACAGGACTGACACGTAAGGTTTTATTTTTGGTATAAAATAGATAATGCGCATGCATGAACTGAACAATGCTGAATGGGTGTCAAAACCCACTGAACATTTGCTGGAAAGCACTCGACAACACATAGAACAAGAAAAATACTCAGTCGACTCACTGAACATTTTTTATTCCTTTCATAATTGACTAAACAACGCTGAATGTGGCTTAATGGGGTAAAATGTAGACCCTTCCACGCTGCTAATTCTGTGGTTTGGTCTTGCATGCTTGATGCAAGCCGTCCTTTCTTAACTGACTAGCTCAGTGCTGTCCAGAAGGAATTCTACCAAGAGGAAGGCACTAAACCCGGGGTAGTGAGCTTAAAACAAACAACAAGTTGTCATAATAGTCTGCTTTTTTTCAAGGATCTTCCGTAATGGTGATGACATTTAGAAAGTAATTCTCTTTCAACGTTGGTACAGAGTTTTATGTGACATTGTGTTTATAAGGATTATAATCTTGTATTTTACATGTTCGTAAAACATGTTCCGTCTGGAACACAATGCTTTGGCTCAAAATGCAACCGCGTTTTTATTGATATTTAATTCCAACATGTTTGGACCTTCGGGATTGATTTTGTGGTTGTCACCAAGCTTTTGTAAAATTGTGACGAATAAATGATTAGCATTATTATATCATGTATTGTTTTCGCAACGCTGAATGAGCAAGAAAATGGATTTAAAGAGACGAGAACGCTTCTGATGATACTAGGATTTGCGAAGGATGGGTAGGGGGAGGTTTCTTTGACTACAAATAATAACAGAACTGGTAGCTTAGTTAGTGGAGTGTGCATTTAGCTTTGTAGCTTTTATAAATCAGTGCCCAGCATTTATAATTTTGTTTTCCAAGATAGTGTTAATTAGAAGTTAAAAGCTGAATCCCGGGATTATTTTATGAGTAATTTGTTTTCATGCTTTCATACAGATGGGATACTGGCGAAGAAGAGAGGATGAGCCCATGGGATCTGGAACCAGTTAGTGACGATGGTGAGTGTGTTTAGACGTTCTAGAGTTCTCTGTTGTTAAACAGTAATGGGGGATGGGCCATAATGAAATTGTAGTACAAGACAAAAGGAATGACCTGAGAGGTAGTTAGGCCCTTTTAATATATATATATATGCTCACTGCGCATGCGTGGTTTGAGCACTCTGGCAGGATCCCACAATAACTCTTTAACGTGTGTTTGCTCCGGCAACACGGCGAGAGAGTTATGTCTCAGAAGGTCTGTGCTTTACTGGTGAGCCCACAAAGGGCGAAACAGTACTGTCTGCAGATTGAGTATATATATATATATACAGAGAGAGAGAGAGAGAGAGAGAGAGAGAGAGAGAGAGAGAGAGAGAGAGAGAGAGAGAGAGAAAGANGGGGATGGGCCATAATGAAATTGTAGTACAAGACAAAAGGAATGACCTGAGAGGTAGTTAGGCCCTTTTAATATATATATATATGCTCACTGCGCATGCGTGGTTTGAGCACTCTGGCAGGATCCCACAATAACTCTTTAACGTGTGTTTGCTCCGGCAACACGGCGAGAGAGTTATGTCTCAGAAGGTCTGTGCTTTACTGGTGAGCCCACAAAGGGCGAAACAGTACTGTCTGCAGATTGAGTATATATATATATATACAGAGAGAGAGAGAGAGAGAGAGAGAGAGAGAGAGAGAGAGAGAGAGAGAGAGAGAGAGAGAGAAGAGAGAGAGAAAGAAAGAGGTATATGTATAGAGATAAATAGATATAGATTTTCATATACTAATTTTGAGAGGGTTCATTTTCATTTTACCTCCTGGTAGTAATGTTTTTAGGGTTTTTTCAGCCATATGAGAATCTCCATTTCAGTAATCAAATATAAAGGTTGAATGATAGCTGGTTGCTGTAGCAATGGTTTTTCTTTTTGCTTATGATGTACAGTTTTACACATTTTTTGTTTTTTAACTTAGATCCGTCCCATTCAACGGTTGGGGCAACAACTCCAACACCATTAACTGAAGAGGATCGGCTGTATTTTGACTATATACCAAATGAAAATGATTGGTCAGGGGAAGACAGAGCGACCGCTGTAACAAGGATCACAAACGGTATGTTATTGTAAATTAACGCCACAAAAAACCCCTTCCTTCAGGAAAGAAAATGTAGGAAAAGAAACAAACTCATGTTGTAGCTTTGAACCTTTTTTCAACTTCGTTCGAAAAAAATCAACAGGAAGTACATTGCTTTTCGGAGTGATGTTTTGAGATGCTACATAGTGTTTGATGTATCAATGTAAGATATAAAAAGAGTTTAAAGTAGAACAGATCGGATCTGTCTCAGTTGAACCACCATGAAAAAACAACACGATATCCCATTTTATCCAGATGGTGCAGAATTTGTTGTTTCTAAAAAACAGGTTTTGTCAAGTATTTTATCGTATTAGTTAGGAAAATATCTTTTTTTTTTCAACTGTGTATACAGCGAGATGGTTTATACCCTGTTCTCATTATGTATTAAGATGATATGTTTGTGGGGTGAAAAAGATTTGGCTCTAATAGAGAGATCTGCGAGGTGACCAGTTATGGTAAATTGTGGGAAAGAGTATTTAAGTATAAAGAGTACTAGGAAAGAGTAGTTAAGTATAAAATAATTTGGAACTAAATACGACAATGGCAAAAACGATTGGCCGGAGAAATGAAGCTGTAATTCTGGCCATGTGACAATTTCACACCCACTTTTCAGTCTTCATTTTAAGTCAATCCCACCTAGCATTCTCATTTTGCGCCGGCTTGCTCTGGTTCTTGGCTACTTAGACAAGCAATAGTAGAACAGTAGAAAAACAGTAAAGTAATAGCACACGTAGTACAACATTAGAACAGTTCTACAAGGGTAATAATTAGACTAGGGTTACCGGTACCTGTTAGGGCTACAGTGCCGTTGTTGGCCCATTCATTATGCCCTTTAGGTATGACTAAGAGGCAAAGGCATTTTTCATGATCAGGTATCTCTTCTCTCAGGAATGCTGTAAAGAGTGTATTGAGCCTTAAGATTTTAAGCTTCGGTGCTTCAGATTCGCAATGAAGACCAGAATTTTTTTTGTCTTCCCGTACAATTGTTACTTGTATCTAGTCAACTGATAACTGATCACTCCGCTGGAATAGGATGAATCTAGTTACTTTTAAGCTTTGTATCGCCACTGGCTACACCCGACCATTGTTGCATCCTTTACTAAAGATGAAAAACAATGCTAATGAGTTTAATTGCACTGACTTGACTGCAAGAAATTGTTCCCTAGTTTCGGGCTGCCTGCTTAAAGTAATATCAAGCCTGTTTTTTCTCCTGTTAGGATTGGAGGTACTGTGTCAAATACCCTTGGCAGGCCCTTTTGCTTACCCAGTCGATGTCAAAGCATATCCGTCCTATTGGAGTGTAATAGCCGTTCCTACTGATTTGAATACTATCAAAAAAAGACTCCAGAACCATTTCTATAGGTAAGTGGACACCGAGACATATGGTAGAACTTTTGAAAGAAACCTTGCAGTAATTTTATTTGATTTACCTCTATTAAACTTATGTTACGAATAAGCAACACAGAGCAAGATTTAAGTTGGCATGGGCCAGGTTGCTGTGTTCTGGTTCGTTTTTTTTAGTTGTTGCTTATTTTTCAGTAACTGACGTGCGGTAGGCAATTATTCTAATTCTGATGATGATCTTTTCTCCTGTTCTTTTTTTCTTTATTTATTTAATTATTTATTTCGTTCGTTCATTCGTCCGTTCGTTCGTTCATTCGTTCGTTTTCTTTCTTTCTTTCGTTCTTTCTTTCCTTCTTTCTCTGTATTTATTTTTATTTATTTTTGATTGATTAACTGATTAATTTTTTAATTATTTATTTCTCATTGCTGTTCTTAGTAACCATTTTCTCATTGGTTTTACTGGTCCATTATAGAAGGAGAACTGCCCTTTTATGGGAAGTTGGATTAATCGCATACAACACCAGATGTTTCAATGAAGAAGATAGTGAAATTAGTAAAAACTCAATTCTTGTGAAGAAAATCCTGACACGATATATAAGGCAAGTATTTTTGTTGATACAGACTTATTTAAAGACGGAAGCAGCAGAACTTTACCATTAATCAGTACTAAAGCTACTTAATTTTTATGCCCGATTCAGCACTAAAGTTGCGTAATTAACTGTTTTTATTGTCATTTATCCGACGTCCGACCAGTGCATTGTCTTAATCTGTAAGCAGAAATAAAAAAGTAATTAAAAATATTAAAGTAATGAAGCTTTTCAAAGTTCTCCTTTTCTATGCGATTTACATGTACCTAAGGGACTACAACCAAAATTTGTGGGTTTTTTCTTTAACTTTCTTGGGGAAAAATTACAGAAAATTTTAAGTTGGTTCCTAGACCTGAATTTCAGTGCTCGGATTGGTTAGTATTTATTCGAATTTGATTTTGGTTACTAATGACCTTTCACAGTGTACACTTGTGCAAGGGTTAAAGTACCCGGTTTTTTATAACATCATTACTTGAAGAAGACTTGCGTTGTGAATTATGATTAACAGGCCCTGGATACTTACTGGTCCTTTATTCTCATCGTCGTCGCCCCCCCCCCCACCCCCACCCAAACTAAAAATCCCTCCCACAATGTATTTAGCTTCAGATCGGTCTGCATACTTAACGCTAAGAAACTCCTTTTGACGTGGTACATCACCATCTAACCCCCTTTGCTTTGCTCCACCTTTTACCATTTTTCTTTCTATTGCTTCGTCGGTTTATAAAGCAGTATTCCACAAAAGTAACGTCGCTAATGGCAGACGTGGTGGTAAATCTTTAGAGAAATCAGCCTTAAAATTATTAATCAGATTTGACTCTGTTGTTTTTACTGATCAGGGCTAGTTATACTAATATCTCTGTTAAATGTTCTGTCTCAGCGTAATAACCGAAGCCATTATTCATGAACTATTTACCCTTTGTTAAAGTATTTGTTTTTAGCCTCACAAAATTCAAATTTGTAGCCTACTCATTTACTGCATCATGTCATTTGGTTGTTGCTAAAAGCAGCCAATTTGGAGAGGAAATATTCAACACAAATATATATAGTGCGATATGCAATTTTCTGATCTGAATTCCCCAAATACGTTTTCTCAGGATAAGTCGTTGGAAATTAAGGGGTAGTATTTGTACTCCTTGATCATCTCATTTAGCAGACTCGCTAAGGGAACCTTTTTTTACCTGAAGATCAGATTATACTCTTTTTTAGTTGTTGGTTAAGTGGTAAATCAAGGGGATGAAATGAGAATTGAAATTTGGTGGCCCAAAGTTTTATGGCTATACCTTGACTCACCCCAACCCTCCCTGTTTTCTTTTGTTTGTTTTGCATTGTTTACTTTTGGAGATAAGTATTATTGTTGTCACGTGGTTTAAAAATACCTTGACATGTATATATCTTTTCAAAGGACTTTTTGAAGTTTTGCATTTTGTACCAGTGATTCGGAAACGTAAGTGTAAAAATGAATTTTTCGCATATCATTGCACACTTTAGAATGAAGGCTCTAGGCCACAGTGTACAGCTGGTGACGATATTCTCAGTTACTTTTGACATTTGTTTACATACAAAGATTTTAAGTCTTGTACCGATTTCAGACTGTATTAAGGATGTATGATTGTCACTTTTTAACGTTGCTTGTATTGAACAGAGACCACAGCTGTTCGGACATCCTTGCACTGTTCGGTGAATATCAAGATGAAATAGGAGACTTCGAGGGTGTAAGTTGACTTTTTACATTATTGACCTAGATTTTTTAGTTTATCAACGTAAGGTAATCACGTAATTGTTGTTGTTGTTGTGTAAGCTGCTGGAGGCAGACTGGAAGACCACCCCGGTGAGCTCGATCTGACCTTATGAAACCGGAAATCAACCTCCCCTCAACACCAAACAAGTGAATATCCAAAGCCCACAGCAACGCCCCCGCAGTATGCATCTGTTTCCAAGTGAGTAGGTCGCACCGGGAATATCTCTCCCAACTACAGGAGCGTCGAAGACCCACATTTCCGGGTTGGTTTTTCATTGGTGAGAGACTGCAGTTGTTATCCTACCACACGAGGTTTCCCAGGATTACTTCTGGGTGTCACCTATACATACCAGCAACGACGGCACTGAAAAGCGTCAGCAACTCACAAGCAAGGCAGATCGGTTTGGAAAGAAACCAGAAACAATAAACCTTCACTTACCACCGGGGGGAGCACCACTTCCAGAAAGATTCTCTAAATCGACGACGAACCAGTTTCGAAATCACATGAACGACGAGATCAATTTCTTCCATGGTACGGAAGAATAGCTTGAAAAAACGACGGCTATTCGTTACTAACCAGTCTGGAAAACCTGGCTAGTCAGCATCCAGGCGTCACCATTTGGTTAGTCACCACAAGGTTGCCTTCCTGGACACTCTCACGTAATTGTAATCGTTTACCGTTTAACCAGGTAATGTGTCGAAAGTTACTAGTGTATTGTACCAACAACGATGAAATAATATTTTGGTTAACTGTTTTAGGGTTGTTTTAATGAAATGTTCTTTTATACCGTTCTCGTTATTGTGCAGAGAGATAATTATTGCCATACAAACATTAAATTGTTAATACTTTATGTCAGTTTTTAAGAATGGTATTTTGTGTTGAATTGTCAGTGTTTTAAAAAGATGAAAATATTAGAATGGATGTACACCGGATACACATCTACTACCCAATCCTGTCTTGAAGATTTGCTTCTTTGTAATATTTTCTTTGTGCAGAATCCCCAAGTATGGCTTCCAATGAGTGCCCAGATTGTTTAAATGATCATTAATTAAGTGATTTTACCTGCTTTTTTGTTTGTTTTTAATGATTATAAATTTTTTTATTCATGAAGTGAATTGTTCCTGGTCTTAACTTGTTCTTTTGTCTAACAATGCTATGGAGAGCGCTTTCGTCCGTAGGTATGCTATATGCGTCTATGCGGTGAAGCAAAACATGACATTGCTTTCTCAGTTGATGGATTTTCAGCCTTATGCTTTTGTTCTGCCTACTAACAATGCTTTTNTGAGTGCCCAGATTGTTTAAATGATCATTAATTAAGTGATTTTACCTGCTTTTTTGTTTGTTTTTAATGATTATAAATTTTTTTATTCATGAAGTGAATTGTTCCTGGTCTTAACTTGTTCTTTTGTCTAACAATGCTATGGAGAGCGCTTTCGTCCGTAGGTATGCTATATGCGTCTATGCGGTGAAGCAAAACATGACATTGCTTTCTCAGTTGATGGATTTTCAGCCTTATGCTTTTGTTCTGCCTACTAACAATGCTTTTGGAAGTTCTCACTTGCGTGGAAATGCACTATGCAGATCATACTGAAGCGGAACATGCATGACATTGCTTTCTCAGTTGATGAAGTTTCAGCCTTACGCTTTTTTCTGCTGACTAGCAATGCTTGGAAAGCTCTTTGTTCTGCTGTATATTTTTTTCCTTGCTGTTTACTGGATACTACCCTCATATTTTTACTACATTTTTATTTTGGCTTACTTACAATTCAGGTTCGAAATATTATTTGGAATCAACTCTTAAAAACACCATATATCGTGTTAGTACATAGAGTGTGTTTCATGATAAAATAGGGTTTTGAGATTTAACAAAAATGAAAATGACACCTTGGAATTCCTTCACGAATTTGGTAGTCCTCAAAGTAAACAAAATATACAGCCTTTACTCGTGCAAATCAAAATCTACTAAAGGATATAGCTCTCTTTGGCGATAGGATCCCATCGAAATGAGACTCGACTCATGCCTAGATTTCGTGTTATCGGTAAGCGAAAAAAAATCCAGCAGAACCTCCCTACCTTTTTAGAGGAATAATTAGTTGTGTGCTAAGGTTTTTTGCAAGTAAATTGGTGTTACCCAGAGTAATTGACCCAAAACACATACCTAGTTTTCCTGATATGGGTAAGCAAGAAAAACTTGCTACAGAAATCTCCTATTTTTGAAAGGAATAACAAGTTGTACTCAAGACTTATTTTGCAAGTAAATTGGTTGTACAAAATAATTGAACAAGAACACGAAGGGTTTTTAAGGAAAAATGCATGATTTTGTGGTAAATCCCAGTTTTTGTGATGCAAAAATGAAGTGTGTTTGAAAAATGGTAACTTTGAAAACACGACTATTGGAAATGGGATGTATGATTTGTGACACGGTACTTAGATTTAAAGTCCCTATTTTCTCGGGGTAGGGTGGAGAGAAGGCAGTTTTTTCCATCATGATTGGTATTGAGTGTCAAATACCAACAGCATCGGAGATAAGCACTTTTTAAACTGAATTTTCTGTTGTTTGCATTAATTGTGATTGATTGCTAATTTCATACGCAGTTGACAGAAAATTGTTAATTTTTTACATATACACAGCAATTGTTGTATTTGACATTGCTAGCTTTCTTCTGTTTTGTTTCGGATTAGTCTTTTGACGATCAGAGTAACGACACAAACGAAGAAGATAACTCAAGCAAAAAGAGAAAGGTAAATTCTTTTAAGGTTCTCTCCAAAGGGTACTGTTGTTGCTAGAATTAGTGCACATTGAGCAATGTTTCTGTCAAAGGTATATTGAGAAGCCCAAATTGCCCCCTCTTTCTATACTTATTTGTTGCCTATTTCTTGTTGCTTGTTTTAGTTTTATTTTTTTAAATGATACGAGACCATCAACAGTTCACTTCTACTGGTGGTTTGAAGGTCACTTGACCAAAACACTTTTTTTGTGAAATAAATTTCCCAAAGCATCATTTTCTAATCGATTGCCGACCATAGTTCCATACTTAAGAAACTCTTTATTTAGCCATGACGCAAATACTTTGCACCATCAGCTGTTATTATTAAGTCATTCAGGGTTTGTGATAATTAATTGTTGGATAATAGCAGATATAAATTTTTGGATAATAGCAGTGGCCCAGTATCATTGACAAAGTGCTTAAGGGTGCTCTTCAGTAGCCCTCGGAAACCTTCTATCTTAAACAGTCGTTGCTTTTTCATAAGACACTTTTTAGCTTATTATTACAAAGCGTTTATTATTCAAACTGCATATTTTACTTAGTAAAGTTAATAGTGATCGATTGAGCTTCTCAAAAAATACAACTTTTTGAATTTTATTACTATCTGAGGTACTCTGTGCAAAAACACACACCTGATGACATGTGACTTATTGGTCGTAATTTTTGAAATGCCTTCTCTTCATTCTAAGAAAAAGGTTGTGCCGGTTTTGTTTGTAGCCGAGAAAATAATAGTCCGTTCTTTTAAAGGGAAGTAGGAAAGTAAAGAAAGCATGAACATACCGCAATTGCTGGGCGTGTCTTTTATTATTCACTACGTGACACACAATGCATACCTGTGTTTTTGTAGGATGTTTTAATTGTGGAGTTGAAACTTTTATGGTATAATATACCTAAAATTTAGATATTTTATTTGAATAATCCACTAAATGCGCCATTTTCCACTTGTTTTTTCTCCGCAGAAGACAAAGAGTAACAAGGTCAGTTTGTTTTCACCTCATTAAAGTTTTTTGTTATGATGTATCCGCTTAACAGCTCTGTTCCCATGTCAACCTACTCATCGTTTATCAAAGATCGACGAGAAGAGTTGTTGCCAGAAGAGGCTAAGCGACCCCTTGACTGTCAAGGGTTTTGCTGTATTGAAGTAAAAATTTCTGTAGCATCTCTTTATGAACTTTAGTAACATAAGTAAGAAAAAGAAAAGAAATGTTATATGTCGACGATAATAAAGTAGAAAGTCTGCACCAATGAACGGGACTCCTGAGAAAAATGAAGTGGATAAACCACATGTTAGATTTGAAAGGTTGTGTAAAATCTTCTTAAAGATCGCCATCTACAATACCGCTGGGCATTCGCAGATGATATCTTTGTGAGGTTTTTCTATCCACTTTATTGCTTTTGTAGTGTTTTTACGTCAAAAAATTATGTTAAGCAGTACCAATCTTTTGATACTCGTCGATAATTATTGAGTTTGTTTTTTGTTTGTTTGTTTGTTTGTTTTGGGTTTTGGGGGGCGTTAGGGGAATGCAATTCCGTAACAACTAATAGTAAGGAATCACGAAACATATTTTTTCATTATTCATTATTTGTTCATTGTTAGATATCATATTTTTTCCATTATTTGTTCATTATTGAGACAGGCATTTATCCATTAGTCTTGGTTGCTGCGATGAAATAATTTTGTTTTTAAAAATCCTAATATCCATTCGACGATCATTGAGATCCTGTTTTCGCGCTTTACTAAGAAGGGAGGAGGTGTTGCCAAGTGCAGTTTAGGAAGCTCTATTCTCAGTGACAAGAACTCGTTTTGTGTAAAAATTGCCTTAACAAACTGATATGATTGGATTTTTTTGTTGGAGGAAAGAAGAGGCAGGAGGTAGTCAATTAGTTGGCTGGCCAGATTTGGTATATTTCATTTTATTTGGCACTTTTTTCGCTCCCATGTCTGCCGTAGCTTGTAACTCGTAATTTCTCCCTCCTAGTCAAAATGTATATAGTTATTGAGCATTTGGCTTTTGGTGGAGATATTTTGTGTTTTGTTTTGTTTTGTTTCGTTGAAGCAAAATTTAACCTATTTAGCTGACATTCATCATCAGCCTTTTCGTTTGTTTCAAATAATATTGTTTTTCTTTACAGCGTCGAGCTGCAGGCAATGAATTACCAAGATTATATGAAGCTGGGTCCTCAAGAACTGGACAGGTAATTTAATTCTGGTATATTTGTAGCAACTGTTAAAAATAGGTAGAGGTAACCTGGTCTTTTCTTTCACTAAATGTTTGTTTTGTCTGCGCTAGTTCTGTTTGTGGAATATGGATAAGTGTAGAGACCGTTTTTCATAAAGTATTAGCAAAATATCTTGCATATTCCATTGTACTTACTAAAACCCTCTCTCCTTAAAGCTTGTATCTGTTGAAGTTATTTTTCGTCCTTCCAGAAATATTGCAGCTCCCAAATACGAAAGGTACTCTTCATGAAACAGTTTGAAAATCACATTTAATATGTTGACTTCTGTAGCATGTTGGTACTGAGTTATACATGTCAGTACCCACTACGTTAAGGATACGTCAGAATACTTCTATTACTGAGAACTGTTGGGTTTTTTAATATGTTAATGTGAACGTTTTTTAAATAACAACAAAAAAAATTGTGGAAATGAACTGATTTCTTGACTTCGATAAATGCGAAGCGATAAGTTTGGAAATGCTGTTAGTCTTCCTCTGCCACGTCCGATATTTCTGCTACCGTACATGCCTTTTGCTCATTTGTTAGTTAAATGTCACAAAAGTACCGATACGCTATTAAAGGATGATAGTTTTGAAATGTCTTTTTATCGCGGGTCATACACTAAAAGTAAGTAAATTTTAAATGTGAGGTGTTAAAATGTAATTTATCTGTGAGACACGTTAAAAGATTCATACCAGTTTAGAGATTGTGCAAACATGAAACTTTAAGTTACTGCAGTCTTGTATTTTTGATTTTGTGATCGGTTTTATTGATGTTCTACCTTTATATCGAGCAGTCTTAGTACAAATGATACTCCACCTAACCGGTATTACCATATATATGAGGAATAACTACGTTTTTTGTGCAACGAAAACTTTTGAGGTATTTGACGATAATCAGGCACACGCGAGATGGTTTCATGCTGAATAAATACAAAACAATTTTATATTATACGAGTCAAAGGTGCCAAAATTGTCAAAAGAAGAGAAAAACTGATATACACATTGTATATGTAATGGTTTGCACCTTTTTAATCTTGTTTCCGAGAGCATTAACAGGTGCGACAATACTTGTTGCGGACAAAAATTGGCCGTTGTACTTCCGTGGTTGTGTCGAGGCAGATACCGAAACCTGTTCAATAGAAACCTAATGACCTACCACTGGAACACAATTGCTAGTGTGAATTTTGTATGTTCACGGCTAATGTGGTGGGTCTTTTGGTGTTTTTTTAAATTCCCCCAGGTTAATTTTTAACATTTGTTTTTTTAGATGAAGTTCCCTCTAAGTTTTGAAAAATGTTATGTTATTGTTATAGATGTCATTCTCCTTTTTTCCTTAGTCTTGGTCCTCTGCTGCTTTGGAACTTCTGGAGTTCATTTTTTCACTGGAAGATTCAGCACCGTTTCGGGAACCCGTTGATATAACAGAATACACGGTGAGGTTTTTGGTGATACTAAGGAGATTCGTTTTCGAAAAAAGTGTGGTTGTCGTATGTCAAATATGAAATTTTTGCTGGTATGGTATGGCTTGTACGAGATATTATATCATATTTTCTGTAGCGGTCTGGTATTTCTACCCTCTTTAAAGCTTCATTGTCTGCTTTCGAGTCTAATGTTGTAGTGTACTAGAGTAGGTTATTTTCCATAACTCAAATACATGCTTGTGCTGAGGTGTCCATGACGTTTTAAGAAGTTATTCGTTATTCGTTAACTTTAAAACAAAAATAGCCTTGTTGCGTTGGAACGTTATTCATAAATTTTATATTTTTGAAATGACATTTCGACCATCATCTTTAGATCTGGAAAGGGGGGGGGTCACAATAAAGAGTGGGCATGATCCTTGGGAATTGGACTTACGTTTTTCCTCTATACATCTGGCAAGGTGTTACTTTAAGCACCCTCGAGATTTCAGGCATACCACCGGTTATGGAAGGACACCAAGAGACAGAAAGAGAAATTCAGATCTCAGGGAAAAGCTAGGAGTAAGAGACATAGCAAAAAATTTCGATAAGCTTGAATTAGATAATTTGGTCATGTGATTGAATGGGGTAAAACAACAAGGGACATGTATATGGGAGAGTTGCCAGGAAAAAGACTAAGAAGGTCAGAACTCAGGTGGATAGACAACATCAAGGAAGAGAAGGAATTACACGTGGAAGAGAAGAGATAAATAGAAGAGACTGTCTCGAGCAGCTGACCCTGACCCTAGTTATTAAGACTTGAGAAATAAGAAAAAGGTCACCTCTTTGGCTACACAGTTATTTATTTTGTTTACTTATTTTCTCATATAAATTCGCCACTTTGTGTCATGTGAAATACATGGTTACAACAGGTGTTAATGTAAATAAAAAAATTAAGTAAATTAAGCCCTGGTGTTTTCGTCGTTGGGTCTCGAATAATCGTGCCCCTCACCTGCTTATCAATTTTGAATATTTTTTACTCTACCCTCTCCCTGCTTATTAAATTTTGTTAATCCATCACAAGACATTTTCTATTTTTAGTGTATCATAATCGCAGCAACGGTTCATTTTGTCCAGAACTTTTTGATTCATTCATGATTTTGAAAGGAAATAAAGATTGGTTACTGGCTGTAATAGTTGGAAGGTGTAGAAAGCCTCTGATCGGAAGATGAAATGAAATTTTTATGAGTACGAAAATTGCTCTTTTGTTAGGTCTCTTCGCACTTAAATGAAAATGTTTAATGTTTTGCTTTTCTTTTATTCTAAAATATGTTGCGTGTATCAGTATCCAACAAAAAGGTCTTAACATTTGAATTTTTTTTAGATTTCCAACTCCTCACTGAATATATGTCGATACAAAACATTCCAGTTGCCTGCACTGATTATACGCATTTCTCTTGTTTTCCCTTGGTTAATTTTAGGATTATTTCGAGGTTGTTCAGGAAGCCATGGATCTTGGCACTGTTCGGCAAAGGCTTTCAAACAGTCAGTACTCGGATCCCGATACATTTGTGCGAGATATGCGGCTGATTTTCACAAACTCGAGGAACTACAATACCAATACGAGGTCCCGGGTAAGGTTGCTACTATTACATTTCACAAGTAATTAAAATCTTGTTTTTCTTCCTAGGACTTTTGCTGATACAGTTGAACAAATAAATTCCCTTAGCAAAAAAAAATACTTTTTTATTTATAGTACAACAATTGGTACTAAATTCTCAGATGCTGCTCCTTTTTTTTCGTCTTTTTCTTCTTGTTCTTCTCAATCTTTTTGTTCTTCTCCGTCTTCTTCATTTTCTTCTTGTTCTTCTCCTCCTTCTCCTTCTCCTTCTTCTCCTTCTTCTTCTCCTTCTTCTTTTTCTTCTCCACCATTTCTGGTGCAATGAAAACGAAAATGCGACTGATAAATGTTGCTATTTTTTGGAAAAAGAGAAGGTACTAGTATCAAAGCTGTCGTGGTAATACTGACAAGACTTGGCTATTCCGAGTTATCCTGCCCTCTTTATTTTTCAATTGCAGTTTGCCCAAGTGAATTTTAAGTGACCGCTCAGCTTTCTATTGAACATAGCTGAGTTTTTTACACATCCAAGCAGACAAGCCGCGCACTTTCTCATTCTCTGACAGCCTGCTGAGTTGCCTTGTGAGTGGTGGCAGACCACAAAGTAGTATTATCAGCATAGATGTTGGTAAACTAAGGTACTTACCAAGAAGATGATTGATGTAGAAAAGGAACAGAATTGGAACAAGAGTAGAAACTAAGGAATGCAAGCATTAATGGGATACTTTTCAAATGTTTTTTATCCAGCGCGGTGTCAATTTTTTTTATCTGAGAGAAAGGACTGAATGGTACAAGAGGCCTGCCACTAAAACGAATACCATATAAACTGGCATGTTAAACTTTGTCAAATGCCTTTTGAAATGTCCAGAAATATAGCGTGTCTTTTACCAGACGTATTCATAACCCTATAGACACGTTTCGTAATTTCGGTAGATTACCAGTGGAGCAAAGTCCTTTAAATCTTTGTGAGGTATCAACCTAAGGACGTAGGTTCTTCAGGAATTACATTACCAATGGATCAAATGGGTCACCTCCGTATTTAAGACAGGGACAACATTAGAAACTGTCCAGAAAGATGAAAATCAAGACCACTATAGGCAAAGACTGTAAAGCTTGGAGAGCAACAAAGATAGTTCAAAAGGGGACTCTTTAAAGACAACTGCCTGAATGGGATTTGGACGTGGGGGGGTCAAATTGAACACACACATGAATAATGTCTTGTAACCAACCTTTGGATTTATTATGACAGCGTACTCTCGTTCGGATCAGTTTCCGAAGGAAACTCCGACAAAGACACAACAGCTTCATTTAGAGGAGAATTAAAAGGAAATAATGTTATGAAAAACACAGCCCTTTCTATAGAGGGAAGAGAAAACCGAACACCGTTAAAAAGCCGAGAAAAAATCGATCTGCCAGAGCTCAAAACATTGTTGCAGATCTTCCAAAAATCTCGACTTTCAACTCTTTGTGAAGAAATAGATCAAGATCCCACTCAGCGTAGCAAGATTTAGCATTGAAAAGCACCATTTTACATGCGTTTCTAGCCTTGCATTGGCAGCCTGTCGGAAAGAATGCGAGACGAATCAGTACTATTGCATAGAAACTGAATATAAATGTAATTGCGATAGCCGGAAAGTAATGGGCATTGAACCATGGAGAACAAGGAAGTTTAACGTTGCACCAATGACTGAGCAAAGATTTTTAAAACCAACCTGAATTCTTTGCGTGAATTCGCTTGCAGAATCTGAAGCCGGTTTGATGAAGCCTAAACCATAAGGAACAACACCAATATGGTCGAAACCAATCGCAGGACAATTCCGTATTTAGGAGTTGATGATATGGGTTGTGATGTAGACCTGAGACAGTTTTCTTAACCTCAACAGGGACAACAACAAGATCAGGAGATCCTAAAATGAGGTTACGATGAAAGTGTCTAGCGGTGTTGTGTGGTTGCAGAAATATAGACCTTGAATTTGTTATGGTAAGACTAATATGATCACACATTGGATAGTTTGTAATACCAATTTTATAAGCAACACTGTGCTATGGGAAATTGAAAATTAGATTTACTTGCACATGACTGGTGGCAAGTGGATGCCATTTTATGTGCTTAACTTCATTAACTGTTTTGCATAATAGAAATAATGGTGGGTTGAATCATGAACACAATTAAGATAATACAGTGCTCTTTGTTCATAACTGCGTGGCTAGCAAGCTGGCGTTCTTGCCATGGCTCTGATCGAGAAGGCAGGAAAAATTGTATTTTTTGGTATTTTTTTTAATTATTTTTTTTGTAATTTGAGCACAATATAAATCCAAGATTTGTGAAATATTCTGTACATTTTCCTGTGAAAATGTTTGACTTATTTGAAGACGACCGATTTTGTGTAGATATGATTAGATGTTTATGATTTAATAACTGTTTTCCTGGCAACAGTTACTAATGCTGAGAAATACTACATAAAAATTGTTGTGTTGGTGTTTTAGATAACTTCCAAGAAGGTTTATAGACGGAATTACAGATTTCCTTTAATACTTTTAGAAGAGAAAATTTCCATTGGACGAAATTTTCATGGCTCTCATCGAAAATTATTCGGAAGAGATTTAATGTAATAGATTATATTGAAATCTTTGAATATTTCTCCCGTTAAAGTAGACGTCGAACATTTTATTTAGAGTCCAAAAGATTTATATTTATCGGAGACTGAATTTGAGTGAAATGTCTGAAAGACAAAATACCATTACCTCTGACGTTAAGCTACGCATTTCATTAAATTTATGACAACAAGTAAAGGTTTTTCATGATAATTATTGACATTATGCTAGTTTCATCGTCTTCTTTTGGTTGTCACTAGTTACATAAATTATGCGTTCATTATGTAGCATTTTGGGGGAAATGTTACTGGAAAATCTCCAGTAGCGTTGTTTCCTGACTCCTATTTTACACGAAATATCAAGCGTAAATACAAAATTTAATGACTTTTTAATGAATCACATGTAACTAGCATAAGTAATTCTTGTTACTCGCTTGAAAAGGGGTGGGGGGTGATGTAAGGGTACTGCTGATTTATACCTAATGTTTGGAGTTAACTTTCGAGTACTCCTACCTTTATGTACTCTTGTTTTAATACACCTCTGCTGAAATTGTTGTTTCGTTTTTTTGTTTATAAATTTATGCACTTTGACCAACTTTCATTGCAGCACTCTAATTTTCCTTTTGAATAGATTTATGGGATGACACTTCGTCTCTCCGCCTTCTTTGAGACGAGAGCAGACACAATTCTTCGAAATTACCATTACCAAAGAGCGGGTATTTCAGATGAAAGACAAACACGCCGCCGTACCAAACAGCTATTAATTGAATCACAACAATCCCCGGGTAAAACAGCACATCCTAAGCCAACAGCTTCCTCGCAAGACAACCCAGGCGTGAATAATCGTAAAGCTAACATTAAATTATTTGTCAGGAGAAACAATAGTACATATTCGACAGAATACGAAACCTCGGCCGAATTTGATCGTGACAGTGATTCAGACTTAGATGTCCTATCTCCTGGAGAGGCAAGTGCAAAAACAGGAGTAACAATTAATCTTAGAACTGGTAAATCAAGAAATATTTCTTCAAAAGTAGCACCGGCTTCGCCAAGTAAAAATAAAGCATTGTTACCACAGTCGGCAAACCCCCATCGAACTAGACTTGCCACCCGCCGAGAAGCATCGGAGATAACTGTAAATGCTTCGACCGACGAAGAAAATTCTCATAACCTTCGGAATAAGAATGGTTTACGGAAGCCCCTTAACTTGCATCGTAAAGCATATTATTCAAGTGATACAGAAGATGAACAGTCGGAAAAAGAATCCACGGAGGAGGAAGAAGGGTGTTTGGACGGCAATGATTCGAGTGAAAAAGGAGATGATGAAGAAGACGATGAAGATCAGGAGGAACAAGAAGACGAAGAACATGATACTGATAGTGATAACTTTACATCAGCTCGATCCTTGCGGCAAAGTGCGAGGAATCGATTAAAACGCAGGACTAGAAACTCTAGTGAAACGGCGGTTCCTTCTGTAAATAAAAAGCGGCGGCGTCTGTCGCCATCGAGTGGTCATAACGGAACAATTGATGAAGATAGCAGTTTATCCCAATCGGAAAGACCGAAAAGAAAGCGGGCCACTGTTTGCTACAGGGAAACCACTGAAGAGGAAGATATTGATGATATTAGTGTTCTTGGGGTAAGTAGCCGTGGAAGAGTTCGAAAAGCAGCAACGAGATATGCAGACTTCGTCAATTAAGGGGCCACAATGCTGACTTTTCGTTGGCTAACGTTTCGCAGAGGCATCCTTGTGTGTTTATGTATGAATGCATGTATGTGTAAAATATATGTGCATTTATTCATATATATATATATATATATATATATATATATATATATATTGCCATCAAATTTACTGTGCATGAAGAAAACGGAAGAGTTTTAAATAACGGTAACTAATTGGCTAACATCTTGTGTTTGTAACAGCGTCGATTCTCTGCATTACGGCTCATTTTATTCCATCGAACGTCATATTCACTTTGTAGTGACCATTTAAGTTATCTTGTGTTGTTTCATTGTAATTCTTTATGTACATAGAGGTAGAAAGAGATTTTAAAAACAGGTTTATGGTTTATATTAATGTAAGGGATCATACAGTGAGTAATTCATTAAATTTTGAAAATTTAAACACCACTTGACAGTAATGTCAGTAGAGTATTTCAAAAGCAAACTTCAAAAATAGGTACATGGAAAGGTTATATTTGGTATGGTTCAATATCTCATTTGCACAAAACGTTTTAACAGACTAAGCCTAACCAAACTACAGAGATTTATTGGTATTACCAAACAAAAGAAAAAGGTTCATGGGACCATAGAAAGTAAGATTATCTAAAGAATGGTTTTTTTTCATATATTTTAATTACACGGTACAAAATTCGGACGATGTTATGAACCCGCATTACATAATTTGATTTTACTCCATGGTCGCTTTCATTTTGTCACAGGTCTATACGACATTACCATGCATATCAGCAAGTTCCTAAATGAAGTGGGAATTGTTTAATTAAAACTCCCGGCCATTATGCTAAAGAGTCAACTTGAATCCTTGTAGTTTAAAAAACTTCTTGCATTGTAATATATGTAGTAGAGCTGCATAGCCCAAAATGTATGTTTGAATTTGGTTATTTCGAGGGTTGAGTGCCAGAACCCAGTTTCTAGCGTTTTTTACTTTTTAGTGTCAGTTGATAGATATTGTCATTGTCTTTCATGTGAACATCTGCATTTAGTCCAGTAACTAATATTTATTGATTTATTGACTAGAACTGAAATCAAATACTAAATTTTCACCCCAAGCAAAACGCTTGAAACGTTTTCCTATAAAATTAGCCAAAAACAAGATACTTGGTTCTGGTACTGAACCCTGGATTTCCCCATTATATTACGTTTATTACTTTCTTTCATCAGTTCCACTTTCAATGTATTCCTCAACCTGTTCTCAGTTATTGTGGTAATCCGGGCCTCAGACAAGAGGTTTTTAAACCAGATACTGATCGCTTCGGCAGGTCACCAGGGTTTTTTTAAAACGATAATTTATTTGTGACCCTCCGCAAGGCTATTAATAGAAGTGTAAAAATGTAAACCAACATATTTGGACTTAAAAACAGGGCTACGTCCAGTCTCGTAAGAGCAATTGTGCACATTGTATCACTCATTAATTCTTATCGGACACTTCAAGAAGAAACATCTTTATTCAGAAAAAAAGTTAAACACTTTCAACTAATATTTTAGTATGTTTAGTAATATGATGGTAATTGCTTTCAGACTAAACGGCATAATCGATATTGAAATGGTATACATACATTTTCCAATACTTTTTAAAGACATCCAAGGCATATAGCCACCAAGT
Source organism: Morbakka virulenta (assembly GCA_003991215.1). Classification (NCBI taxonomy): domain Eukaryota; kingdom Metazoa; phylum Cnidaria; class Cubozoa; order Carybdeida; family Carukiidae; genus Morbakka; species Morbakka virulenta. The sequence goes on along the minus strand of RDPX01000168.1, from coordinate 1,339,051 downwards.
GCATGGAACTGTGGGGAGAAAATATAGAGAAAAAAATTAAGTCGAGAGATAAGAGTTGAGTTTAGACTTTGAAACAAATATTGGTGCGATTTACTTAGGACTTTATGATACTTTTAGCTCTTTCGTACCATTTACTGCCATTGGAATTTTTTGATGTCCAATTCGACGAGATTTAAGTAGGTGGGCAGTTCTAGAGACTTAGTGAAGGTATAGGCCCCAGTACTGCCGTAAAAGTTAATTCTATGATATTTTGTTTTTCTATTTTCGCCTACAATAAAAAGCAGCCAAAGTTATAAACCCTTTACCCACTCATATTTTTCAGTTTTCATACTTATTTTATAGAAATTCAATAAGCTATTTTAGCCGTCTTTTTTGTTTTGTTAGGGTATAGAAAGCATAACAAAATCGCCATATTTAATATTTTACGTAATGTTTTTCTATATATTAATATTAACGTAAAATATGAAGACTTACTGTGTTGAGTACGAAAATGATGCTTTCCTGCAGGTGTTCTCAGGTGTATTGTAAATAATTATAGTGTTGATTAATACCCAGAGAGATAAATATTTGTGATAGGAAAGGAGTACAGAAGGTCCATTTTGTGGATTGGTGAAAACAAACGAAGTTAATCGATAAAAAAGCAACGTTCTTGGGCTTTTTTTTTTTTTTTTTTTTTTTTTTTTTTTGTACCTAAGATGACTTCGACAATGCCTTACTTAAAACTGCTTTTAATACTAACAATCTTTAATGTTAGAAAACATAGCTTTGCTCCTTTTTTGTACTGCACCGTTTTGTAAATTATTTTGATGGGAAGGGCACCTGTGACCAAATAGTTGTAATATATTGCAGATGGTATTTGGGATTTACTGTCAAGAGCTGCAATAAGTCAGAATACGTTGGTGTTTTTAGGGCCTTGAATGGTACCATAAAAAAGAATTCTGAAAAACTCGTACCCTGAAAGAAATTTATGCTAAAAATTGAATGGAGTTTGTGTAACATTTTCTTTGATGCTACTGTTGGATGAGCTGAGCGTATAAGATGATTCAATAGGATAGGTGTCGTAATTACAAGGAGTTGCAACAAACTAAAATATGTATAGTGCTTTTTAGTAAGAAAGTTGAATTGGACCATTTTTTCTCTGTGAGTTCGCTAGGTTACGTATCACATAAAGTAATACTTCTTCCTATTATTAGATTTCACAAAGGTTGCATGACGATTAAATTGTAACACAGACTGTATGTGTAACAACTTTTTTACAAATCGGTTTCTTCATCTCTCGTTATTAGGTTGGTATTGTTTTTAATCCCATATTCTGTTGTTGGTTTAGGAATTTTGTTGATTTGGTTTTTCCTGGTTTGGTTGTTTGGATTACTGACTTTGTCACCCAGCCTGACTTTCGGGAAGTTAATATTCTTGGGCGATTTGGGGGTTGCAAAGATATTTTCGGTAAATGGATAAAGTTACACCGCATTTAATTGCTCCAGGATTATAGGTCAGCAAAGCCTTTTTTTTCAAAGCCTTAGATAGGCCTTTGTTTGATGCCACCCAAATTTGCTGGGACGATTTAGCTCACTCCTTCAGTATTACCTCCTTGATGTCCGTGTCACTGACACTGAAATCCAGCACTTCCTGAATCTTTCCCTTTATTTTATTTCGAATTTCATTCATCCGATCTGACTCAGTTGTTTTCTTATCGTCTTCCCAAATTCGTCCCCAGAATTCAGTGAACTTTTCCATGTCTGAGATTTTTCCGGTTCGATCTGTGTCTCTCTTAGTGCTCTGATAAAATTTACTTTCATTTCTTTCAAACATGGCATTGTTTCTCATTATGGTGCCCTTTTGTGTTATCTTGTCAAGTCTGACTTTCCTTGACCTCATTTCAGCCAGCCATATCTCTTTAGCTGAAATCAGGGATGCGTGTGTTTGAAGCTTAGATCCTTGCTTGCTTCTTCAGGAATGTCAGATTTTCAGCTTCCTTCCCTGTGATCTTCCTGTAAATCTTTCTGCGGTGCACTTCATTGCTGATATTGCTACTCTTTGTCTGGATTCTTTTAGTTGCCTTTTGAGCTTACTTATTGTTCTGTTTTCTTTCTTTTGCTTTTTTCCACCCTGTTGGTACTTGAGTGACTGCCTGATCACCTTCGCCATCGCATACACTGCATCCGTGATAACTGTGATCTCATTTGTTTGTTTCAGATGTTCATGCCAGATCCTGTTAGCACTGTTCTTCAGTTGATATGGGACTTACGTTTTGCCTTTCTTCAATATCTTTATTATTTGTCTTATCTAGTTCACCAAGTGCATCCAGGAATAGTCGTTTTAGGTGCTCGTCCTCCGCTGCTAACTCTGTAATTTGTATTGACTCGATCATTACCTCAAGAGAGGGTTCTAGTTCTGCGCCTGCCACCTTTCGATTCATTCTCAACATTACCTGTCTCTTGTGTTCGCTCTTGTTATTCATTCAGCTTCACTCTCTTGTGCCATTACTGTGTCACCCTGTTGTACCAATAGGAGGTNGCTCTGATAAAATTTACTTTCATTTCTTTCAAACATGGCATTGTTTCTCATTATGGTGCCCTTTTGTGTTATCTTGTCAAGTCTGACTTTCCTTGATCTCATTTCAGCCAGCCATATCTCTTTAGCTGAAATCAGGGATGCGTGTGTTTGAAGCTTAGATCCTGCTTGCTTCTTCAGGAATGTCAGATTTTCAGCTTCCTTCCCTGTGATCTTCCTGTAAATCTTTCTGCGGTGCACTTCATTGCTGATATTGCTACTCTTTGTCTGGATTCTTTTAGTTGCCTTTTGAGCTTACTTATTGTTCTGTTTTCTTTCTTTTGCTTTTTTCCACCCTGTTGGTACTTGAGTGACTGCCTGATCACCTTCGCCATCGCATACACTGCATCCGTGATAACTGTGATCTCATTTGTTTGTTTCAGATGTTCATGCCAGATCCTGTTAGCACTGTTCTTCAGTTGATATGGGACTTACGTTTTGCCTTTCTTCAATATCTTTATTATTTGTCTTATCTAGTTCACCAAGTGCATCCAGGAATAGTCGTTTTAGGTGCTCGTCCTCCGCTGTAATTTGTAATTTGTATTGACTCGATCATTACCTCAAGAGAGGGTTCTAGTTCTGCACCTGCCACCTTTCGATTCATTCTCAACATTACCTGTCTCTTGTGTTCGCTCTTGTTATTCGTTCAGCTTCACTCTCTTGTGCCATTACTGTGTCACCCTGTTGTACCAATAGGAGGTTTGTTATTATTATTATTATTATTATTATTATTATTATTATTTCTGTGTTTGTAGAGGATGACACAATTCAGTTGTTTAAAATAGAAATATAATAAACACTGCTGTCAACATGTGTTTAATTATGAGAGAGAAAAAGTATATTAAATAAAATCAAAAACTAAAAATAAAAATCATTTGAGACGTTTATTTGATCCCGGCTTGTTTGTATAAATAGATAATATCGATTTGACAACATTCACCCTTGTAATACCCATTTTGGTCATTTGGATCCCTCGTTAGGTGCCTTGTTCATGTAGAAATTTTGCTGTCATTTTCTACTACCTTTGATTTTATGTAGCCCATATACCGTTCCTACATTATGTCATATATGTAATCCTATGTAGAGGATTTTGCATTATTCATACCAGTTTCTAATCCTTCGACCTTGTATTATAAGCTGGATTTTCCTTGCCTTTGCATAAAACAGTGAAAACAGAATTATTATAAAGGTATTTTTTAAGTTTGATTACATTTTAGTCTGTATGTTTATTCCTTACATCTTAGGGCTAGGTACATTTAAAGTTTTGTTTGTTTTTGTTTGTTTGTTTGTTTTGTTTGTTTGGGATTTGGTTTTTTTTTTGGGGGGGGGTTTTTGCCTGGCATGCCGTACCAGACCCTCGGTATTACCCAACCACTACCACCACCTAACAAAGGTCAGTATTTTCAAATCCGAGGGGGCTTTTATTCAAGTAATACGACAGGGGCAACTTTTGGCAGAGTGAGATGAGTTTTTTTTATTCATTACAGTTTAACACTATTATAGCCTTGAAAATTCTGAACTTTATGGACTTAGAGGAAGCGATAGATGTAAGAGCTTTATCCTGTCATGAGACGTAAGCTTTTTCTGAGGTTTCTATTTGGTGTCATTGACGGATGAGATTAATTCCCGATAGTGCTCGGTACTTAGTCTGCTCGAAAGGAAAGAATCAGCTTCTCAACTGTCTGCAGCAAGTCGCAAACACCTTCTATGATTGAAATGAATTCTTTCTTGAAGAAATTGGCGACTTGCTCGTTAAAGTATCCACCTTGATCTATTTGTAGCAAATGGGCAGCGAAAACGTAGGCAGTTTGGAATAACGTGGTGGTGTAGGCAGCCTAATGAGAACATTAAGTGATTGGTAAATTCAGCAATCTTGATCATTCTTCTTTCCAGACATTGGCAAGACTGAAGAATATCATCTCCAGAAAAAGCTCAGAAAAAGCTTACGACTCATGACATGATAAAGCTCTCAAATTTTCTACTTTATCTTAGCGTTCCCTTGTAGTCAGATGTCAAGTGTAAACCCAGATAATTTAATCCATAAAGTTTTCTTTGGGAAGCACAGTGACCTTTATTAACATCTTGCGTATGATTTGACATTGTCATTGCATTTTCTGTCAGCAAGGATTCTATTAGAATGACATTCTTACATACACACTGAAATTACTCGATTTACATTACAGATGAAATTTTTAACTTTGTTAACAAAAGAATTGTAAATAGTATATTATTATATCCTTTGTCTATATACGGAAGTGTATTTTGTATTATTTATGAGAAAATGTTTCATGATGACAATTGCTGCTTCGTCTTGAGTTACATTAACTTAGTCCATATTAAGCCTTTTGCGGAGTTATTTGCCTTATTGGTTCCGATTCTGCGCGTCATTCTGCCACTCTCCATTAATGCCCGTCTCCATAATTTCCTTGGCCTCCCTATACACACACACACACAAACAATAGTACGGAAAATTGGAAAACAAGGGAAAAATTGAGAAACATTAATAAAAGATTAAAACTGAATGTACTTAAGGGAAATCTCTCTCTCTCTCTCTCTCTCTCTCTCTCTCTCTCTCTCTCTCTCTCTCTCTCTCTCTCTCTCCCTCTCTCTCTTTCTCTCTCTCTCTTTCTCTTTCTCTCTCTTTCTTTCTCTTTCTTTCTCTCTCTATCTCTCTCTGTATATATATATATATATATATATATATTTCTCTCCCTCTATCTCTTTCTCTCTCTCTCTCTCTCTCTCTCTCTCTCTCTCTCTCTCTCTCTCTCTCTCTCTCTCTCTCTGTCGTAATATGTAGATCTCCAGCTTTTTCATTTTCCGTCTAAATATGGACCAAAGAGACATTTTTGCATGCATTTGAGAAATTTGACTTAGAATGTTTTTAAGAAGCAGTTTAGTAAAAGATTAAGGTTTTGAATTTCAATTTTAAAAGTATATGTATTGAATTTTGACGGCTGCTAAGCAGCCTTGGCACCCTTCAGCATGCACGTTTGAAGTTTGATTGATACAGACCGACAGACAGACAGACGGACGGACATACATAATGATACTGTGTTTCCGTGTGCATGCAGGTGACTTCAACCCAGCTTCTGTCTTGCGTGAACGATCACAGACGTGACAAATAAAGCTTCCCACTTTTGGAGCTGCATGCAGATGAACTTCATTATGGATCTTGGAATGTTTCGTTAGACCGCTTGCTGATTTGTAGACTGGACCACAGGTAGTGCAACTATGCATAGATAGACGAGTTGGTAAGATTTTCTCATAAAATTGTTGATCTTACCTTGACTGTGTGACTTAAGATGGTTCACCAGTCCAGCTTTTGATAAAAGAAACCTAACACACACTCTGTACTTCCTTTCCTACTGAATATCAACAGGCACTGCTCTTTCAACCTGCTTTCTTAGAGCACGCTGTAATACAGCATGACTTACACATCTCTTCAAATGCTATACATCCTTCCCTAATTTTTCCCTCTCCATTATCGCTTCCCAGGTATTCACATCCATCCCCAGTAGTTTCAAATTGCTCTTCAGCACATCCTTAAACCTTTTTTTTCGGCTTATGTTGGTCTTTTTTCTTTTAATAACTCACCATAAAACAACTGTTTAGAGAGTCTTATCTCCCATCCTGACAAGGTGTCCGGTACAGCGCATTTGATTCTGGATGACACATCTCAATCCTGGTGCTGTTGGATCGTTAAAGAACTGCAGTATCAGGTGTGAAAGTTTTCCAACTGATGTTAAGGATTCTGCTGAGACAAATCCTTTCCAAAAGCTGGAGATGTCACCTACACATAGTCCATGTTTCAGAGCCATGTAACAAAGAAGTAAGCACACATACGTTATAAACACTGAGCTTTGTCTTTGATGCAATTCCCCTATCTGACCATACCCGTTTCTCCAACTTACCAAAAGCAGAACTGGCTCTGGCTATTCTGTGATATTTTTCGGCATCAAGAGTGCAACCCCAGCTTAGTGTACTACCAAAATATACAAAACTGTTAGTAACCTTTAACCTTTTCCCATAAACAAAAATGTGTGGTTCAGCATATGGGACTCCAACTGGAGGTGAAAACATAACGTAAGCCTTCTTGAGACTGATAGTGAGGCGAAAAGCTTTGCAAGCACTTGAGAGTTTGTTCATAATCAGCTGTATTTCCTCCTCTGAATGTGCAACAAGATCAGCAGCATCTGCATACAAAAGCTCACGAACAATATTTTGAAACGTTTTGGAGCTCGAATTGAGACGCCGAAGGTTGAAAAGCTTGCCTGTTGTTCGAAACCGTATGCCTACCTCTATATCACAGCAAAATAGATTGAGAAAAGAGTAGGAGCCAGTATGTCGCCCTGTTTTACACCATTCTTAACTAATATTGGTTCTGACAGTAAAGCATTGAAGCTTATTCGGGCCTTCATTTTAAGGTGTAACTGCTTAACCATCGCTACAAAAATCGCGGGACATCCAAGTTTCGTAAAAATCTTCCAGAGTGCACTGCGATTGATGGTATCAAAAGCTTTGGTCAGATCAATAAAGACTTGGTATAACGGCAGCTGCTGCTCCATACATTTCTCCATACGTTGGCGAGAAGTGAAGATCATATCCATTGTCCCACGTCCAGCTAGGAAACCACATTGAGTCTCTGAAATGATAGTAGGGCAGATCTAAACCATCAGCCGATTTGATAGAATCTTTGAAAGAACTTTACCCACCGCTTCAAGTAGGCTGATACCTCTATAGGCACCACACTCAAACTTCAATCCCTTCTCATTTTAGATAGAAAGCGGCCACCAAACTTGAGGAGTAATCCTGCCATGTCATACAGCAAGGATGAGCATACGAATTGCATTAGCAAGGTAATCTCCTCCAAACAGCAATAATTCGATGGGTATCCAGTCCAATCCTGGTGCTTTCCCGGTGTTAACTTCTTTCATGGAGTTTTTTGTCTCAACAATACTGGATCTGTCATCATCTCCTCAATGACGTCCTTTTGAGGTAGACCATCAATAATTAATTCGTCTATTTGTTATGGATTATCAAACAGGTCAGTAAAATATTCTGTCTATCGTGTTATAATGCTTTCAGCATCTTTGAGCAGCGCAAAATCATTTTTAGATCTCATGGGCACCATTTTTGGAGATTGTGGTCCAAACACTTGTTTAATTTTACTGTACAAAGCTTTTGAGTCCTTCATGTCATATGCTCTTTAAATGTCGGCTGACACTCCGGATCACCATCTGTTCTTTATGTGTCGAATCTCATGCTGCAGGTTCGATTTTGCGTCCTTAAAAGCCCTTTCCACACATGCTCTAGTTGAACCGGAAGTTTACAGAAGTTTCTCACGAAGCCTGGTTTTCTCATCCAGGAGACTGGTAATTGCAACATCGTTTTCATCAAACCAGTCTCTTTGTTTAGTCTTTTTTAGGCCAAGTACATCAGCACCTGTGGTGTACACTTTTGATATGAACTGCTCCCAAGTTCCATCAAATGTGATGTTATTAAATTTGTCCCCGAGAGTTCCACGTACTTCCTCATTTTGCAACTTAGAAACATCTATGCGCTTAGGTACTTTTAATCCAGTTGCTCTGACCTTCTTCCTGATACGCATCTTAACTTTGGCATGAACAAGTTTATGGTTAGTATCACAATCTGCACCCCGCATAACTCTTACTATACACATGTCGTGAAGGTAACGTTTCGTGTGATGATGTAGTCTAGTATGTGCCTATATTGTGATCTAGGATGTGTCCATGTTGCTTTGTGGATAAGCTTTTGCTGAAAGGTGTTACATACTGCTAACTTTAATTCTGTGCACAGCTGGAGAAGAAGAAGGCCATTATCATTTGCCCTACCAGGACCATATCTCCCTAAAACATCCCAGGTATTATGATCATTCCCAACCCATCCATTAAAGTCACCAAGTATCAGCAGCTTATCTGCCTTTGGTATTCCTGTGATACAATTCCTCAAATCTTGATAAAATGCCATATTGATACCCTGGCTACTGTTCAGTGTTGCAGCATACACTGAAATAGCAGACATGTAACGACCATATCTTAAAGGCACCCTTAGACACATGATTCGATCACTAACTCCGTGAGGCTGCTCTAACTTGGTTGTGATCTTTGTCCGTATAGCAAAACCTACTCTTCCATCCTTTTTTATTCCTTCAAGCTTGCCTTTACAAATAAAAGTGTATCCAGCACCTCTTTCAGTAAGCTGATCTTCTTCACTTAACCGAGTTTCAGAAAAATCAGCAATGTCCAGTTTGTACCTACCCAGTTCCTTGGCGACAACAGCTGTTCTTTGTTCTGGATGAGCAGACTCTTCACGATCACCAAATGTTCTTACATTCCAAGCAGAAATATTCAATTTAATTCTCTCCTCTGTATAAATGGTATTTTTTTTACTTTTGTTTCCCCTGCAAGTTTGAACAGCCTGTAAGCTGCAGGTAGCTGACCAGCTTCCGGTTGAACAGATGATGTTTGGGTCACCTTTTCTAGACCATCTGGGTGAGCAGCGTTGTCCCTAAAACGGGTTGCTCGGTCGCAAAAAGATCCACCCAAGTTAGTTCCTGTTCAGCAGAACTAACAATGATGTTAAGATAAGCTATGAGCCTCCTGTGTGCAGAATTGTGACTGCATACCTCCAACTTGTTAAGTCTGTACGTCGCCACTACTCCATCGCAACAGGACTTTTGAAGATATCTCTGTACATAAAAGATCTCAATGACATATTCTTGTACTACACCTATCTCACCCTCTGACCAACCACAGTTATGATCCAATGAAAAGCAAGTGCAAGATAACTGGTAACTATTTCAGCCGCAGGTTTTACTGAGTATCCTTCTCCTAGAGAGATGGTACAACAGCAACTAGGGTTCTCTCACTCCCAAACGCAGATCTTCAATTAAAGGTATTCACCTCAACCATTGACGATAAATAGTTCATCTGCATTACGTGTTGTACAGCTACCAAAACATCGGTTTGTTGATGATTGCCAGCTGCACATCTTATATCCTGCGGCCGATATCTTCAACGGGGTGTATGGGGCGTCCAGATGGAGTACAATCCAGTAGCAACCATCAGCTGGCCTTCGGGCGATGGACCTACTGGTCTCTTGATGGCACCCAACTCTCATGTCTGGCTCCAAGTAACTGCTTGTGCGCGGCAGTGGCCACACCCTGGTAAACCGCTTCAGCTGGTGGGCTAAACGACATGAGGGTACCCAGTAACTTGTTACTGGGGAAAGTGCATGTCTCGCACTGTACCGCATGAAGTCTGGAAGCGGCCGAGTTGGCGGAAGAATCTACATTGAGATCAACGGCAACGAAGGCGTAATCTGCACACGCATCGCGGTATGCTGAGGGCACGAATGAGACAATAGTATGAGTGGCCATCCGCCAGTGGAAGGCAATGGCAAACCACCACTGTATCCTGCCAAGAACAATCATGACAATACAAAGATTAATGTCTAACGCTAACAGCGTAAATGAGGTTGATGACACTGAGGTCATCAACATCTCGCTCGGTCGGGACACTCATGTTCGACAGGTGAGACCTGACCGTCAGCCTGCGACTGTCAGAAACAGAACCACTTTGCGGATTGGAACATGGA
>RDPX01000168.1:1300547-1324589 GCA_003991215.1 Morbakka virulenta | reverse complement strand
GTTCCCATGGCTCCAACTATCACCGGCACAATAGTCACTTTGGCTCGGTACATGCGCTCAAGCTCCTCTTGCAGAGTTGAATACCTCTCTCGCTTCTCCACCTCCTTGATCACAACTCGAACATCCATTGGCACTGCAACATCAACGAGTGTCCAGGTTCTCTCACGCTTATCGTGTATGGAGATGTTTGGCTTGTTATGCTTAATTCGGCGATCTGTTGACAAAACCGTGTTCCAGTACAGCACAACATTGCCATCGCCCACTGGCATCACATTCTCTAGGGTGTGCTCGAGCTAGTTCTCTCCTACCTCCACTCCAAACCTTCAGCACAACTCCCAGTGCACTCTGTGTGCAATTTGATCGTGTCTGGCAATATACTGACCTTTTCCAGTACTTTGCACCCAGCTGCAATGTGCATGGCATCTTCATCTTTCAATCCACATAAGCAGCATAGAGGAGAGATTTGTTCGTGGTATCTTTTGGCTCTTACTGATCGTGTTGGCAAAGCTTGGTCCTGTGCTGCAAAGATGAGGCCTTCTGTTCCCTTTTTTAGATACCCGCTTTTTATCCAATCGATCAACTTTGGATGGGCAATCCCCTCAACTCCTCTAAGGAATTTTCCGTGGATGGGTGCATCATGGAACTCTTCGTGCCTCTCCTGCTCTACTCTTCATTTGTAGTCCTCAGCCCCTTCTCCCTCTTTCACAATACCCTGTCTTTTCACTTCCTTCAGCAACCACTCATCACTTCCTTCAAGATACTCAGCAAGGCTGACCCATTCACAGGTCACTACATCTTTCACACTCAACATTCCTCTTCCACCTTCAGCTCGCCTCAGGTACAACCTCTTAACACTGCTTCTGGGGTGCAAAGCCCCATTCATCGTAAGGATCATTTGGGTCCTTGTTTCCATCTTCTCCAGTCCTTTCTTTCCCCATTTCAGAATACCTCCACTGTACCGAATGACTCCAACTGCCCATGCATTAATGCCACAAATCAGGTTCCCTGCATACAGCTTGGATATGGCCAGTAACTTCACCCTCCTGTAGTATTCTGTGCATATGAGGTCCTTCATCTTCTCATGCAGTGTTCCCACCAACTGATATACTTCTAGGTACTTGTACCCTTCTTCATCCACTACCCCATTTGGAAGTCCAATTCCATCAGTCTTCTTCACATTGCCCCTTTTGAGAACCAAAATACCACACTTGTCCAGACCAAACATCATCCCAATATCATCAGGGAAAATTTTCACTGTGTGGACGAGAGTGTTCATACTCAGACCTTGCATAAAGCTTCAGGTCATCCATGAACAACAAGTATATATATATATATATATGGAATTTTGTTTTATGTATTCTGCTGCTATATATTTAATGTTAAGGACAGCATACATATTTTCCAGAATTTTTTTCTCTTTGTGGTTTCCTCCTGCAGAGACCCAAGGATTATGAATACCCAAAGACACAGCAATGGATTTCCAATACAAGAAGATAATATCTCTTTAATTTGGCAAGAATCAGGTATTTTATCTGTTTATTTACTTTTAGGTGAAAGCAAGGAGTCAGAGTTTTTTTATATTACTAGGGAAGTTTGCCGCCTTTTTTCCCCCAGTAGTTTCCTTAGAGTACTTATACATAAAGCATGTTTCCCATCACAAATTTCTTAGGAGCTTTGAAAAACAAGGGAAATTTCTAACTTAAGGATGTAATATCTAATATATAACTTTATTATGAACAATTTTAGAGAATTATCTGCTCAGGGATTCTCATAATTTGATTATTAGTTTTTTTAGGGTGTTTAACATCATTTTCCCCAGTAACTGGGGCTTAGAAGGTGCCCTTCACAGGGACTTGGATTTGGCAGTGATGAATATTTGGCCAGATGCCCTTCCTGACAGCAACCAATGGCTTTTTCTTTTGTGAAGTTCCAAAGTCACCCACTTGGGGAATTGAACCCAGAACTCTTGGTTACAGTGCAGCTGCACTAACCATTAAGCAACAGCTCCTCTATTAATCTGAGAAGCCAGTGGAATTTGAAGTGGCATATAAGGCTTCATTAAAGCTTACTAGAATAACTATGTTCTTATTTAGTACCACTGCACTAAAATGATATAATCTGATATACTATTTTTATCAACCTATGTTTGGTAATGATGTATTACTTGGTGATTACAATGCACAAACTAAAAAATTGGTAGTACATTTTAAGCTTACTGTATTACACAGGCAGTTGTGTATAGAACTTTACACTGACTACACAATGGCCATTTATTTTATGTGCCACTGAGAAAGGAGCCAAGTCAGGACATGTTGTAATGGAATATTTGTTTCTATCTACTAATACTTACTAATACAAAGATCATGATTGTATAATATTAAATGTTGTCCTTATGTATAGGGATCTGTATTGTGGACAGACAATAGATGTATGGAGTTTATTGTAACATAAAGACAAGCATATGGTAATATATTTTCATGTGTCATCTGTGCTTGAACACTCTCGTATTCAGAGCCTTTCCAGCAGATATTTAGAACACATCCCAATCCAATAAAGGAGGCTTAGATTGTGCATACATACAACTATGAATTCCTTTTACAGGAATAAGATGGCAGGTTTTAGGGAACAGTTATTGTCATACTTCATTGTAATGATTAATAACAAGAAAAAGAATAACATTTATCCCAAAGAGATTAGGACTCCCATGAGGATATTGAAGAAAAACCTATAAATAGGTGCTATGTTAAAAGTGGATTTTTTAAAAATTGACAAGGGACTTAAATACCCATTGGATAAACTGTTGTATTCTTGACCAAGTTGCCATACAGACAGATGCTTGCTTTCCATGCTGATTTGACTACTCTGTTGAAGTATTTTAGAGATAAATTTAGATCTTCATTCTCACACTTTAGTGTATTTTATTTTGGGAACTAACATTAATCAATCCACTCATTAGTTTCAAATTCTGTTTGAGTGTTGTTATTTTAACAAAACTATGGAAGCATTCCAATACCTACTTTTTTGCACCAATTTCAGATCTAGTTTTGTGTGTTTTGATAACAAGGTTGACTTGGCCTTTGTTGAAGGAGATCTTTTATGAAAGTAAAATATTACAATATGGTGCAGGTAATAAATAAAAAAGTTGTTGTTGCTTTTATAATTGTGGTTTGTTTGAAAGGAAATCATGATTATGTTTGACCCTGTATTTTCAGAAAAATAAAAATTTCCTATAAAACCCTTGAAATAGGGAAAAGACATTTGCAGAAAAGTTAACTTCAGTTTTTATTGATCACATTATTAATGAATGATCAGTTTTATTTGAATAATTTAGGAAAAGGGAACAACTTGTAATAAGGTCACGTTATATATTTTGGTAGCATTGCACTGACAAACACAAAACTGAACCAAGAAATTAAATGATGAATTTATATTTCAGCATAACACTATAACTTGGTTACAGTTATTGAAGCCCAACAACCAATTCACACTGGTATAAAACTATAGGAACTTGAGTATCAAGAAGACCCACCTTCAGGTAACAAAGATGTAGTGCAGAATAATGAAGGCCCCATGAATAAACTAGATTTTGAACAAAAAAGCTCTGCATCATACTGGTACACATTAACTTCCAATGCAGGCAATTACCAGTCAGATGTAGTTTGTTGATTACATTCTTACATTCTTAGTGGGGGGGGGGTGAACTTGTAAGTAGCTCATAATAATGGGTTCCATGAAATGAAAGCAGGAATTACAATGTCAGTGTCTCATATTTGGAATTACTAAAACAAAAAACTTTGTTCAGGTTTCCCAAGCTCATTTTGGCACTGAAACTATGAAGAAAAACTGGTGCTCATATCAGTATTCTGGCACAGTTCTCTGGCTGATTGATATAAGAGAATGTACCTGAATTTTTTTTAATGGAATCAATTAAAAAAAGTTTTAATGTAAAGTAGAAGTTGGTTTTGAAATTATCATTTATTTACACTGATATTCTTATGCCAGAGGTAACTGAACCTGTTTTTCCACTCATCCCCTCCTTTAAGTAGGTACAACTTACTTTTCCCTATTGTAATAAATATGGCCTCTGGGTTTCAACAGTCAGATATTGTTTCTCTTATTAAAATACTCTGTAGATATGTTGTTATTTCAGAGTTCCAAATTATTGTTAAGATAGTAATCCCCCATTCTCTGACAGCTTGAAGGTTAGACACTAAGTCTTCAACAAGTTTGACTTGCTTCTGCTGAGTTGCCTTGTGACCAATGCCAGAGCACAAAGTAGTGATATCAACACAGATGATGATGAACTGGAGTATTCTAGATCCAGACCTTTAGATATACTAAGCCCATGAATAATCTTTGCAACCAATCTTCAATTTATCATGATAGAGACCAAAAGCAGATCATTTTGTGAAGACAATCCTTAAAGACACTACTGCCATTTGGTGATGATTTAGCAAAAAAAAGTAGCAAAAGAGATACCTTTTTCATAGAGAATAGACAAAGCCAAACATGAAAAACCACACAAACTTACCAAATTTCAAAACCACACAAACTTACGAAATTTCAAAACATAAACTTTTTAGAAATCTCAACTACTGTGTCTTTGGAAAAAGTTAAATTCACACACTCACTCAGCATATTAAGATTTAGCATAGAAATCATTCTTTTGCAAGGATTGCTGACATGAAAGAAAACTGAGATTCATCAGTTTCATTATGTTGAAACTGAACATAAAAATTATTTCAATGACCAACGACAGAAGATCAATGAGAGTTAAACCATAAAGGAGAGTGAGGTTTAACTTTGTTATTAAGACAAATGTTTTAAACCCAAAGGAACCCTTCTATAAATTTAATTGGGGTATCAGAAGCCAGCTTGTTAAATACTAAATCAAAATATCAGGAAGATAATTGACAAAATTTATCCAAGTCAGCTTGACCAAATTTACAATGATACAGCATGTCAGGAAGATTTAAAACATTTGTCTTAACTTCAATAGTGACAACAACATGATCATAAGATCCAAAAGGAGGTAAAGGTGAGACTATCCAATACTTAAGAATAGAAGTCAATGAGACACAAAATAAAAGGTTCTCCTTGGTCTAAATCTGGAAATCCTGTGAGAAAATCAGCAAGCTGTGCAAGATCATGAGTAAGGGTGAAGTTGTAAGTAACTTCTCTAGTTCTGTCAGTCAAATTAGAATACCCAACCAGGATGAACATTAAAGTTGCCAAAGATAAAGATGCAGGTGAGTTTGTGCTAGTCCAGTCTTACCCTTTTTCAATAAATGAGCAAGATTCAAAAGAGGGAGATCAATACAAGAAAAATAGGTAACAAGTGGACTGGAAAAAGGCAGCCAAAAGCACATGAAAGGCTAACCTTTAGATTCAAGTTCATGTACTCTATCAATTGGAAAGTTGTGTTAAGCAGTGATGACAAGACCATGTAGATGATTTGTAGAGTGTGTTACAAAAGAAGGTAAGTACTCATCAACATGAAAGTTATTACTACTAACACTATCATAGAGGCTCATTTTATGAATCTCAAGAATACGTGGAAGAATTGAAACAAAAACCCCTGACATTACTGAAAGTTACCTACAGAAGGATTTTTTTAAGATAACAGCTTTTTCCGGATCTGTGTAGATCCAGTACTACCATACCTCCAATCTACACACTAGGATATGAAATCAGACCTGGTCAGTAGATTCGTCTAACCTCGAGACCTTAAAATGGCTGCCAGGTACTTGGAGCCTTCCTTATAATTGAAAATGTCATTAGAAATATTGAAAATAGAAATAGACTTATGAAACCAAGACGGGAATTATCAACAGTCCTATGGTGATAGAAGTGGTATTAAATGAAGCTTCCATAGAAGAGAAGTGTAAATTACTAAAAAGCACCACAACCACACTCCTTGGGTCAACATCATACAGAAGCAACCATTAATATTCATACATGTGGTATGATTCAGAGGTTAACTGATGTCATTGCTCAGAAGTGCAAGATATTTTGTAAACAAATTTTTTTGTCTTTTCTACTTAATGTTTATCTTTGTTAAGGCCCTTTTAGACTCGTTTAAGCAAGACAAAAAGTTTTTTTTCCTACTTGTAACTTCACCACTGTTTTGCCTTTACTATGAAAACTACACTCCCTTCTATTTTGTTTAAAAGCAGAGAATACATTCTGAAATTTTTTTTACCAATTTATTTGTTTATTTACCTAATTTTTCTTCCACAGAACGAGAATTTCAACATAAAATAGCAGAAGAAATTGAAGCTTTCAGAAATGGTATATTTAATATTTTAAATGAGCAAAGTGCTCACTGTGAATATTTGTTTGGGCTAAATAATACCAGCACCTCGCAGGACCAAAACGTAAGCCCCAAGATAATGTTGTTTTTTGATGTTTAAATCATAGTAAAAGTTGGTTTTTAATTTGTTAGCGCCATTTGCAGCTTGCATTGGTATGAAACTTTTATATTGGACTAACCAGTACCTAGTTGAATATATTTATGTCAGTTCATATTGCTATGATAGCCTATAATGCCCTGGAACTTGGCCTCCTTTCGTCATTAAGCAATAAGAGTTATATGTTTACTCCTGTTTACAATAAGAGTTTACTCCTATCTCAGTAACCAGGCTCTGTTGACGTCCTTGCAATGTCTTACAAAATTTGGTGTCAAATTAAAAGTTTACTTTTTCTTAGTTTCTGTTATTGTACTGAAGAATTGAGTCATTGTTGATGATGGTAGTACTCATTTTGTCACTCTTTCTGTTATCATTGATTATGTATTAAGAGACCAAAAGACGGTCTCGATCTTGTATATTTCATATAACTTTGTTGACTTTTCAAAACTCGTTCTAAACAAAGTCAGCAAAGGTTAATTCACTGTTTTAATTTCACTCTTCAGCATCTGATGCTGAGATAGTCACTGGGGAAATATAATTCTTTTTTATTTTGCTTTCTTTTGGTTACGTAACTAATGCAAATGTAGGCAATCATTCCAATGACTTACAGAAGTGAACTTAGGAAGAAGTGTCTTCATAAATAGGTTGTCAAGGCTGTTACCAAAAATACCTTTAAAAATACAAGGTAGTAATGCAGAAGAGGAGAAGTAAAGGCACTTATTTCCAGCTTTACTTAACGCTGGTGCATGAAATGACAACGATAACAGTATTTCTTCACGTTCTTAGAGCTTGTTTTAAGAGAATAACAGTTGTATTGTGTTTTCTTCTCCTACAGTTTATACCGTTAGAGGACCCCGACATTCAGTTTCCCCAAGAAAAAAATATTTTGCCAAGAGTACCGAGCACTGGTATGTTTGATTTGAACTCTTTACCTTTAATTGTAAAACAAAAAGAAAGCATTTATTTTCAAAGCTTATTAGTTCCAAGCAGTGTAATACTGAAAATGTTTTGAAAATGCTGTAACATGGAGATTAGCCTAAGTATAAATTGTATTTCCTGTTGCACTGCTAGCACTTAACAACAAGCAGAAGCGTAAGTTATCCTCTCTATTTTGCCACATAGATTTGTATATTTTGTCTCATTTCTTTTCTATCTCCATTTATGAAATTTGTAAACTTAATATTCTGCCACCTGAGGGGAGAAACGATTTAGATGTATTATTTTTTGAGATGGGGTGGCCACTGCAACGTTTCTTTTCATTGCAGATGGTACACCAGATAACAGCTGCAGCTGTGAAGTCAAATCTTGTTAATAAAAAGAGCAATTTTTTTCTGTTGCCAATTAATTTTTTAAAAAGGTTTATTAATATTTATTTAACTCAGATTTAAAAACGAGCAAAACTGGCATGGAACACAATTCATTGAATAGCAAAAAGAAAAGTCACAAAAAGTGGCCGCGTGTCTGGGAATAGCCCCTCGGATAGAATCAAAAGGTGGGAGGACCACTTCGTGCTTCTTCTTGGTCAATCACACCCAATTGGTGAAAAAAACGATGAAGTAGAAACTATCATCCCGCAGATTCTTCCCATTATCACAAACGAATTTACAATGCAGGAACTTACTCATACAATTAAATCTATGTCCATAGGGAAAGTACCAGGCCTAGATGAAATACCAACAGGAATATGGAAAACCGGAGCACTCTCAGAAGAGCTACTTGAAATCTGTAACAAAGTTTATAATGGTGATTGCCCCAGTCTATGGAAGCTCGCAGCAATAACGCCCATTCCAAAGAAAGGAGACTTAAGCAATCGACAAAACTACAGAGGGATCAGCCTGCTTCTTGCGGTTGTCAAACTATACGACAAGATATTCCAGAATCGCCTAAAGCCTGGTATGGTAAATATCCTGTGCATGAACCAGAATGGTTTCAGGGAAGGTCGTTCTACGATAAGCCAAATTTTAACGCTTGGGCGCATCATCGAAGAAGTCAAGCTTAACAATCTACCAGCTATACTAACTTTTGTCGACTTTCGCAAAGCATTTGACTCAGTCAACAGAGTGAAAATCTTTAAGATCCTTGCTGAATATGGCGTCCCAACTACCATAATCAATGCCATAGCAATTCTGTATATCACCACCATGACTCAATTAGTAACAAAAGACGAAAGCACGGACCTCTTTGAACTTCATACGGGTGTCCTACAGAACGACACGCTTGCACCATATCTGTTCGTCATAGTATTAGACTACATTACGAGAGCCGCTATTAAGGATAATAAACACCTTGGCCTCACCATCTCAAAGAGCAGAAGTAAGCGTTACCGAACCACAGAACTAACTGACACAGACTACGTTGCTGATATTGCACTACTTTCCGATAGCATCGAGGATGCCCAAGCACTTTTATTTCTCGTTAACTCTGCAAACAAAGTAGGTCTTCAAATCAACGAATGTAAAACCAAGTTCTTGTGTTATAACATGGAAGACAACCCAAGATTAGTAGTAAATCAACAAGAGATTGGAAAAGTAGATGACTCCCAATATCTAGGGTCGTTTATAGACGATTCTGAAAAAGACCTAAAAATAAGGAAAACAAAGGCCTGGGCAGCAGTTCGAAAACTAGACATCGTCTGGAGATCATTGCTACCATGCAAGCAGAAAATCAATTTCTTTCGCACCACAGCTGAAAGTATACTGCTCTATGGATCAGAAACATGGACCCTGACAAGAAAATTAGAAAAGGAATTTAATGATTGCTACAGTGGTATGCTTCAATACATTAAGAACATCAATTGAAAGCAACATGTTATAACAAAGAATTATACATAAGCCTACCCAAAGTTACCGATACCATTAGAGTACGTCGACTACGCCTCACAGGACACTGTTTCAAAAAAAGTGAAGAACCTGAAGCGTTCACTGTGCTGTGGAATTTATGTGTGAATTTATGTATTTATTTTTTTGTGTTTGCCTATCCAGTTGATAATAAGAGTGCTTAATACAATGGTAGAGTATTTATAAGTGTCAACCTATCAAAATATTACATTTCTTTAGCAATTCAGTTTCATATTTATTAAAAAATCGTCAATCTACATATATATATATATATATATAATTGTAATTTACTTAATATTTATTTAAAAACCTGTTTATTTAAGGATTTCACCTGTAGATCTATTTTTGACATACAGTATCAACTGTACTTTTTTGACATTTGAAGTTCAAAGTTTTAGGATAATTTATCAAAAATATAAAGACGCCTATCTAAATCTTGACGGCCAATTTTCTAATAAAACTAACTGTTTTATTGACTTTGTAAATGTGTTTCATTTATATGGAATATTCCTTAAATAAAGTAAAATATTCTTTCAGTGCTGGTATTTTGAGAAGATCAACTGTTTTGTATCCATTTTGCAGATTCGATGAGTGACGCTTCCTTGCATACGTACTATGAACCAGTAGATCAAAGTCTTGAGTCAGATGGATCTTTAAGGTATGAGTAGCTATTGTTAAGACTTCTTCCGATTAGTTGTTGTCCAGTTCCCCTATTAATGAATGGGTTTAAAGAATTGACATTACCACCCTCTTTCTTGGTTGGCAATTTTTCTTACACCCGAAGAAGTTTGATATTTTTTATAGTACTAAACCCACTGAAATTTTCTGTGATTTGTTTGAAAACACTCAAAACATTAGCTGCTGTCAAGGGGTATTGGACGTCTAGTTTTTGTAGAAAAGCATGTGTGGTTTACAATTTAAAGCTTACAAACTGGTACCAATGTGCCATATTTTTCCTTACGAAATTTCCCTTCCCCTTTCTAAATTGAACTTGGTCACCTTTCAGTGTTATGACCACTCATTTTCATGAATTGCGATAAACTCTTACCTTCTATTTTACCTTTTTGAAAAAAAGCAGATCTTAAGATGAACAACAGAACGTAGGAGACCGTCATCAGCATTTTTCTTTAGACTTCCTTTGTTGCATAATTAAATCATTTTATTCAAATAATTTAAAACGCAGGAACTAAGATTATGTAACGGTACGCTAACTGTTTATTAGATTGGGCCATTTGTTACAAAGTACCTAGTTTCAAAATTCCTATCAAACATTGCCCTAAAAGTATCCTATTCAAAACAGACTACGGTGGATAGCCCCTGTTTCTACTAAATCTGAAAATTAAATAACCTGGACAGTTGCCTCATGCTATCGTGGTACTACCGTGCGTTAAGTAATCTTCACATTGCGAAAAGTTATCTTTTTCTATGAAGGATCCCTTGCTGCCCATAACTTTGAATAAGATTGTTTATGAATTGAAGTGAACTTGTTATGCAAGTAGTACGTCCTTTGGCTTGATTGATAAAATAAAACGAAAAGTACCTGGGAGTTTTTGCCACGAAATAAAATAATCTGTGAATTGAGTTTATCCAAAACAGCAGCGCAAAGTTAGTCACATAATTGTTATTGCTTATTCGGCTACAGCGTATCATCTGGTACTTAAATGTAACGAAAGTACAAATTTCAAGGTTAACAGATAATAATGATAGTAGTAGTAGCAGTAGTAGTAGTAGTAGTAGTGCTACTACTACTACTACTACTACTACTACTACTACTACTACTACTACTACTACTACTAATAATAATAATAATAATAATAATAATAGTAATAATAATAATACTACGACTACTACTACTACTACTACTAATAATTCTGCCCTGAGTCCCCCGTGGGCTCGTATTGCTCCACCACTCAATAATTGGTAAAGCTAGGTATGCCTTTTGAGTATTAGAGGTTATTTTTTTCCAGTTTTCGTCGCTTTACTTCTCAAACAAATAAAATTGGTACCTGGTGTTCTTTTTTTTAAACCTTGCCAATCACTAAAGAAATTCTTACCTAGGTGTTTTTAACCACCCCTTCAAATTTGAGAAAGAATCATGCATTTAAGGTATGCTTCCAAATTGATCTTTGTAAGAACTTAGTGCGTATTGCTCAGCCTGAAGTGCACGTGGCTTTGGAAACCATGTAAACGTGCTCTAAACCAGTTCAGTCCACAGTCCACACATATTTTAGTCTCTACATCTTCCCTTTTTATATATATTGGGAAAATACCAGTTAATTTGCATTTTTTTATTTCTTGAGTTGGTTCGAGACATTGTCATCGAAAAAGCTTTCAATCATATACAAATTTGTTGTTAATACCATATTTAGTTATAAAAAAATAATCGTTTATTTTGGTTATTTAATATGTGTTTATGAAGAAATATGGAATTGTTTTTTGTGTTTTATTCAAAGTTAGCTTGCTTTCGCCAGGAAAGACTTGATGAGGGAAGAGGCTATTTTAGAATGAGTTTGAGTCCCTTGTTTTTATAGTCCGACTGGCAAGGTCTGACGACAACAAACCTTTCGGATGGTTTGCCTCCAGCAGTCCAAAACCATACCCGAGTTGCACTCTGGTAGTAGCTTTGGTGGGGATTCGATGGACCTGCTATTCCATCTTCACCATTAACCTGCGACAAGGGGATTTGGAATCAGAGTTACCTTCTCCTGGATGAGCTGCCTTTACAAAGCTGAAAAGCTCCATCTGCCCGTGAGCAGCTGGCTTTGAGGCGCCAGTGGATCACCAGAAAACTAATCGTTCTAAACCAACCAGGGTTTTTTTGACATACTTACATTTTTACTTTGACCTCCACCTCTATCAATTTTTTGTTTAGATTTCCCTTCACGTATTTTTTGCAATACTTTTATTTCCATCCTTTGTACCGTAATATTTTTAATAGATATGGCGAAGAAGTGTTTGGTGATAGAAAGTTGGATACTTTTGCCTTGCGTATTTTGACTTTGTCGGCACAGATCTACCGACGTCTTTCCTTGCTCTATGTTGCAACATAAATAATTAAAGGGAAGGATCCACCAAACGAAAGAAAGAATAAAGAAAGAGGCATAAACACTGGATCACGTCAAAAGAAGCTTTTTAAGAAACACAGATACTATTAATACTAGTAATTACTTTTTGACGTTATCGCTTAAAATGTATTTAAGTTAGTCAAGTAAGAATTGTGTATAAGTGTGTAGAGTAATATAGGGCGACGAAGCCAGTAGTTTCCGCGTGCCTCACTAATATATTTTTGCTTACAGGCTGTAAAATGGTTTAGAAGTTGCCTAGCCCTACTTACATCGTTGAAATGGCAACGCTTTCTTTATTATCAAGTTTTACAAACCAAAAGGATAAAAGAATTTAAGATGTAAATTATTATTCATTGCTGATCGTGTAGATCTCGACAAGAGTTTTTATGTTAACAGCAACTTCAAGAAACCACCAAGAAGGCGAGGCACAATCCTACTAAGACGGTAAAAATCAGAATGAGTATATAATAGTAAGGTTTTCCTCGGTACATAAACAACTTGTAAACTGTACTTGAATCTTCGACATTAATCCGTATTATTGTTATCTCGTTATTTTTCCATAAAAGGAAATATATATTTAATGTTATGTAGTTATGGCCTTTAAAAGATATATTATTATTGTTATTATTATTGCTATTATTATTCTTAAATAAAAAAAATACTCCTAATTGTTTCAATTTTCCAAATGCTTGTAAAAACAGAGATCACAAATTTCTTCCGTCCAAATTGTCTACCCGAACATCACTTAACTGCACTAAAATCTTTAAAATAAAACTTCTGACGTTTGACTGAAACCACCACCTTTCAATATCGTAGGACACTATTCTACCAAAACGTCACAGGTTTAAATCAAACTTTCACCTGGGAGCAGTGTTACAGCCTGGCTTCGGGTTCTTTCGTTCGAACTGATTTTATCAACTATTTTATGACATTATCCAAATTAAAATACAACATTTTCCATTTTGCAGGTTAATCTTCTCCTCCTATTCCGATTAACACTCTAATAATAATCATGTATACATATTATATATACATATATATAATAAATATGCATACATGATTATTATGTATATGACATATTACATATCATATATATATACATATATATATATACATATAGGAAGAGAGGGGGAGAGAGAAAATGAGAGAAAGTGGTGTTATATATAGAACAGAATACGTAATGTTTATTATATAGTCATAGCTTGTGCAAGTGTGTTTCCTATTATACTTATAAAAAAATGCTTAATGCACACAACATTTTGCAGAAGGTGAAAAACTATAAATAAGACATATATTGCAACTAATAGTTTTTCGCTATTTCTTTCCTCAGGCATGTTAATCGAAATATCATGACATTATTTGTTGCCATGTGTGTCTTCTTAGTTGTGTTTCACCTTCTGAAAAATGTCCTTTATGCATTGAGCATATTTTGTTCCAAGTACAACAAGTAAGACACATACACAAACTATAGAACTACATAATGTACATTACGTTAGTGATTCAATTTTTTTATGAATATACTATATAAATACATATATATATACATATCTAATTATCTTTCCATTATTATGATTGCAGTGACAACTTACATACCTGAAGAAAAACATGAAGAAAAATACGCAATATCAGACAACATAACTTTTCAAATTATCTTCTACTCAAACATAATCCCCAGATTAATTTACAAATAGTTTATCACATTATAGCAATTAATATCCTGTTTTCCTCTTGGACCATGACCAGAACAAAAAGAAGAGGATATTGAGCAGGCTGTTTGATTTCTCTATAAACAGAAAACCAAAAGGTAACTACTGCTCTTTATAGGTTCTTTGTTATCATTATAATGATTACATGATACAAAAAGTACCACATCTTCAAAAGTAACTAAAAAGCCATCAAACACTGTATGCCTTCTGTCCCCATTAGACGAAGTGCGCATAGACGTCAACACATGTCTGTCCTTCGTTATTGTATTCATCCATATTCTTTAAATCTTCGCCATACCAAACAAACATTTCAAATCCCACACCTACATACTGGGGGTCCTTCATCCTCATAAAAACAAGTTCATGTGAGCTGGGGCCAAATATTTTTGATCCATACCAATCTACTTTATCTTCTTGGAGGCCTTCACCATTAAACAGCAAATTCAGTTTCTTGTCAGTAATAAAAACGTTGAGATTCTTCGTACCGTGTTTTGGATGTTTTGTTGAGCAACCCCAGTTACTATAGTATCCTGGGTTACTGTTATCGCACGTCACTCCTCCGTAAAGATGTACAAGCTTAATAGCACCAATAAACCCATCAAAGGGGCTTACAACTATGCCATGGCTATTTCCTTTCGGCATGAAGCAGACTGCTGATTCCCCATTAAGTCGAACCCAGTATCCTAAAATCAAAAAGCAAAAATTGATTGTAATACTGTACGTAATTACAAATTACAATTTTCTTTGTTTTTTATCTTAATTATTGTCATCCTCCGTAAAGATATAGAAGCTTAATAGCACCAGTAAACCCATCAAAGGGGCTTACAACTATGCCCTGGCTATTTCCTTTCGGCATAAAGCAGACTGCTGATTCAACATTAAGTCGAACCCAGTATCCTAAAATCAAAAAGATTGTCTCGTCTCCAGGAAATATTTACATTCCGTGAACGTCCTGTCCTGTGAACGTCCTTTCTAAGTTTGATTAAACCTATCAAAGGGTCACAAATAGCTTGGGTTATTTCTTTGAGTTATTTTTCTCTACAATATAACAGTCCATTACTTATCAGTTTTCAAATGTTGACCCTTTATTAAGTCTGATCTCCACCAGACGATTTTCTGGGCGACATTGTGGACTGAAAGATGGAATTCAAAGCAATGGCAAATAACAATGAATTGATGAAAGATGGGGTAATTGGATAATGTGCCTGTTTATGAGTGGGGAGTTTTTATCCTTCAAAGATTTACTCTGCAACAAGATTAAATAAAAGAGCACCTAATGCTAAGAAATCCGACGAATACTTGCACTCTTCTAAATACGCCACTTACATAATGTCTTTACATATGTTTTGATCAAACAAGTAACAATCACCATATACAAGATGTTTTTACCCATATAAAAGATGAAGGTGATGATGAAGATGATAACAAAAGGTGATGAAGAAGATGATGATGAAGATGAAGATGATGAAGAAGATGATGATGATGAAGATGATGAAGAAGATAATGATAATGAAGATGATGAAGAAGATACTGATAATGAAGATGATGGTGATGAAGATGATGATGATGAAGATGATGAAGAAGATAATGATAATGAAGATGGTGATGATGAAGATGATGAAGATGAAGAAGATGATGATGATGATGATGATAATTCTGTGTAACAACGACCAATGTCACTATTTTATTTTGATTTGCGTACTATGCCCCACTCCCAATCAACAGCCATTCATTTTTGAAAAATTCTATAAATTATTCTCAACTCCATTTTACATTCTTAGAATTATTTGAAAACACAAATACTTTTCTTTGAAGTTAAACCATTTACATTGTGTCTATCTTGTCTCCACCATCCTGGTTTAATCATCTAGATCAACCAATGTTTGCGTCGATCTTTGTTTTTTGTATCCATACAAAAACCCTGAAGTGCAACAAGAATATTGGAAACTGCTGTGACATTCTGTATTTGATCTATTATTGGCCTGTGCAATATTCGATATCAACATGCACAAATGAAGAGGTATTTTCCATTATTCTCCTCACACCACCCAACCTGTAGTTAAATATTAGTTTGTTTTCACCAAGGTATGAAAGCAGCTAAGTTTTCATTATATGCCTTTACGAGCAAATGCATTATCCACCACAAAAACGTAAGGTAACACACTTTGCAAATCGGTTATTTTAGCGTCATTGGATACATTCAGAAGTTTGTTTTCTGTAACATACCAAGATCAGGAACTACTAGTCCCAGCAATACTATGTGTTCCTGGAAACCTAGTAAAATACCCAAAAACCCTTTCATGGTAAAACGGAGGTAACGTAACGACGTTCTCTCTTCATACAGTTGGAGTGCCAAAACCGATGGGGTTTCCTTCATGTTTTTGAGCATTCCCTTTTTCCTCAAGTAAAATTAAACCAGTTTTTGAGAAGCATTTAGTAATTGATGTGAACTTGGTTAAGACCTCCAACGTTTTTGCTTTTAATTTGTTTTTTCGCAAAATGTATATGTGCCCCACAGAGAATATCTGTTTCTAGAATCGTCGTAAATATCCTAGTACATTTTTTACTACTGCTTAAAAGTCGATTGGTAGAGTTCCGCCTTTAGATATGCTGCTTTAAATGGCAAGCATTGGACAGGGGGTACACAATGAAGTATTCTGCTCGAACTTCCCGTTTTTNTTTTATTTTGATTTGCGTACTATGCCCCACTCCCAATCAACAGCCATTCATTTTTGAAAAATTCTATAAATTATTCTCAACTCCATTTTACATTCTTAGAATTATTTGAAAACACAAATACTTTTCTTTGAAGTTAAACCATTTACATTGTGTCTATCTTGTCTCCACCATCCTGGTTTAATCATCTAGATCAACCAATGTTTGCGTCGATCTTTGTTTTTTGTATCCATACAAAAACCCTGAAGTGCAACAAGAATATTGGAAACTGCTGTGACATTCTGTATTTGATCTATTATTGGCCTGTGCAATATTCGATATCAACATGCACAAATGAAGAGGTATTTTCCATTATTCTCCTCACACCACCCAACCTGTAGTTAAATATTAGTTTGTTTTCACCAAGGTATGAAAGCAGCTAAGTTTTCATTATATGCCTTTACGAGCAAACGCATTATCCACCACAAAAACGTAAGGTAACACACTGCAAATCGGTCATTTTAGCGTCATTGGATACATTCAGAAGTTTGTTTTCTGTAACATACCAAGATCAGGAACTACTAGTCCCAGCAATACTATGTGTTCCTGGAAACCTAGTAAAATACCCAAAAACCCTTTCATGGTAAAACGGAGGTAACGTAACGACGTTCTCTCTTCATACAGTTGGAGTGCCAAAACCGATGGGGTTTCCTTCATGTTTTTGAGAAGCATTTAGTAATTGATGTGAACTTGGTTAAGACCTCCAACGTTTTTGCTTTTAATTTGTTTTTCCGCAAAATGTATATGTGCCCCACAGAGAATATCTGTTTCTAGAATCGTCGTAAATATCCTAGTACATTTTTTACTACTGCTTAAAAGTCGATTGGTAGAGTTCCGCCTTTAGATATGCTGCTTTAAATGGCAAGCATTGGACAGGGGGTACACAATGAAGTATTCTGCTCGAACTTCCCGTTTTTATGTATAAATTTTGACTTCATTGTAATCAGTTTTTTCGCTTAAAAGATTTGTCAGTTCAACCGAATGAAAGGAACAGTTAAGAAACATTCATCTCTCCATCCATCCATCCATTCATCCATCCATTCGTCCATCCATCCATCCATCCATCCATCCATCTATCCATCGATCCATCCATTCATCGATCCATCTATCTATCTATTTATCTATCTATCTATCTATCTATCTATCTATCTATATATATATCTATCATCAATCTGTCTGTTTAACTACCCACCTATCTGTCCGTCCATCTATTCACACTAATGTGATGTTATTGAATACACACATCAGACACACCTTGGCTTTCTCGTATTTTAGGATATATTGGGTCTCATGTTGCACTACGGAAATGTTGATCTAATTGGAAATTTTTGAGTTTATTAGATTTCTCCTCATAAGTACTTTTAATAGTCGCAATAAGTGAAGCTAAGTTGACAGTAAATCAATTCACTCATTTTTAAAACAAAAAAAACATACACTTCAGCTTTTCAGGTGTTAATGTAATCTTAGCAAACTGTGAAGGAAGTCTATAGTATCTTCTTTCATTTTTTTTATTTAAAAGACCGAGGTGTCCATGCGAGTGTTGCAGTCACAAATGTTATTTCTGAACGTTACCCCGCAATCAATTGTCTATTGCAATCTTTGCTTAAGTAAAAAAAGTAGCTTAGAAATTTGAACCTTCACTGCTATTTATTTTAAGTATTACTTTCCATGGGTATTATGAATGCAAATGCTTTTTGTCCATCTACGTTATGACTCTGGCATGTTACAGCGAAAAATAGGGAAAACCATGGTGTGTCTAAGTCAGAACTTAAGTATGACAAAAATCTACTTCTGGTGTGCGTCAAGTGGAAAGCTCCTTGCGTCGGTAACATTATCTACCCTAGCAACAAGTCAATTTAAAAACGGCTCAAATATAAGAAATAAGTGGTAAGCGGAAAAAGAAAATGCAAAATTAACACAGCGACGAGATGACAAAAACTTTAAACGAAAGTCACCACCACTGAAATACAGGAAATTATATTTTTGCATTGGTGTTGGTATCCGATGCTAGGGAGGATACTTACATACTTTAGACATTTAGAGACAAAGTACAGTTTTGAGTGAGATAAACTCCTGGAACGTGGAAGTGAGCGAACCGTTAACACATCCGACTTGGTAATAGACTTATTTGCTACCCTCTATTGGTGGGAAATTAATATAGTGGTGTAATGGAGAAGGCCGGAATAGCATGCTACACCCAACTTTTCAAAAACGATGTTTACGCAAAGCCAAACCATTTCCAAAGAATGGTCAATATATTAATTTTGCCAAGAACAAAGGAAATAATAATTGAGGCTATACATTTTCTTCAAAGTGTTGGTAGCGAATAGTCTTAAATCAAAGACACCCTGCTCCCAGATCTAGGATTAACTTTCTTATAAAAAACACACAATTGTATCAGTTTTTATTGAAGTGCCTTTTGTGTTTGCTTTATCTTTCTAAAGGAGTTGTACCCTTTTACCCAGTTTTGGCTCCTTCTTAATAAAAAACTTAAGGTCAAAAATCCTGGAATATGGTTGATTTATGAAAAAAACCACGTTCTTTTATTTAAATCCACTGGTGAAATATATATGTTACAAAGTTTCCGTACGCAATAGTCCTTAAGTAAAGAATGTTTTTTTTGTTTAGTGATATAGACTCTTTACAAACAAAATTTCAGGGCTTTCAAGACTTACTATGCTCGCCAACGAATGATACGATTGATGTGTGGGGTCATGGTGGAGAAGAAAGGAATAAAATGCATGCAGAGGATGGTCTTGACAAATAATGACAATCACGGTGAATTAATTAAAGATACTGTTATAGAATTTATGTAATTCATGCAAGGAAGAAATATATTTAATCCTGGCATTATATCTACTCTTTGGTTCACTCCATATCCATTTGATGAAAATTACGGGTTTTTGCCCCCAAATAGGGGGGAAATGTTTTTAGCATATGCTGTTAAATTTAGGGGACTTTTGCTAACTTCAATACTTAAAAATCCGCTTTTAGGGCCATGAATCAATACCAGAGTAATAGGGTAACAACGCGCTGGTAGGAGTTTCCTTGTAAAATTGTTTTTCACCCATGCGATAATGCGCAACATTTCTCACAGAATTGGCGTACAAAGCAGATTAAAAAATAAATAAAACGTGGTGTGCATAAGCACAAAAAGTAGAAGACATGGCCTGAGAAACACATGACGCCTATGTTTTGACACCATTAAAAGAAAAAAATGTCTGCCAGCGTAGCTGAACAATGTCAACAACAACTGTGTAATAAAAACAAGTTAAAAAAAGTTTACAGCAGAAATGTGTGCCTTTATGTTGTCATTTGCGATCTCTTTCCTTCAAGTTACAATGGTCTTTAATTATTCTGTTGGCTACCGTACTTTTTATGTTTGGTCAATATTTTTGTAGTGATTAGCTCTTCACGTCGATGACAACCCTGTACCACCCCAGGGCTATCTGCTATGGTTCAAAGCATGCTGGCATCTCGAGGTCAATACGCCAAACAAATAAAGGAATAGGTTCCCTTCGCTACACATCCTTCCCCTTTATCTCAATGAAACGGCTAGATGAAGAGAACCCAGCGGGTTTCTTGGCTGGTCAGCTGCTCATACTGCCATGCAGGCCAGCCTGATACATTTCAATTCTTCACGTGACAAGACCCCCGTTTTCCCCTGCCAGTTCTCTCAATCATTGCAACACGACCAGAAAAGAACCCACACTGCATCTGTTTTCAGATCAACTGCAGAGCAATTATTCCAATATTGAGGTTTTGCAGTGTTTTCTACACCCAACAGTTCATCAAGGTCCCGCGCCACTTTTAAGTGTGCGTAATTGTTGCGACTTGCTAGATGGTATATTACGTTTGGTGCCAGCATCCAGGATACACCGCGATAAACATGGTAATTGGTTCCAGGTATCATTCTTTGCAATGTTTGTTGGCATCCAGGTCATTATTGCAGCGAGGACGGTAGTTTGTTGACCAAACAAATCAAGAAAGTATTTGCCAGGAATTGGAAGATGATAAACCCTTCCCACCACAATGACCAAAGCAAAATAACTTGAGCAAAAGAATTAAAACAAGAAATATCAAAATACTATTTACCAACAATTATACAGGACCACGATATGATAAGAACCAATAAAAAAAACCTGGCCCATCGTGGGCAGGGAAGCGTAAAAAAAAGATTGTTCTAAAGAAAAGGCGACGCAATTTCTTTTGACTTTATTTTATTGTGACAATACCTTAGAAACTGACAGGACCAGATGAATGATGGGATCTATTTGTGATGTCATGGGCTACTTGATGCAAGAAAGTCATAAGACACTCACTAGATTGGTTTGGGTTTTTTTTCCTGTGAAGATGTTTTGCAACCAACATTTTTCATAATGTGGAGGGGGGGACAGAAAAGGCCAAATTACTTTCACAAGGGGGCGTAGCCTCCCCATCACTCCCCTGCTTCAGACCTGATAAGAACGTAGCAATTTCTTTGGGATTTTTGTCCTTATATACGTCTGTGCGTTCTAAGCCCGACTTTAATATACAAACATAAACTTAGCAAAAATGAGTAAGCTTCGTTTATTAATTTCTATTACCAAAACTAAAGTTCTGCAGCCCCCATTGAAAGAAAAAGTAACGTTCGTATTTAGGTCTTCTTTAGAGCCAAAGCGATAGCGGAATATGTTCCAACTAACAGTATTGTCATTTTCCTTTACTAAAAGTAAATCGCCGTTTAGATCGGAATATCACAGTTACGAAAAAGAGAACACATTCCATATGAATTTGATGATCAAATGGACAATCAACGTCAGTTGTTCTTACCCGGTATTACTGAGTTTATTCCTGTCGTCATGGCTTTCTGTCTACTTTCTGCAGCCATACATTGGGATGTTTGTGTTCCATCAGTGAAAGCAGTGTTCAGAAAAAGGCCCAGCAATAATGATAAATGAAATCCTTTAAATTCCATGTCTTCTAAAAATTCGTAGACAACACAACAACTCACTTCACAGATGGCCTGAAGGTTTATTGTGTGACCAAAGCTTCATTACGGAAGATCAGCAAGATTACTTCCGGTGTATATGACCACCTCTCTTGGTCCCATCTGACAAAACATAAAACCTCGTCACTTCACAAATAGTTAAATCAGAATGACGAATTAGGTTTGATAGATCATACTGTTTTAAAACAAACGATTATGCAAAAAGTATATAACTAAGCTCTATATTCGATTTACAACTGCTTGGTTACGAAACAACACCACGCATTAGCCAGAAATAAATCGATGTATTTTTTTCCTGTGGACGTAGTGGTTTTGGAGGGTGAAAGCCCCTTGGGCAAGGAGCATGCACTTTGCATGAAAACTGTCTTAAATACAGCACCTTAAGCCTTTGCAGGCAATAAAAGATAGGATAGCGGCAGGTGCTAGAGTGGGTTGTGAGAAATCTGCCTGCCAGGCTTGACCCTTGAACTGCAGGTGAACAGGACAGCTTCCTGCCTTCTTCAGGCTTGTTGTACTTGGGCTTGAACTCTCCCAGTGTCTCCTGGGTAGACTGGACTCTTCAACTTTGGCCAGGAACCAGTGTAGAAGAAGGAAACTTTCAATATATCGCCATAAATCCAGACTGGAGTATCCAGTTGGTTTCAAGCTCGGATAAATTGGTAGGGTTGACGTCTGTCTCCCGCCGGTTATAAACCCTTAAAAGGCAATCCATTTTACATAACTGGCAAAACGACAACGTTAGATAATGCTAGGACATCACCCGTATGTGACCCACAGTACCAAGGCCTCTCTGTTGTGGGCGAGCGAATGAGGCCACGGCAACATGCATCGAGGATTTGATTCTTTACTTCGAATGTTGGTACCATGACCGGACGAGGAAGAGAATTGGCAGTATTAATTAAAGAAAAACAAATTGATATTGCTGGTGTTTAGGAGACAAAGTTCAAGGGAGCAAAAGCTCGTTTGATAATTGACGGATTCAAACTGTTTTACAATGGCACTAGTAATAGTAGGAATGGAGCTGGCATAATTTTGCACCAGAACCTGCAAGACCAAATACTTGCAGTCAACAGAAGATCTGACAGAATAAAGAGAATACAACCAGTGTTAGTAAAGAGAAAGACTAAGGTGATATCAGTGTATGCATTTCAAGATGGATGTGCAGAGGAGGAAAAGATGCCATTTTGGGAAGATCTAGATACCGAGATACAATCTTTTGCTGATGCAGAAGGTTTGATTCTAATAAGCGATTTAAACGGCCATTTGGTAAACGATCGTACCGGCATGCAGGGATGGCATGGTAGATTCGCATTTGGAGAAGAGAATTAGCCAGGAAAATCGATCCTGCAATGTGCCCAGATGTACAACCTGGCTATATACAACACTTATTTTGAGCAAAAGGAAGAACATCTCATAACCTATCGTAGTGGGAACGGACACTCAATGGTCGATTACATATTGACACGTAGAGAGATTTCGAGAAATAAATAAGTATTTTTATGCTTTTTGTGGTCTCAAAATCTTTCGCGTTTGGCTCTATTTTAACTAAAATGCAGCTAAAAGGTATGTGGGATATAAAATTTGGAGAGGGGTGACACACCCTAGCCTTAACTTACATTGAGTGGGATGAGTAAGTAATGTTGAGTTCCTGACATGCAAGTATCGTTAAGTCAGTATGAGCAATATCGTAGTCTTCAAAAGACTAGAAAACACTCCTCAGACTATTACTTTCATAAAAAATATCATTCGTTTCCAAGGCTCGAAGTAAGCTTTACAACATCTTTTGAGCGTATTTAAGGGGAATTTCCGTTTACAAATAATATTCAAGAAAGCACTGTAATGTTATGAATCTTCCAAAAATAATTGGTAATTTTTCTAGGGCATCATTGATGACACAAGACGATATTTTTGTGATGAAAATAGTTTACATTTGAGTGCTATTTGAATAATGTCAGACAATGTTTACTTTTAGAGCAAAGTGTGTGAAGTGCTAAATCAAACCTGCCGGCATGACTGGAACTGGCCGAGCTCTAGGCAAAAAGTGAAATGGAAAAACCTGTCCATGGCCCGCTCCCAGTCAAGCCATCCTCACCTCCATGTGGTGCACCCTGGGTAAGAAACCGCAAGCCTCCAAGCTATATATATATATATATATATATATATATATATATATATATCCCACAATAACTTCTTAAGCTGTGCTTGCTCCGGCAACATGGCCTGAGAGTTATGTCTCAGAAACTCTGTGCTGCACTGATGAACCCACACAGGGCGAAACAGTACTGTCTGTAGCTTGAGTATATATATATATATATATAT
>RDPX01000168.1:1152359-1300349 GCA_003991215.1 Morbakka virulenta | reverse complement strand
ATATATATATCCCACAATAACTTCTTAAGCTGTGCTTGCTCCGGCAACATGGCCTGAGAGTTATGTCTCAGAAACTCTGTGCTGCACTGATGAACCCACAAAGGGCGAAACAGTACTGTCTGTAGCTTGCGTATATATATATATATATATATATATATATATATATATATATATGTGTGTGTGTATATATATGTGTGTATGTGTATGTGTATGTGCGTGTATGTGCGTGTATGTGTGTATGTGTGTATGTGTGTGTGTGTGGCTATTGTGTGACAGCCCGAAATACTATCGCTGGAGCTCAGGCTTCTAGTCAGATGTAGTGTGTGGAGCCTACCTGTGGGTAGGTAAGTCCTGACACCCATCAAAGCTCGCTCAGGCACTGGCTTAAAAATCCATTGCTGTCTTGCGAGCTGGTAATTATAACGAGGATTAGGTGCACCTCATAACTATGCTGCCGTCAGGCTTTGCTAGCCTGGTTAAATTAAAGGCTGCAAAAGTGAAATGAATAATGACATGTCAAGATTCAATGCCAGGGCGCCCCTCTCCCCCGAAGCGATGCGCATTTTGTCCCCTAAATGCTATGAAAAACCTATATGGAGTACCGTGACCAGCCTGAACGCGGTTAAAGAAGTTAGGGTTTGCAAGAGAATTTAGAATAGGAAGCTGGAATGTCACCAGTGCGTATGGACCACAGATGGGATGCAACAAAGATAAGAAAGAAGAATGTTTAAACCGAATGACTGATCATTTGAGAAGACCTTAATGACCACGTCGGCACAAGCAAAAATCGCTTTCAAGAACATCACGAAGGCCAAGAGTGTATGCCACGCAATGAAGGAAAAATGGAACCCTGGTCATGGAAGAAGGAATGGACCCCTTTATCAACAACACACTGATTAGGGGAAAAATATGTAACATGCAAAGCGGTAATAGTCGGGGCCAAATCGACTTCATATTAACCAGATTAGAGCACAGATGTGAGACGATTGACTGCAAGGTCATTCCCATAGAACCAGCTCTTTACTTACACTGACTGGTACTGACTGAGCTCAGAATAAGGCGGAAGAAAAGGATCCGAAGACAAAGAAGAGGGAAAATTAAAGCCATCAAAGCCCGAAATATCTGAGAAGTCCAATACGGTAGTGAGGCAGCAGAAAATAGAATTGGCCGGAATAGAAGCAAGCGTGAAACTCAAATGGAAGCATATAAAGAATATGTTTAAGGGAGATACAGAAAAAGTCTGTGGTCGAAAAAAGCCCCTAGGAAACCAAGCAATAAAGAGGGCTGTGGTGATCAAAGGAAGTGCAACTGTCAAGCAAGAGGTAAAGGTCAACGTTCAAAAGGCTGCATGCCAGAAATGAACTTGATGAGTACAAGAATGCGAAGGGCGAAGTGAAAAGAGCCGTGGCAAAGCAAAAGCTGAAGGATGAAAGAAACTATATAAAGAACACGTAAATAGTCTTCTGAAAAGACAAGAAGTGACAGCAACGTTATAAAGGTTTTTTGGAAGGTAAATTTGAAATCCGATAATGTTCGAGGGCGTAGCTTGAAAAGCTGAGGGGCACGACCCCATCCCCCCTAGCCCTTCAGTGTCTCGGAATCAGAAAATTAATTTCAAAAGTACCAGGGTATCTAAACAAAACGAAATTGCTCAAGTTGATAAAAAGTATATATATATATATATAATGGTTAAAATGTCTAAAGTCTTCAGTCCTCAAACAAAAAAAAGGAAGCTAAACGGACTTAGCCTTTAAAGCAAAAATAATCTGATTCTCTTTCAGTAAAAATGGTAGAAAATATGCACAATTGTGTTGGTATTTCAAACTCAACACCCTAAAAATACCTTAATAACAGTAATTACGTAATTTCGGCACCAAAATGGATATTTTATTTTATTTTAGTGTTTTTTCTTGTTATTATTGTTTTTAATGAATCCTTATTAGATCCAGATAGCTCCAATTTTTGTGTTTTGATCTTATTCATTAACAAAAAATTGTCAACTGAGTTTTAATTCTTAAAATGTGTTGGTCTTGAAATCAGAATTATTTCGCAGTTTGAAAGTTGAAATAAATGATTTTTCAAATTAAATTGAAGTTTGAGCGCCAAAATTGTTGTCAACAGTCTCAGCCTCTCTTTGAGAAAACTGAAAATAAAATGCACAAGGAAAGTAATGTTTATCTTTGTTTTGAGGTATTTTTCGCACGAAGGTTAATGCAAAGATGTTTTCCTAAAACATTTTTCATTCGGATGGTACTCCGCTACAGCAGTGCCAAGTACCTAAGCGTCAGCAACGCATTATTCAAATCCAGATGTTTAATAGATGAACATAACCAATTGTTCATGTTGGACGAGGTACAGTGTACTGCTAATTTTATTGACAAATGTTACCAGCTACATTTATTGTGTTTCATTCAAGGTTATTGGTGTTTTTTCTTTCGTCGTCTTCATTGGAAATACTCTTCCCAGTCATCAAAGAAGAAAACTAAACGAACGAGGAGAGGATGGCGAAAGAGGGAAAAAAGAGACGAGGGAAGAATTTGTATGACAGAATCTCCCTCCACTACCTTGAGAATGAAACCAGACGACTTGACCCCAAGCAACATATGATGTTTTCTTTATAATAATAAGATCCAAATGATCACATGACACGTCCTAATCCAATTAAAAGTTTTGCTGAAAATATTTTTAGAGCTCTGCGAAAAAAATTATTGTCATATAGTTTGAGCTATTTTGGTAACGGTTCCCCCAACATACATTTGCCCCAGTACATGTGCTTTGCCCCAATATAGTTGCTGGTGTTCTTATAGACACTGTTGGAACACCACCTCCCATATTGGGCAAACCAATTTTGGGAGAAGCTTTACCACTAGGACTGTAAAGTTTCGTATTAAACTGTCAGAATGTTCCTTTGTCAGTTTGAAGCTAATGTGTAGCTTGTTTTGGTCAGTTTTAGGGTATGGACTGTGAAGATGACTTCCTTGAAGATCATGTTGCAAGACCTGGAGAATTCCATGGTGTTTATTTGCTGTACTGCTTAAACACACAGTTTAAGGGAAGAACTTATATAGGCTATACAGTTAACCCAAACAGAAGAATAAACCAACACAATGGAGGTGTTGTGAAGGGAGGGGCTTGGAAAACAAGTGGAAGAGGACCATGGTATGTGCTAACCAGTCATTGTATCTCTAGTGAATTCCATCATATCTTTTTGATATTTTTCCTGTATGACACCAATGGTCCTAGCCCACTGCATGGGGCTGGAATTATTATGCAAACTAAACATTCTAGAAACTCTTAAGGTAGCTTTTTCACTTTATGCTCTCACTTTAATTTATTCCATTTGGAATCTTCATCCACAGCATTAGTTTAATAGTTACAGTAAAATTACTGATTTACGTCCTTGACTACTTTGGTCACATTTTCATGGCATTTGATGTAAGTGATGGTGATATATAATATATATATATATATATATATATATATATATATATATATTGCTTCTTCAAACCCTCCTTTTTTATGTTGTCTCCTAAAAACGTGCAGGCCCATGNCCATGGTATGTGCTAACCAGTCATTGTATCTCTAGTGAATTCCATCATATCTTTTTGATATTTTTCCTGTATGACACCAATGGTCCTAGCCCACTGCATGGGGCTGAAATTATTATGCAAACTAAACATTCTAGAAACTCTTAAGGTAGCTTTTTCACTTTATGCTGTCACTTTAATTTATTCCATTTGGAATCTTCATCCACAGCATTAGTTTAATAGTTACAGTAAAATTACTGATTTACGTCCTTGACTACTTTGGTCACATTTTCATGGCATCTGATGTGATGGTGATATATAGATATATATATATATATATTATTTCTTCAAACCCTTCTGTCAATGAGGGATCTCCCATCTTGTTTGTTTTGGGTAGTGTTTCTTATGATATTCTAAAATTTTTCATTGTGCTTTGCAATGTATATTAAAAAACCTTTTCCTGCTTTGACTTCCCCAAGGTAAGTTGTCAGGATTAAACTCAGGTGAGAAGGAACATATAATTATTTATATTTGTATATATCACCAGTGGCTGATCTACAAAAACACTGACTGTAGCATTCTTGGGGACCAGGGATAAATTTCCTGTGCAATGCCCTGCATTCTCTTGTAAAATGAAGGCCTGTAAATATTCTATTTATGGTTTTACATTCTTAAACTTTAAGCAATTATAATTTTCAATTTGGATTATTGGTAAAAAAGAGGCATTGATGCCAAAGCTCCCATTAATAACCCAAACCATTAAGCCTGCAAATTGTTGGTGTAAAGAAAGGCCATACCATGCCATATAAATGTCCAAATTAGATTCAACATAGTTTTTCAATGTTTTAGACTTAATTAGATTTTGTTTGTGGACATCCACAAGAGATGTACAAGGAAATTTTGGGTATCAAGAGTACCAAGTTTTATAATTAAATATAACCGGAAACCAAAGTTCTTCACCTCCTGCAAAGTAAAAACTGATATATGGCAGAAGGCAAGTCTCTAGGGTATTGATCGCACAGTAAATATCTATGTAGCTGGTACATGAAATAATGTTCTCAACATTTGCCTGAAGTAAAAGGAAACAAGGCTCCTTGATGAGTCAAGTGACCCCAGCACTCAGATTTAATACCAAATTTATTTACCATAAGTGTGTCAGTATATGTTCAAGTGCCAAAACCTCATGGTGAATTGTCTTTAGCCATGATAATCTCCACCAAAACAATTAGTTACAACATAGTTTACTGCTTTGAAATTGGAACAGAAAGCAAGCATACAATATTCTATAATACATCTTTCAAACAGATGAACTTATTTTTATTTATTTTTTGGCTTGTCAGTGTACCCTGAGGTATTGCTCATGTACATTGCATAATGCCACAAGTGATGGTGTCACAGGATTTTTTTACCTTTATTTTACTGTAGTTTTTATATTTTAGGGACATGGTGCTGATTACACATGGATTTCCAAACGAAATCTTTGCATTGAGGGTAAGAAATGTTTTTGTAACAAATATGGCATTTTAAATGAGTTGTAAGGTTACAATTTATGGATTGTTGTATATGAAAGAGAAATTGACCAGAGAGAATGGAAAATGATTTTGTGATATGTTGAATAACATCATTTCACAATTACAATAGTTTGTGAGAATTTTAGCGAAGATATGCTGTTAATTGAGTATAACTCATCACTGTTGTATGCATTTTGTACTGGCAAAATATACCACATGATGCTAAAGAAGGATTGAAATGAAGATTGCTCCTATCAATTTAAATGACAAAAATCCATTTTGTAAGTGAACCCTGCAAACTTGCTTGAAATGGAGTAGGATAATGATTTTCATAGGAATATAAAATCTTTTAAATTTTACTGTCTTACATTTTTAGTTTTTTGAGTATATAGCCCATTTTTGAGGTGTTCATGGCACTTCTGGATTAAGGCAGCTTTGATGGGGATGAAAGCTATAAGGCCTTTGTCTGCTGTTAGGTTGGAGATTGGGTCATCATTTTTAGGGGTCTTGATAGCACATTATTTCTTTTTCATAAGTTTGTGTGTAGGTGCTTTGAACGATTGAAGGACTAGGGTTGTTTTTTGTCCAGTCTGTGTTTGCTTCACTTTTGGGTACTAGGTCTTTTACTGTTATTTCATCTATCAAGAAAACCTCCTTTGCAGGGTTGATCTTGGAAGTTACCAAGATGTTCAAACGTTTCACAAGAAGGGTTTTCTCTGACTGAAAACTTGACTATACAATAAGATGTGTATTTAGGTTTTGGTGCTGGGGAAAACTTTTGTTTCAGTTTCTTGAACTTCTTTTGGTACCTTTCCTTGGTGGAGTGTAATCTTTGTTTATGAGTATCATTCATGGATGAGGTTAATTTCTAATAGTGTTCATTGCTTAGTAAGAAGGATTTGGCTTCTTAAATGCTGTAACAAGTTGCAAATGTGTCCTATAATGGAAATGAATTGTTTCTTTAAGTAGCAGGCAACTTTCATGTTCATGTATTCACCTTGATATCTTTGTGGCAACTGGACAGTGAGGATGCAGACAATTTAGAATCATCTATTTGTGTAGGTAAGTTAAGGTGATTCAGGAATTTTGATCTTTGTCAGAAGGAAATGGAATAATCAAGAAGTTCGATAAGTGTGGCTATCGGCACAGGATAATGTCTAGATTTAAGATAAAAGATAGCATTTTGACTGGTATTACAAGAAAAATACAGATTTTGGTTTAACCTTTATGAATAATTTTTGCAGTCACTGCAAACCAGCCCCAACAACAAATTATTTTGTGAAATGTACAAAAATGAGATAAAGTTTGAATAAGGTTGGTATCAACTTAAATAACTTGCAGTTTTTGAATTCTGTCTGCAACAAAACTAGGTTTTTCAATCTGGGACATATATACTTTGTCATAGCTTTATATAACAAGTGTAATGAAATGAGACAGTTTTAAGGCCTAAAATGAGGCTTTAATCAAGAAAAATCCTGTGCTACACAACATGGCTGACTTTACATAATGTGTGTATCTGCTGAGTACCATGGGCACCTTAACATAGTAAACCCAACAAAACTAATTTATATGTGATTATAATGAGAGTCAAACAACAGTCAAATAATGATAACCATTTTCAGTCTATTCACCCCCTCTCAAAGAATAAGCCTATCAACTGGCTGATGCTCATGCTGGGGGTATCTCAAAGCTGTGGGGGCCTGTCCATTGGTATAAACAGTTTCATTGTCAATGTAAGCATCCTTATTGTCAGTAAGTACTTCTGTTGGTACTGTAAGGACCAGTGGTGGTGGCAACTCTGGATATTCTGGAGCTACAGCATCTTCACGTAAGCTACCATGGGGACCAAGACTCCTTGTAGACACCATGGTCCCTTGCCCATCAGCATAGTGGATGTGGGCATAATGTTGGTCAGCATGGATCAAGTCAGCTTCATCAACCAATGGATCAGTTTTGGTGCTTCTGGCATTGCGCTTAACAAATACAGGACCAGGAGATATCATCCATGAAGGAATGGAGCTGCCTGTAGAAGACCTACAAGAGAATCCCAAGAACCGCCCATGGGTTGTTTGGTTCATAGCAGTACACAGCAGCGAGCAAACCAACTGTAATACATCAGGAAAAACATCCTGCTATCTCTCAATTGGTAGACCTTTCTATTTGAGACACATTGCAAGAGCCTTCCACAGGGTATCATTGTATTTCTCCACTTCACCATTGCAGGCAGGGTTGTAACTTGTGGTACTACTCATTACTACTCCTTTGCTGGTAAGGAACTGCCATAACTCACAGCTCGTGAATGATGCTCCTCTGTCCGAATGTATGTATCCAGGAATTCCAAATAGAGAGAATCATACAAAGGCTTCTTGCAAAGGTCGCATGACATAACCAAGTAAGAGAAGGTGTCGAGTAGACAGGACACCTTTGCTACCATTGAGCTTTAAATTGACAGCTTTGACAGCTTTCATGAAGTTCCTGAAGTTGAAATCATGATCTTCTTGATCAAGTCTTCATACAGTGATATTGTCAAGGTAGGGCAACACTCCTTTCAGATTATGGTATTCAACAAGCTTCATCATTTCCCGTTGAAAGCATGCTACACCAGTTGTCACTCCAAAAGGTAACCAGATGAACTGATAAAGTCTTTCTTTAGCTTCAAAGGCAGTGTAAGCTTTATCTGCATCTTTAAGAGGTATATGATGATAGGCACTTTAAAGGTCGAGTGTGCTAAAGACCTTGAATTGAGCAATTTCATTGATGGTGTCATCAATTGTAGGTAATGGGAATGCATCTAGCGGGGTAAACATGTTTATTGTTTGCGAGTAATCTATGGCCAAGCATTTTTTGTGACTTTATTCTTTGGCAACAACTACTTGTGCTCTCTATGCTGACTGACTATGTTCTATAACACCTTCCGCTAGTAGTCGGTCTACTTTATTACTGATGAATACCAGGTCCTCTTTGCTGTAGTGTCGTGACTTTGAAGCAATAGGATGACAATCAGATGTAAGCTTTGCAAACAGTGAGGGTGGTTCAATATTTAATGTGGTCATACCGCAGACAGACAAAGCAGGGTTGGGGCCCCCATATTCGAAGGTGACACTGTCATACTGACACTGAAAGTCAAGTCTGATGATGAGGTCGGAACATAGCCTTGGCATAACTGAAAGACGAAAATCTTTGTCAATGTGTCCTTGGTAACTTATGTCAACTAAGCAGACTCCTTCTGTTTGTACATTTACTGTAGATGTTGCCATGGATACGCTACTAGACGAGGGTAGAACAGTTATATCAGCTGCTTGTACGAAAATCGGGTGGATATAGCTTTCACTACTTCCACTGTCAACGAACGCAGCGACATTCCAATCAGAATTTACTACAACAGCAGTAGATGACTTTTTAGAGCTTCTGGGGATCCCACTGATGCGATTGTTGGAATGATAGCGGCACTGACAGGCTTCGTTGGGCTCCCCTGACATACTTTTGTAATTATTACAAACAGCGTCACGGTCCGGACACTTGTGACGAGGGTGTGTGGCATTTCACAAAAGAAACATTTACGAGTATTCTGTGTTGTTGAAGCTGATATATTAGATTCAGTCACCGGGAAATCTGGTGGAGTTGGTGGCGGCATTGAACAACTGATGAATCAAGTACCCTTCAGAACTTCGCAAAGCCGAGTCAAGTGCTCTAGCCTGGACAAACATACTTTAAAAATCAAGAGTTTTGTTCTTTAAAAGTCACTGTCGTAACTGATTTGATAGTAGCCCANCCCACTGATGGGAATTGTGGAATGATTGCGGCACTGACAGGGTTCGTTGGGCTCCCCTGACATACTTTTGTAATTATTACAAACAGCGTCACGGTCCGGACACTTGTGACGAGGGTGTGTGGCATTTCACAAAAGAAACATTTACGAGTATTCTGTGTTGTTGAAGCTGATATATTAGATTCAGTCACCGGGAAATCTGGTGGAGTTGGTGGCGGCATTGAACAACTGATGAATCAAGTACCCTTCAGAACTTCGCAAAGCCGAGTCAAGTGCTCTAGCTCTGTCGTAACTGATTTGATAGTAGCCCAGTAATAAAAGCGTCACGTATGTATTCTTCACAATATTTAGCTGCAGTAACAGATTCGAAGTTGCACTGCTTGCTGAGGACTTTTAGCTCTTGTAGATACTCTTCGAGGGATTCTCCGGATTGTTGAAGTCGAGTAGCAAGTACGTGTCTAGCCATGGACTCCTAAATAATAATAAAATTATTATTTAGGAGTCCATGGTGTCTAGCGAATACCTCGTTTTTAGGCTTAACATAGATGTTTTGGAGCGATTCCATTGCTGATTCGTAAGATGTGTACTCCTCATCGAAGACAGACGGAGAAACGAAGTTAGTAAATACTCCGTATTTGTCGAGATCCCTTTCGGGAAGAACGGTAAGGTACGTTTCCAGTGAATCCACGCTTTTGAAGCACCAGAACTACTGGGATAAGGATAAAAAATGTTCCGGTTTTAGAACTTTATCCATGGTGAAAGTATCTTGATTAAATTGTAATGAAACGAAACAGTTTTAAGGCCTAAAATGAGGCTTTAATCAAGAAAAACCTCGTGCTACACAACATGGCCGACTTTACATAATGTGTATATCCGCTGACTACCGCGAGCGCCTTAACAAAGGAAACCCAACAAAACTAATTAACACGTTATTATAATAAGAGCCAAACAACAGTCGAATAATGATAATCATTTTCAGTACAACAAGAACCTGGAATAGATTTCTGTTGTGGAAGCTTAAGAAACAGTATGTTGTGCTAAATCCATTTAACAGAATTAAGAAAAAAGGGGAAAGTATTACCTAAGAGGAATTGTAATAGTATCCATTGTGATAATTGTTGTTGTAATGCTACAGTATGCAGTAGTAGGTATAGGAGGAGATGGGTATGGAAGGAGGAGAAGGAAAAGAAGAAGAAAAAGAGGTAGGAGCAGCAGTAGAACGAATCACTTAAGCTTTGAAACTCTATTCGAAGAATTACATTTTTGTTTCAATTTTAGATACAAATATTTTGCATCTAGTTGAGAATGTTGACTAACTTTAGGGTTTTCTTTTAGTTTGAATGGGCTTGGCAACATCCAAAGCTTACGAGAAGACTCACTAATGTTCCAGGTAAAAGTAAAAGTGAGAATGCCTTCCAGTACTGTATACGTATCCTTTCAGAGCTTCTCAGAGTAGGACCATGGAATAGGCTTCCTTTGACGATTCAGTGGCTGAAGCAACAGTATGTTGTGCCATTTCCAATCAGT
The DNA here is from genome assembly GCA_003991215.1 of Morbakka virulenta. NCBI lineage: Eukaryota > Metazoa > Cnidaria > Cubozoa > Carybdeida > Carukiidae > Morbakka > Morbakka virulenta. The sequence goes on along the minus strand of RDPX01000168.1, from coordinate 1,290,015 downwards.
AAACAGCCTCCTTTGCACATGTGCTTTGCATATGGCCCAATTATTTCAATGAAGCAAAGCAAGGGGAAGAAAATCCAGAATGAAGACATAAGTGGTCATGAATATTGCACACTTTGTGGCAAAATGCATGAGGTGAGTTGTGTCAACATAGTTGGTCTATTTAAGCATGACCAGGTTTCTATATGTTCAGTATTTAATGTGTATTTTACTACTTTATTATTTTTAACAATTGTGAAACCACTCTTACCATACTTTCGCTGCTAAAGAGCTTTAATGACAAAAAATCTATGTTAAAGTTATCTGATTAAGTAGCTTTTATTTGAGAAAAAGCCTCATGTGAATAGACTTGGATAATGCTGAATAAAAGGGATTTGGATTTAAAATGTTTAAGTCACGTGAAATATTTGGGGGGGGGGTGTAGGTCACTCAGAGGATGAGTGGGAGGGACTTATGTGCTTATGTGCAAAGGGTTGTATTTGTTTTGTTATACTTTTGCCATATATTTTTTTAGTTTCATTCATGGACTAATCGGCAAATTCACAAGCCTGTCACATCAATGGAGGAACCAGTATATCGTTGAATATTTCCGGAATTCTCCATACAACTGGAAACAAAATATAAAACAATTTCTGAAAAAACCCGACATTCTCCCGATTTAAAAATTTAAAAAAAAGACCTCCAAGGAGCTAAACTTATTATTTATATTACTGCAGCCTTTTTTTTTCTAAACTTATCTTTCCTGAGAAACCACCTCTGTTCATATATTGAGTGCTGTGACGTATGACATTTACTTGTTTAAATGACACGATAAGATATCGATATGCAGGCCTACAAAAAATTATAACCTGCGGTATTTCTTGTATTATGTGACTTGAGTTTAGGAACCTATTATTTTTCAGAATTATTTTATACTTCCGGGGTGGTTGGAAGTGTCAGACCGGAAACCTCTTACTCCGTAGGTTGTTGATTTACCACCGGGCCACTAGCCATGGGCCTTGTTATGTATGAAGCTGGAAGTAATTTTTATTTCTCGCTTTATTGTTATATATTTCAATTCCGTCAACATAATTTACATTTAAAACATAAATAATAACTTGTCAGGTATAATCAATTAAACAACTAGTTTATATTGACTATACATTGTTCATCAATTGTATTTTAGCGCTTTATTCTTGCAGTAGACTCCCCGTTCTATAAGCAAGTATTCATTAAGTAAACAGTAAAAAAAAGTAACAACTCTTTTTTATCATTACTACTTATTTTCCAGCATTATTAACAGGCACGGCTTTTATTTCATGAGGTGAGAAAAGTGCATGTTATTTTGATTTTCGTTTGTTCCTGGAGCAATGCAGAACCCAGTATCCCTACGTGCGTTTAAAAGAAACTCTAAACGGCGTCGCTTTGGTAACTCAAGCTAATTCTGTCAGCTTCGGTAAATCTTGGACTATTTTAGCCAGATATCTGTATTAATTGTGACCTGGAATGATAGCAACTGTTGTGTAAGTTAACCAAATTTAACCTATGGGAGTGTAAATTCTTATTATTATAGAGTTTTTGGGATGAGAAAATGCGGCTTACTTTCAACGGTGACCTCTGTATAGGGGTGGGTTAGAATCGAAGAAATATGATAGGGGCTGTCTTAATAGGTATCTGTTAGTCCTTGTTATATGAAGGCGACAGAGCATAACGTTTTGACATGCGGGGTGTTTTTCAAGCCACTAAGGGCTACTTCATAGAAATAACCCAGTCTTTACAACCAAATATAAAATGTTCCCAATATTCAGCGTAATTGGTCGTTACAAAAATATGACCATCATTTTAAATGAGTTGCCCATTATATTTTTCCAGGAAAAGTATTTCGTTTTTGCATTCTCGTTGGTTATTTAGTCATCTGAGGAACAAATCTTATTCCTGGTACCATAGGAATAAACATTTACCAGCAACAAAGAGACTTGAAGAAAGTTTGAGTCAACACTTAATATTCAATACATATTTTTAAAAGGAGGAACAGAGAGTGGATTTCGTTAAGTTTTTTCATAAATAATGTTATGGTCACTATTTACATGTTAACAAATTTGACTATATCACGTTGCATCTGGCTGTATGCCTAGTGAGCTGGTTGTTATCACGGGTTTTCTTAGACACCAGTTGTTATCATCACATCCGATACTCACACTTGTTGCGGGTGCTGTGGTTCGATGTAGCTTTCACGATATTTCTTTGCGTTTGGACTGCCCAGTTTTAACACTCATATCCATCACTTTAGTCTTGTCTATATTTCATAAAATCCTTGATCTCATATTTGAACTCCATAAATATCTCCTTAAAAGCCTAGCTGGTAAACCAAGTTATTTTTTATGCCTGTCGCTACAGGTGGAATATTTCAAGGATTTGAATGCTGAAAAAATATTTCATTCGTGTTACTTATCATTATATATTATTCTGCTGGTCTAGGTTTCTTAACAAGTGCTGAATATTAGTGTTGTGTTAGTTTCTGTAAACGTCAGGTATCCTTTTTATTTTAGGATGCATCGACAATTGTTCGTTGCGTTAAACAGGATTGTAACCTGAAAGCATGCTTAATTTGTCTAGCAATAGCATTTTTAGGACAAGATACTCAATCGGCAGGCAGCATAATACCTATCAAGGGTATTTGTCCACGATGTAATAGTGAAGGGCTATGGCAGGATTTCGTGAAGGGGAAAAAAGTTCTTGGATTAAGCACAGAGGACCCAGAGGAAATGGACCATATCGAGACATTAATATAAATACTTTACTCCTCTTAATGTATTTATTCTATATTTGTATATATTTTTTTATTTCCTCTAGTTTTATATCAAACAGCTGCAAATGAGATGTCACTTAATGACCTTTATATTGCCTATCATTTTTAATACTTTAGTGTGTATATGTATATATGAAACAAAGGATCAAACTGACGGCCAGTGTCGACCAATGCTTCTCTATATTGTTTGCTAATACGTCTGAATTTGTCAAGCAACATCTTCACAAATTATTCCTGTTTTCTTGAATCCTCTCCTTGCCATGGGCATTGGCCTTTAGCTCGTACCATTGCATGTTATTCTTTAGCACTGTTGCCGACTTGCAGACGCCCACCTTATTATGGGAGACAAAAAATACCATTGCTACTGGAGTGGTTAGGTTTGGTTAGGTTACTGGACATGTTTTTAGGCCTTAACATATGTCTTTTGAGACGAGAAGAAAACTTGCACACTCAGTTGCTTGCCGCAAATGTTTTTACCGATCTAAAGGAGAGAATATTGGCAACAATCCGAGTCTCTTTTGACGTAACATGGTTGATATAGCTAGCTTGTGAAATAAGGGGACCTCTACATGTTTTAAACACAGCTGGTTTTTTGCTGGTTACTTGATGAGAGAATTGTTGTCTTTTGACATCAAAGAAGACTCAGAGAAGGTTGGAGGATCAAGAGCATTGCGCAGAAAACCGTAAATGTTTTATCTTTATTTTATCGCTGGATCTTTTCACTCATATCAAATCACTATTCATTATTCATTCTTCTTAGTTTACGGTGCAACTCTGCTTTCATCGTGTTGCGCCTTTTCAAAAGATTTGAATTACTTTTGCGGAGTACTACGTCATGGCAAGGATGTTTGTTCAGCAGCAGCTAGGTAACAGTTAGATTATTTTGTTAAAGCCAGTCAAAATATTTCGTTACCATAAGCCCCGCAAAATAGGCCTGGCTTTTAAAGTTATTTTATTTATCATCAAACACAATCCTTTCAGTTTAAGTTTCCTGTGTCTCTGGTATCTGTAATTTGCTAAGGCCGATAACTTAGGGATCTGTTTTTTATTCGTTAACTCCTTACCATCTTGTGGTCAGTGAGACATACAGCACTTTGCATGATACACATCATGCAAACCTTATCAAGGTCGCGTTTTTGAGTAATCGTAAAATCGATAGGGTGGCCAAGCTGGGGAAAAGTTTGGGTCTATTTAACCCCGTGTTTCGAATCTTGTTTGAAATAAGGTATTACAAATGACCAAAATCGAATTCCAGACAACGCATTCATAGATTATGACCAATATAATTCATTTTACTTAAACCCCATCTACCAATTGTCTTCCATGTTTCGCATTCTTTTCTCCACGAGCAATAACTTCGCCTAAGAGAACCAAATTTTTGACATTAGGAGTAGATGGAATACAGAAGTGGAAAGTTTCATAAATGGAGGAAATAGTTTCTTCGTAGGCCTAAAAAGTAAAATACCAGGTTCTATACGTTACTCGCATAACATCCCAACCCCCGGCCTAGACTGTGACAAGTTTTGAAACCAACATACTTGCACACGTTCAATGTAAATAAAGTATATTTACGCAATGCTTGAGAATTTTTCTTTCGCCATTTTGTTTCCCTGATTTATCCCATCGCCAATCATTATGGCAAGACAAGTAATATCAGCAGATAATTTACCTTCGAATTTTCTGTTTCTAATCTCTCCTGTTACTATTTATTTTGTATCTGTTAAAGCTACTGTTATTTTGTTGTAACAAGGTGACCGTATAGGTCACACATTTACCGAAACTTCTTTGACCTGAGATGGTTTACCCAATAAGTATTTCAGATAAATATATGGCCTGGTACAGAAACAGTAAATTGAATTGTGATATGTATGTATCTAATATGTAATTATGCTTAGCTCAACAATTACCAATATGTAATGTTTTAGGGTTGTAACAGAAAGACATTGAAGTGTAGATAGTGTATAAATAAGCATATTATTGTAATAGTACCAATTATTATATTTAATATTACAATTATTTAACGTTATTAATACGATACGCTGTGGAAAATCTTCTTTATCTTTCTGCTGCTCCCTGTTAGGGGTCGCCACAGCGGACCATACGCCTCCATTTGCTGCGGTCAGCAGCATCTTCCTTTCTCACTCCCATTTCCCTCATTTCCTCTTTTATTACATCCATGTAGCGTCTCCTTGGTCTTCCTCTCTTCCTCCTCTCTGGCAGATTCATGTCTATCATTCTCCTCCCAATATACTTCTCTTCCCTTCTGATCACATGCCCATACCATCTGAGTCTTGCCTCCCTTTGCTTCTCGTTCTATCTCCTAACATGTGCTGAACCTCTGATGTATTCATTTTTTATTTTATCCAGGCGTGTGACTCCCAAGTGCCAAGTGTTCTTTGTTGTCGCTACTAACTCAAGCCCATACAGTAAAGCTGGCCGCACTACCGTCTTATATATTTTCCCCTTTACTTTTGGTGGTAGCTTTCTGTCACACAGTACGCCTGTTACCTTTCTCCATCGACTCCAACCTGCTTGTACTCTCCTCTTAACTTCTATGTCGCATCCTCCATTGCACTGTACTGTTGATCCCAGATGTTTGAAGTCTTCTGCCCTAGCTACATCTGATCCTTGCATGCTTAACTTATCATCCTCTCTTCCATTCAAGACCAAGTATTCTGTTTTTTCTCTGCTTACTTTCATTTCCCTTTTCTCCAGGGCATCTCTCTATTCTTCCAGTTCTTCTTCAGCCTCATTTCTTGTCTTGATGCACAACACAATGTCGTCCGCAAACAGCATTGTCTATGGTGCTTCTCTCCGAACTTCATCCGTGACTTGATCCATAACTATAGCGAATAAAAAGGCTGATCCTTGATGGAGTCCAACCCTGACTTGGAACCAGTCAGTCATCCCTGCAGCAGTTCTTATGGCTGTCTCGCTGTCCGTGTACATGCCTTTTACTTGCCTTACATACTTTTCTGCTACTCCGGATGTTCTCATGCAATACCATAGTTTAAAAAAGTACTGTCTTATGTATGTTAACGTCCTTATCAATCCGGCATATTTTGAACATTTGTAAGAGTAAAGGTGGATACCATGATGATAATAATAATTATTATTATCATTATTATTATTACTTTTGAGCGAGATGGTTGACGACAAGAAGCCGACTGACAGACTGGTCAAACAGAGAAGGTCATCCAATTCTGGCTATCTTTTCTAAAAAGGAAACAGGGAATTGGGAAAAGGTTTGATGCCGTTAAACTAGCACTTAATTAGCCTCTTACTACTTCTGCTTCTCTTTTTGAGCCATTCTTGACGAAGTATCAAACAGAAAATCTTACCGTATCGTACCTGTAAACAGATGCGTACAAGCTATTCGTTCCCTGTTGAATGTGATTGTAAAAAGTGAAATGCTTAATGAGAAATCTATAACTGGTCTATAAAGTTAACCAAAATTTATGTATTCAACAATCTGAAGTCACCAAAGAACTTTTGCCTGGGATTTGTAGTTGAAAGACAACTACAGAATCTGCTGAAAAAAAGAGACCTTGTTTCAAAGAAGGTAAATGGACAGTTCAATAAAAATGTTAAAGTTTGTATCTTAACTACTTTTAAGAAGCTGGAAGAGATCAACACTTCCGCTTTACTTTTATGTCAATAATCTGCAGCCGAAATCCATAATGGAGATATACATGCACACCAATCGGGATACACAGGTTAATATGATTTTCAAAACAGGGTAAAAACATGACCTTTTTATCACATATTACCACATCAGCTACTTCAATGCCCTCAAAGGGAAAAGCTGGAGAGAGGGTGTCTGGATGACTGTCTCTGGGAGCCTGTCTGCAATTGTTCGTGGAATGAAGCGAAATTTGTAGGCACCCGTTGATGCAATAGGTCTGTCTTCGAAGTGTTGTCCACTTTGTGTTGTTGACCGTCAGATTTATCTGGGGATTTTTATTGCAGCTTTTTTGTGTATGGTCTGATTTTTCTAGCTTGATTCTGTTGTTCTTCGAACTGCTGCTGCATTTAATCCTATTTCAATTATACAGTTTCAAGAAGTATCCATATTGAAAAAAAAAATTCTTCTCCAGCATCTAGTGTCATTAAGAGTAGTTCTTGCCCGCAAGGCAGACAAAATCGTGTGCCAATAAAGCTCAATGTGAACTACAAACAACTATTTATGTCAGAAACATGTCGCATTGGATGAATTCTTTTTTAGACGACCACGGCTTTTAAATGCAGGGAGCTGTCTTCTGTCATAAATATTATGCTCTTTTCTGCCTATGGTCAAGCAGATGCAGAGGTTTTTCAGTGAATCATGATGTTCTCCATGACAACATAAATGAAAAGAAGTTGTGACTTTAGGGCTGATCAAAGACCATTTACTAGCAAATGACCTTAAGCCTTACACCTTAGGGATCTGAGAGCCTTCTGTCATTGAGCCAAGGTTGGGTACTTTGATTATCAGGAACAGCAAAAAAAGGCAAAGAGTTAAAGTGTCTACTGAACGATGTGAGGGAATTCTTACCATAGAAGTTGAGAAAATCAAGCAAAAATTAAAGGATAAAGGTGATTAAATACTTGAAAGCTCAGGAAGATTATTTTGTATTTTGGATGTCTTTCAGGGGAAAAATATTTGATTTCCTGGATAAAAATCCTGAAAAATATTTTCCTGGTAAGCGAATGAACTTTGAGTTGACGCAAGCGGTATAATACACTTTAGGAAGGCGTCTGTTCGAACGAGTTGATTATTCGAAAAGCACTTTTAAGCTTTTGGCCTAGGGTGGCTCTCGGTTGTGTTCAAAAGGAACATAACATAAAGATTTGAGGGACTATAGCAAAAGATTAAACACTGAAACAAGTATTAATATTTGGGGGCGTTGGAATCATGAGACAGTTGTAAGCAAAAGGATCTGCATTGACTACTGACAATGCAGAGGCTTTAATCAAAGTTCTGTTTTTTCTGAGCTGCATTTTTCCCCAGAGTTCTGTGTACTGCTAACAACAAATGAAGCCAATGCTTTTTGACTAGGATTAACGAGGTCCATAGGCTACATTGACGGGGGAGTGGGAAATACTAGACTGGTTTCTCTAAAGATACAATTAGCTTAAACCAGACCGTACCATTGAAGCTTATGTATTTACCACCCTTTAATGATACATGTAGCATGTATCAATGAATGTTCTGTACTCCTTTGGTATCATAGTCGAAAAGTCAATCTGACTATTACGTTTGGTAAAACCCAATTGAATTAGGACATCTGCAGATATAGGAACATCTGTGAATATAAATATTTATATATATATATGTATATGTATAAATATATATATACATATATATTAAAACATACTATCAAGTTAGTTCCTGGTGTTTTGAGGAAACTACAGAATGGACCAGCCGCTATTTGCTTTAATAAGCCTTTCACCCATACACTATATACCAAATCCTAGTTGAAATATCTTTTATATTTTTTAAATATTAAAAATATGAGAAAATACATTTTTTTAAACAGAGGATTCATTTAANCTGTCATAAATATTATGCTCTTTTCTGCCTATGGTCAAGCAGATGCAGAGGTTTTTCAGTGAATCATGATGTTCTCCATGACAACATAAATGAAAAGAAGTTGTGACTTTAGGGCTGATCAAAGACCATTTACTAGCAAATGACCTTAAGCCTTACACCTTAGGGATCTGAGAGCCTTCTGTCATTGAGCCAAGGTTGGGTACTTTGATTATCAGGAACAGCAAAAAAAGGCAAAGAGTTAAAGTGTCTACTGAACGATGTGAGGGAATTCTTACCATAGAAGTTGAGAAAATCAAGCAAAAATTAAAGGATAAAGGTGATTAAATACTTGAAAGCTCAGGAAGATTATTTTGTATTTTGGATGTCTTTCAGGGGAAAAATATTTGATTTCCTGGATAAAAATCCTGAAAAATATTTTCCTGGTAAGCGAATGAACTTTGAGTTGACGCAAGCGGTATAATACACTTTAGGAAGGCGTCTGTTCGAACGAGTTGATTATTCGAAAAGCACTTTTAAGCTTTTGGCCTAGGGTGGCTCTCGGTTGTGTTCAAAAGGAACATAACATAAAGATTTGAGGGACTATAGCAAAAGATTAAACACTGAAACAAGTATTAATATTTGGGGGCGTTGGAATCATGAGACAGTTGTAAGCAAAAGGATCTGCATTGACTACTGACAATGCAGAGGCTTTAATCAAAGTTCTGTTTTTTCTGAGCTGCATTTTTCCCCAGAGTTCTGTGTACTGCTAACAACAAATGAAGCCAATGCTTTTTGACTAGGATTAACGAGGTCCATAGGCTACATTGACGGGGGAGTGGGAAATACTAGACTGGTTTCTCTAAAGATACAATTAGCTTAAACCAGACCGTACCATTGAAGCTTATGTATTTACCACCCTTTAATGATACATGTAGCATGTATCAATGAATGTTCTGTACTCCTTTGGTATCATAGTCGAAAAGTCAATCTGACTATTACGTTTGGTAAAACCCAATTGAATTAGGACATCTGCAGATATAGGAACATCTGTGAATATAAATATTTATATATATATATGTATATGTATAAATATATATATACATATATATTAAAACATACTATCAAGTTAGTTCCTGGTGTTTTGAGGAAACTACGGAAGGGACCAGCCGCTATTTGCTTTAATAAGCCTTTCACCCCTACACTTTATACCAAATCCTAGTTGAAATATCTTTTATATTTTTTAAATATTAAAAATATGAAAAAATACATTTTTTTAAACAGAGGATTCATTTAAGTCTCTTGCTATTTTGTCATTATATATCTAAAGCCTTTGTACGCTTCCTGGCTTTAGAATCTTGACCTTGAAACTCGTTCGAAATAGCTTGCATCTCCTTTAATCCAAAGCAAACAAAGATGACAAAGTGCACATCTTATGGTAATTAATTTTCTCATGTTAAGTGGCAAGATCCAGAGCTCTGGATATTTTATTGCCTGCAGTAAGAGGTTCTTGAAAAAACATTAACCAAAACAGATTTTTTTTTCACTAATAAATAACATCTTTAAAAAATCAGAACAAGTGTTAAGTGCTAGTACAGCTGTATCTCTCGAGAGTAAGAACTCTTCTATTTTCTTGGTTTCAAATGAAGTGGCTTCTAATAATACCATAAGAATGTAAGCTTTTTATTTGATTAGGAAGATTTCAGCGCGTATGAAAATGGACTGCTCGTGGCTTTGGGATTAGACGTCTCTGTTTCCTTTGTAGCATAAGAGCTCCAGTTTTACTCGCAACAATGAAGACATTAATTTTACTGGTTGCATGCCTTGTGATAGCTGCTGGTAAGCTATTCGTAAATTGTAATTACAAGTAGAACAATTGTGAGTTTGTTAGTGCTTAAGTGGTAGTCATTCTCAAAGGTTTACGGAAATAATAGGCTTTTTAACAAACCAGAGTAAAAATAGTAATCATTAAAAAGGATCCTAACATTTGTATAAGTTCCGAGGGAATATTGTAGACTGTTTACGTTATCAACAGGTTTTGATAGGAATCGTGCATGAAATTATACTAGGGACAAACTATTTCCAAGTACTGAAGGACAAAAAGAGTGAATTGCTTTCTAAATCTAAAATGTGGGGAAGAAAATGAAAAAGTAAATATATGTATGTTACAAGAATGTTTAAGAAAAGTATTGATCAGACAGCTTGGCGTTTTTTGCTGTCTTAAAAAAAATATTTATGAACCAGCCCCATCTTTTCCCCATTGCTTTAAATATTCTGTATAATATATGTTGTTATATATTTTAAGCGTTTCAAAGGCTCAAAATTATTACTCACTTACTTATCCTCTTCGAGCCATGGGCGGCTAATAAGGCTTGACAGCATCCTCTGCCATCTCTCTCTGTCTTTGGCTATGTTCCTAACTTTGTTCCATGTTTGCCATCCCAGGTCATTTCTTTCTGCTTCCGCACTCCTCCGCCATGTTGTTCGTGGTCATGATCTAAATCATTGGCAGTGACATACACTGTTAGTAGGTAAAAAAAATCTTAACGAAATGACGTCGGAGCTTTCATTATAAGGTTTGTTTCACTGAGCAGATTTTTGCTATTACATATTTTGTTTTCTTCAGTAAATTTTTTTGCTATTTTTTGTCTCAATTATTTTCTTTTAAGTCATTTGAATTTTTATTTCAAATTCTTTTTATAAGTTGTTGTTTCCTTCTGTTTATTGGTCCTAATAAAAACCGATCTCGTCATTGATACCTTCGTCGCAATGGTCGTGTATGAAAGAAGGAAAGAAGATCATCTATGACATATGAAAGAAGGAAATTCCGGTAACCTACGAGTATAGTAACATGGGCCGAAAATAAATTATAATTACTTAAGCTAAGGCAAAGGGTAAGATTTTCAAGGTTACCATGGGTTGGAATATTCATGTAACAGGAGATAAATTAAATAAATGAAATAAAGGAGTAGTTTTTCCAGACTACTTACTTCCCCTGGAAAAAATCAAGTTGGTTAGAAACAACTGGTTGTCATTTAGTAATTGCTTCTCATCTAAAACAGAAATAAATCCTCAAATCCTATTTTGCATGGGCAATTTACAAAGGATTTATATATAGGGGCATTTATCTTCTTGTGTTACTTTCCCCAGATCCTCTTCGTCACAACGTATAAGAAACTTCATCCACTCAGGCTATCTGTGAATATATAAATAGTTTTGTGTATTGGTGTCAAAAAGTGCTTAATGCTTATAGCAGAGCAATATACATAAGGTAAAACACGAAAATAGTTCTTATTTTTGGAAAAACAAAATATTTGAATTAAATATTTAGAACTAAACTAAGGAAGAAATAACTAAGTAATATAATAGATTCAGGACAATAAGGATAAAAAAAATTATTTTATTGGATGCAATCATATTTATACGATAAAATTTTTGGAAATAGTATAAAAGTTTTAGGTCAGTTTGAACAGTACTTGTTATTCGTTAAATTTATTATTTAAAAAATTGAAAAATAATTTTCAGATGCCGTCATCTTTGGCATAAGCTATAAGGTATTGATGTTTGTGAAATAGCAATTAATTTGCATTTAGAGAGGGTTGTAGCAGTTATACCAAATTTTTGTGGATAAATTTTGAAATAAATTATAGAAAGGAAAATGTAAAAAATGATGAAATACAATGAGAAAAATTTGAAGCAGCAAATACCCTGTGGAGTTCAAAAAATATATACATTTCTTTTTCATAATTTTCTCCTTTAATAGTAATTTTCTCTTTCTTATTCTATTTTCTAGATGCTTCCAAGTATAGGCTAGTGGCGTACTGGGGGCAAAATGGTGTCTACAACCGGCATAAAGAACCTGAAAAATGGGAAAAAGAACTTGATGTATTTTGTAAAAACTACAAATATGACGTCATCGTTTTGGCGTTTAACCACATCTTCTTTGCTGCTGGAAATAAAGGTAAGTACTTTGAAATATAAGCAACAAGAATTTCAAGAAACGTCAATATGCCTGACAAAATACAGTGAGCCAAGTAATTAATTTCAAACCAATGGAAGACTACGTTTAATTAATTATTAATTATTTATAATTTATTGTAATTTATAATTTTTATAATTATAATTTAGTACATTGTACATAAACCATGAACTCCTGACCTGACACAACTACAGACCTGGAATAGGGTCCAGTGGAGAGACGTTGTTCCGGCTCTGCACGTCACTGGGAGTCAAGGGCAGTGAGGTAAGGTGATAGGTACATAAAACACGTGCGCAACATCTTTTGCCCTTGAAATAGTACATAAAAATATCCTACAGCTAAGAAATAATAAAGTCACAAGACAATGAAAACTAAACAAAGCATATCCTTACTGTACGGCACTACTTTCCTTGATTCCATACCTTTACTCAGTTCCACACATATTACATTTTGAATAGTTTCTAGCTTACAAAGGAACCTCATAAACGTTGCCGAAAGTCCTTGAAAGGAATCTTGATAGTGCCTATACTAGAATGCAGTTCTGCATGTCTCAGAGGAGCAACACATTACCAAGATTGCCTTTCTGATAAACAAATGCATTCCACAAACCAGTGGAACAAAAACAAATATAAGGCAGAGCTTCGTTGGTGGCTTTTACTAAAGCAAAGGAGAATTAGCAAGTGATTTGATACTTGGAAACGTAGGCATGGAAAGTAACCGTATTACAGACCATGGAGAGCTTTCATTAACCAATTAGCAAATCAAAGCGGCTGTGAAGTAGAAGGTCAGATTATATCGATGAATGATAGGGCAAGGTGAAAGGGAAAATTTGCGAAAACTGAGTTCACTTGACTAAGTAGTAATTTTCATTTTGCCTAAGAATCACCAAAATATCATCCATTTTTTATGTTCTACGTTCAATATCTTTTCATAAGAGGTATCGTAGTAAATGACACAGCTGCATTGTAAAAAGTGTTCTGGGTTCGGCTCCCCAAATTCACAACATTTCGGAAATTGTCCAATAAAGTCGCCCCTGTTGCAATGAAGTCGCTTTGAAGGATACACTGCACGCCAAGGAGCAAGGACAAATTGTGCGTATGTGAAAATCACTTTCTGTTTTTCTAGTACTTTAGGGGTCGAGTTTTTCTATTGAAGTGGTTCGCATTGAACATACACAATTTCATCTTAACAAATAGAATTTCAAACAGTCAATATCAATGGGAGAATTTGAATTGATATTTGGATACGCTCTGGCATTGTGGACCAAAAAGTTCAAAATGGCCTTGATGAAGAATTCTCATTAATAGTTTTTTTGAATAGGACCCATGCCCCCTCCTTCTCACAGGAGAAGAATTATGAAGTTATTCTAATTCTTTTGTGTTCTGTTACTTTTGACCCCTTAGAAAATTGTTTTCAGCTCGTTATCACCATGTTTTAGGGCCTGCTCTAAGCTACACGCTACTGCTCATTCAAAACGTTTTTACAGTTATGTTCTTTTGCCTGCTATAAAGAGTCAGACAAAAGATGTCGGAGGGCACTTTGCCAGTGCTATTCTTTTGAAATTCATGCAGTGGATACAAAATTCAAATTATTAATATCTTTAAAATACGCGTCAAATATTTGCTGAAGATAGTTTAGGGAGAGAAACTGAAGGATAATGGGGTTGGCTCTTCTTTCCTTCAATCGTTAAACACAGAGTTTTCTATAGTACTAAACCATTGGACTGTTTACTCATCATGACTAGCAGGTGTTAACATAATACATATATATATATATATATATTTAATTTATATTCCTGAAAAAATTTGAAGTAAATAGGATTAAACAGACAATGACCTATCGACAGAAAATTCCGCTTCATTTAAAAAAGCCTTTGCTGGGTAATATGTTTGCGTTTTTATCGAATTATGCCTTAGCTTCACACGTTAATAAATTTATACCTATTTTATAGATTATTACTTTTTTTTTTGATATGGCACTTTTCTTTCTGGAAAGANAAAACGTTTTTACAGTTATGTTCTTTTGCCTGCTATAAAGAGTCAGACAAAAGATGTCGGAGGGCACTTTGCCAGTGCTATTCTTTTGAAATTCATGCAGTGGATACAAAATTCAAATTATTAATATCTTTAAAATACGCGTCAAATATTTGCTGAAGATAGTTTAGGGAGAGAAACTGAAGGATAATGGGGTTGGCTCTTCTTTCCTTCAATCGTTAAACACAGAGTTTTCTATAGTACTAAACCATTGGACTGTTTACTCATCATGACTAGCAGGTGTTAACATAATACATATATATATATATATATATATATATATATTTAATTTATATTCCTGAAAAAATTTGAAGTAAATAGGATTAAACAGACAATGACCTATCGACAGAAAATTCCGCTTCATTTAAAAAAGCCTTTGCTGGGTAATATGTTTGCGTTTTTATCGAATTATGCCTTAGCTTCAAACGTTAATAAATTTATACCAATATTATAGATTATTACATTATTTTTTGAAATGGCAATTTTCTTTCTGGAAAGAGAGATTTTGGCATACTGTATGGAATACAATATTTTTTTATTACATAGATAATTTACCAGGTTTGAACTTTGCTTATCATTGTGATACCACGGTGGGCTCCGATTATCCGCATTTGCTTCGTTGCCCTACAATACAGCAAGGAATACAAGAATGCCAAAAGCGTGGAAAGAAGGTAATATTATCCATGGGAGGTGCTGCTGGTTCTTATGGTTTCCAGAGCGATGCCCAAGCAAAGGGCTACGCGAACACTATTTGGAATTTATTTATGGAGGGTCAGAAAATGAAAAACATACGGCCGTTTGGAGAGTAAGTTTGTTTTCTTCCCTTTTTTAACCTTAGTTTTTCGCCAGATCTGAATTTTGGCGGAAAAATCACCAGCAGTTGACAAGTTTGGGAGTAAAGAAAAGGTCCAAATACATAAAAATGATTTAGTCGTTAAAGTAATCAATTTAAATTCCAACCATTAATGTGTGGCTTCTGAACTCGTCTTTTGTATTCAGTATTAGTCGTTAATGTATAACGTTTCTAATATGAGAAGGTGATTGATAGAATTCGCTGATGCCAGAATCGTGACGTCATCTATGGACAAAATACAACTGCAAGCTTTTAAATGACTTCCCCAAATTGTTTTCGCAGCTTTCTTTTGTTCCAATATTCCTATATATGAGCAAAAGATTGGTGAATTCTTATCTTGTTTACGGAGTGTTAAGAGAGAACAGACGTATATCATTTAGCTGTAACATTTTATACTGTTTTTAAGCTGTTTTCATATTCTTTTAGATCTGATGATGAGAAAATCCTTCTCGAATTATATTATCAATGAAGTGATAAAAGCGTTGTTGGTGTTGATTTATTTGAATAGATTTATGCCACGATGGTTATTGCATATAAATTATTGAATCTTTTTTATTTTGCTTTCTTTTCACTCTGCAAATTTATTGTTTTACAATCGTAGCGCAATTTTGGATGGCATAGATCTGGACATTGAAGGTGGTACCCATATTGGCTATACAGCATTTGTAAGTGAGTTGCGAAGACTCATGCAGACTAGTTCCAGAAAATACATTATTGCTGCAGCTCCTCAATGCCCATTCCCAGATGCTTACCTTGGACCTGCCAAGGGAAAAGCACTGCAGGATGTAGCACCAATGTTCGACGAGATCTACATACAGTTTTACAACAATTATTGTCAAACAGGCAAAAAACAATTTTTTTGGGATACCATGAAGAAATGGTTGAAATATTCCGAAAAATTGAATGGTCCTAAAATATTTGTTGGCATTCCTGGTGCTCTGGGTGGATCTTACAATGATGCAGATTATCGGTCTGTTCCAGAACTTCGTGATTTATTCAAGGTAAAAACGGCATTTTCTACCACAAATTAAATAGTTTCTATTCTAATTTTATTTACTTAAATATTGCTGGAATTACAGATAACATTCCCTTTCCTTTCTCTCTTTTTCTTTGTTTCTTTCTTGCCTCTATCTCTCTATGTCTGTCTCTCTGTCTGTCTCTGTCTATCTCGCTCTGTACCCTTTTTGTCTCTGTTTTTGTCTTTGTTTTTGTCTTCCTATCTGCCTGTCTGTCCATCTGTCCGTCTCTGTGCCTCTTTCTTCCCCTCTTCCTCTCCTCTTTCTCTGTCTCTGTTTTGTTTGTTTATGCCTTTCTGTTTATATCCCTGTATCGCTATCTTCCCTGCCTTCTTTTCTGTACTGTTTTTTATCGATTTAGTACTCTCATTTAAGCGCTATATATTTAACAGAAAATTGCAAAAAGCATCGCTCCTCAACATGCTGACAGTGTTACGTGTTTGTCTTTAGTCATTCAATCCCTGCAGGAACAAGTGTAGTGTTCATAAAGCTCTTACTAATTATAATATTCAAGCAAACGCTTGTGCCTGACATTGATTAAAATAATTTTGACCTACAATTAGTCCATCAAAAATTCAAGAAAAATCACTTGTCAAAGAAAACCCTCAAGTTATTCCATGTTTACTCGATATAAGTGAATATATAAGTAAATATGAATATAATATAATATAATATACAATATATAATATATAATAAATATATATATAATATATAATACATAATATATGATATATAATATATAGTATATAGTATATAATATAAATGTTTTCCTTCACAGGATTTAAGAAAGGAACCTCGATTTGGTGGCTTTATGATCTGGGATGCAGGATTTGATCAGAATAATGTCATCAATGGAAAAGTTTACAGCGAACATATTGTTGACATACTTAATGCAGGACCTGCACCTACAGACCAGCCACCTCAAACTGGGGGACCAAATACAGATAAGCCAACTGTAGCAACAAAGCCAGGTCCGACAAAACCAGGTGAGCTCATTTTCCCCTCTTTTCTAGCAATAGAAATTTAGAATATCAAGCACTCAGCCTTTTAGGTAAGAAATAGTGAGACCCCCTGCTGTTCTTGTTCGGGCCTTGTGTTTCGGGTCCATACGTGCATGATTAATTGGTCTTATATGCTTGGCCGTCGATTATCCCCAAGCAAAAGGAAGCTCTCTATAAGACAGAGATAAAGAGAGAAGTGGCTTAGGGAAGCGATATGTTTGTATTTCTATATTTTCTTCCAAGGTGTATTGTGTGGTTACTATCTACCCGTATATCAAATAGATCGAGAAGGTAGCGCCTAGAAAAGTTTGCTCTGGCAATCGGGCACAAAAGTATTTCTCTAAGAGGAGCGTTTTATATTTTTACAATTTTTCATTCCGACCATGTATGAAATATTGTTGCTTTGCCCTGTCATCTTCCATCTATATCTTGATCGAATCTAAAGTCGAGTCCCCAACCTGATTTTCCCTGAGTTTGCTTGTCCCCTTGTAAACCTTTCATATGACGAAACTGTCATTTCTTTCCCTTTTCTAAAAGTAATTCCATGGTCGACAGGGTTACTGCTTTCTTCTACCGTAACATCGTAACAAGACTCTCCAGTGTGTTACTCGTGCTTCACTTGAGGTTCGCCAATTCTCTGTCGATGCTCTTCAATGCAGGACCTGCACTTATGCCACATGTTTCATTCGTTGCATTGCTACTCTCTGGAATTCTATCCCTCTTCCTTCCCCCCCTGTTGACTATGACCGTTATCTTTTCAAGTTTATCAATAACAGGTGTTTTGCTGCTAGGTCTTTCCATCAATCTAGCTGCCTTATCTATCTATATCCCTCTTTCCTGTAGCTCTTTACTTTTCAGTGGTCTTAAGGCCTTATTATGAAAGATTAAGTATTAAAAATTAACTGCCACTCGAGCTCTTTAATTTTTAAGTATTTCCTGCTCTATGATTACTTGTCTGTCATTTCAGGTACTTTCAGTGGGAAAATAGCCACAAAGTCCCTTGATTATTATGTGGGGGGCTGGAGGGGGCTTTTATTTCAAAATCAAATGTTCTTTCCTATATTTGAGTAATAAATGTTTTTGGTTAATATTCACAAAAGCTATAATTTTTTTTATGTAAACGTAATTAAATATGAAGAAGATAATTATATTATCCAGAAAAGGAAAAAAATGTTGGGCTGAATGTTGACAATAATAATACAACAGAGTATAAAGTAGTAAGAAACAGCTACAATAATTAGGAGGGTTACAACATTAATTTTAATTTTTGTTGTTTCCAAATAGATAATAGAGGGAAAGAGAGGTGCGTGATATAGCCAGTATCCATGTTGCTAGTGGACGCAATTTTAAACATGGCTTTGTTAATTGACTATGTTTTATCTTGTTTAATTTTTAGCCACAGTATCCTGTAAAGGAAGGAAAGACGGCATGTATGCACATCCTAAAAGTTGCTCCAAGTTTGTTCAGTGTCATCAAGGAAGATCGTACATAAAATCATGCGGTCCTGTCTTAGTTTTTAACCCTGATAAGAAGTTCTGTGATTGGCCAGCCAATGTTAATTGCTAAATGTAGTTTCATTTTTAAAGTGTTTAAAAAAATCAAGTAGTTATTATAGACAGTTTTCTTTTTTGATTTTTTATCATCAGAATGTTTTTTTCGACTGTATTTTGTTTCCTTAGGAGATTTAATCAGTTTAGGCTACATTTTATCTTTCAATATCATTTGGGTTGCAAAAATTTATTCCATTTCCCTCCTCACTTCCCCCCCCCCTTCCTTATGGGGAATTATTTCCTTTTTTAGTTTGTTCTAACTATTACTACTTCTCAGTGGTAGCTTATGGTTTAATTTCTGAAAATTGAACTGTGTATAGAATGACATTATTTGTTTGGAAAGGATTTACCGAAATTTGAAGAATCAAATGCAATAAATACTTTGAAAATTCCTAAAATTGGCGTAAGTTTGAAGCTATTTCATTTTTGAGGGGTAACGTCACTTTTCCTCCAGTAACTGGGGTTCAGACGGTGCCCTTCACAGGGACTTGGATCTGGCCTTGAGGAATTTCTTGGCTGGATACCCTTCCTGACGCCAACCAATGGCTTTTTCTTTTGTGAAGTTAAAAAGTCGCCCGCTCGGGGAATCGAACCTGGATCTCTTGGTTATGGTACAGTTACACTAACCATTAAGCCACGGCTCCTCTTTATAGCTTGTTAATATTTTGTGCAAAAATATCATTATTCTGCATTTTTAGCTGAAAACCTTTCTCTGGCTCTTCTGTGGATGTCACCGATAAAGGGAAATCAGTTCAATTGTGTTGATGCATAATAGAAACATTTAAATGGTAATGGCACTTTTTTGCTTCCTAAATGCGAGTTGATTCGTTTGAGCGTTGAAAACAATTTTAGTCCCAACAATGAAAACAGCCTTTTTATAGGNGCCTTGAGGAATTTCTTGGCTGGATACCCTTCCTGACGCCAACCAATGGCTTTTTCTTTTGTGAAGTTAAAAAGTCGCCCGCTCGGGGAATCGAACCTAGATCTCTTGGTTATGGTACAGTTACACTAACCATTAAGCCACGGCTCCTCTTTATAGCTTGTTAATATTTTGTGCAAAAATATCATTATTCTGCATTTTTAGCTGAAAACCTTTCTCTGGCTCTTCTGTGGATGTCACCGATAAAGGGAAATCAGTTCAATTGTGTTGATGCATAATAGAAACATTTAAATGGTAATGGCACTTTTTTGCTTCCTAAATGCGAGTTTTATCAATTCATCCACTCCATAAAACATCTGAGCTAAATTGGTTGGGGTAAATCGTTGAAAAATGCATTTTTGTAACTATTGTAAAAAAAAGCTTCTCTTTTGCAAGCACTGAGTAATTTCTGTGTGCAATAGATGAACCACTGGAGGAAAAAATGTCAGAGGTTAAGAAAACTGATATTGATAACTTTAAACACTTGAATATACTTGATATCAGAAAATTAATCCTGCAGTTGAACGCTGATTATGTCTTGTTCAGAAAATCATGGTTGGATCTGCTGTTTGCAAACTAAATTATTACAATTTTTCCTTACTGATTGGATCGCAGTGATCCACTCTTTTTAGTGTATTAGAAACATCAACCACTCTTTTACTTATTTATCGAAACAAGGCGTATAATAAATTAGTGTGGGGAAAAGTGTGTTGGAACAAATCCAGGCAGTTTTTCAGTGCACTTGCATCAACCACTGAAACAACATCCAAGCTTTTCCCGTTAATTTTTTTCGAAAAAGCAAGCTTCTGAAACGTCTGTTTAAAAATCACCGTCTATTGTTTTCCTTTCAAAGTGTATTGTGTACCCGATATTCAAAATGCTCTTTCGTGTGTGAAGCCCTTTAATAACTATAGTGTGTTTTAGGGACATTAGACAAAGATAGATAACGCGGAGAGGTTTACAAAAAATGTCTTTATAATCCTTTTTGATTAAAGTGTTTGGTGCATGATTAAGTTAGGCTAACATGCATAGAAGTAAACAAAAAAGAGACTACTCCTTATAACAATACTAACTTCACATTTGTGCTGAAAAAAAGGATCTTGGCAGTTCTGTTGTTAGTTCTGGAGACCCAGGTATTCTTGAACTGGAGAAAAAATTGGTCTCGCTTTGCTATTTCTGGCATTAAATTTGCGTCAGTACCTCCCTGTTCGTCCACCACACTTTCCAAATCCCGATCTCGATCCCGCAATCTTCAGGGTTACCGTCTCTTAAGGGTTTACTTTGATCTTCAAGACCGTGGATGTTGAGGTCAGCCTGTGTAGAAATAGTGCCCAGGTCTGTAAACCTGAATCTGTCGGTGGGTATGAGAGAAAAGAGCTAGGTCATCTGCAAAAATATAGATCAGCACCTTTGCTTCACATGGTCCATTAAATGCCATTTCTTTTCTCTTTGGTTATGGTCTTCATAAGCCAGTCGATGAGCAGCATACACGAAAAAGGTGAAAGCAAGCATCCTTGTCTGACTCCTGTTTTAACCTCAAAATCTTTTGTCATCTGTAACCCATGCACAATCGGGCATGCCATTCCCTTTTAGGAGTTTTTATATAGTTGACAAATTTAATTGGAACTAAAATTACTGACTCATCACTCAAATGACTCGCCTTTCAAATGACAACCCACTCAGATGAATAGCCACTGAAATGACTCCTCAGTCAAATGACTTGTCAATAAACAAACGTTTGGTAAAGTAACTTGTCAGACAAATCACTCGTCAGTCAAATGTTTTGACAGTCAAAAGAATTTGTAGTCAAATGAAATGGCAGTCAAATGATTTGGCACACAAAGGACTCGGCACTCATATGAATTATCACCCAAATGACTAGTAGTCTATAACCTACCAGACAAATCGCTTGTCAGTCAAGTGTATTGGTCAGTCAAATGAATTGGCAAACAAATGCCTTCTGACTCAAATAACTCGAAACTCAAATGACTTGTCACCTAAATGGCTTGTCACTCAAATGGTTCATCACTTAAATGATTCCTCACTCAAATGACTCACCAATCAAATGACTCATCACCCAAATGACAGATCAATAAAATGAAGGCTAACTCATATGACTCGTCACTCTAATTACTTTTCATTCAGCTGATCCATCACTTAAATAACCCGGCACCCAAACGATTCATCACTCAAATGACATGGCACTCAAACGTATTGAGGTGATGATTCACCACTTAAATTACACATCACTCAAATGGCTCCAGAGGCAAATGACATGTCAGTCAAATGACTCGTCACTGAAATGGCTCTTTACATAAATGACTCATCATCCAAATCATCACCTACTCAAACTCAGTCTCTCTCAGTCTTACTGCCTCCTTCTCTCACACACTCTCCCACTCTCTCTTTTTCTCTCTCACTCTGTCCATTTCTCTCTCACTCCCTCTCTTTCGCTCTCCGTTTCTTTCAATCGCACTCTTTCTCTCTCACCCCAATTCTCTCTCTCACTCCCTCTCACCCCCTCTCACTCCACCTTTCCCACCCTCTCCCATACACATTTTCTCACTCCCTGTCTTTCACCCAATCTTTTACTCCCTCTCATCCACCCTGTGTGTGTGAGAGAGTAAAATAGTGACTCTGTGTTTGTGCATGTGTGCGGGTGTGTGCGGGTATGTGTAAGGGGGGGTGAGGGAAGGAATGTGTGAGTGTGGATGAATGAGAGAGTAAGTGTGTGAGAGTAAGTGAGTGGGAGTAAGGGTGAGAGTGAGAAGGTGTGAGAGGAAGTGAGAGTGAGTGAGAGGGCGAGAATGAGAGTGGAGGAGAGAAAAAGAGAAATAAATGGCAAACCATTAACCTTTTGGGAGAGGCTTTTTTAAAGTTAAACATTTTTAGTTTCAGCAGAAAGGTATTTCGAGAATAGATTAGATAACAAGTGCATATATTCAGTTATTTAATCATTGTAAAGTAACCCACTGCACTAAAGTAGCTTTGAAGCCTTGCTTAGTATGAAAGACTTAAAGAAAAACAAAAGTTCTTTCTTCCTTATAAAAATTTGTACTGTTAACCAGACTACTTCAGTCAAGCTACTAAAGCCAAAATACTTTTCAGTCAAATAACTTGTCAGAAAAATAACTTCTCTGTCAAGTGACTTGTCAGTCAAATTACTTCTCAGTCAAATGATTTGTTAGTGAAAAGACGTTTTAGTCAAATTACTTAAAGTAAAAATTGTTAATCAAATGACTTCTTAGACAAATGCTTTCACAGCCAAATGCCTCATAAGTCAAATGACTTATCAGTTTAAAAACTTGTTAGTCAAATGACTCGTAAGTCAAAAAACCTCAGGCAAATTACTTCTTAGTCAAATGGCTTGTCAGACAAATTATTTGTTAGTCAAATGAATTGCTAGTTAAATGACTTCATAGTCAAATTACTTGCAGTAAAAAATCTTCCAAGCCAAATGAATTCTTAGACAAATGACTTGTCAGAAAAATGACTTGCCAGTCAAACGACTTGTCATTCAGATCACTTGTTAGTCAAATCATTTGTTAGTCAAATTACTTGTTAGTCAAATGACCCTTCGCTTAAATGATATCTCAGTACAATAACTTGTCAGTCCAACGACTTGTCAGTCAAATCACTTGTTAGTCAAATGACCGTCTAGTTAAATGAGTTCTCAGTCCATTAACATGTTTGTCAAGTTACTCGCCAAAGAGTAGACTTGAAAGTCAACTGAGTCACCAGTCAAATGACCTGTTAGTGAAAAGACACCTTAGTCAATTTTTTGCAGTGAAAATCTTGTCAGTCAGATGATTTGTCAATCAAATTACCTGACAGTCAAATGCCTTCTCACTCAAACGACTCGTCAGTCACATGACCCGTCAGTCAGATCACATGTTAGTCAAATGACTTGTCAGTCCCTTAAACGAGAGAAAAGATAAAGTAATTTTATGTTATTGTTACTTATACACATGCTTCTCGCATTTTGTAATTATCAGACCAACTTACACATTTATTTCATCATTATCACAATCCTTACCATTATTTTCAGCCTATTCACGTTGAAACTCTAAATATCAAAATTCTTAGTGTTGAAATTTTCTCGTTTATATAAATGTACCATCGAAACCAAAATAGAGTTTCTCTAAAGCAATAAAAGTTCGGGGTTGAATAAGTTTCAATTAATGTTGAAATTCTCTTTTTAATGCACTTGTATCCACAGAACTAAATTTAAAAGAATAATTATACAGTTGAATATTTTTAGAGTAAATAAGTTATGATTAACGTCAAGTATTTCTCATTGATACACCTACAATTTTGAAAGGAAAATATTTTTTCTACCACAGTGAAAATGTATTAAGTAATTGTTTAAACAATTGATGTGTAAAAGGCCGATGCAAGCACTTCAATTTTGGTAACTGGCTGTCTAAGACAGCCATACACTCTAAAGAAATCCTTTTTGTTGGCAAAGAGAAGTTGTTTAAAATTGAACAGAGATTGCCTCTAATGTTCCTAAATGAAAGGTAGATCTTGCCAGATCCAATTATTTTGAACTGATTTATCTTAAAATTTGACTGCATTTGCTGTTTATCAGAAAATGCTGTGCTATTGCAGAATCAAATTTACAATTTTTCTTGTAGCTTTACTTTGTCTTCTTGCTTGAACTCTACAATCAAGGGATTTTTCTCTAAAAATACTGGGCATGTGTTGTTTTATTCTATTCTATTTGTCAGCCTTGGGGATGTACGTCATACCTACCTGGCATCACACCTGCACTTAAACGCATATACAACCATACTTAAATTTGTTTGCAGGAACTTAATGGAAAGGAAACATTTTTCGAGAGGTAAAATTAACTGATAACATTCAGGAACTGCTCTAGTAAACTTTTTTTCAAATTAAGTAGAAACCATCCCTATCCAATGTAGTTTGTGGTATAGAGCACAATTTTGGCTGCCCCGTTTAGTAGGGTTTTCGAAAATAGACAACTTGTACCGAATTACTTTCTCTAAAAGATCGTTAGGATTATACAACAAAATTTGCTTAATTTTACCTAATTCTACCGATAATTTATCTGGAGAGGAAATAAAGACAGCAAGACGGACTGGAGATTTTATTAGACCAATTTTTTTAACTGCGTAGAACTAAAAAAGTCCCACCGTACGTATTGCCAAATAAAGGTCGGTTTTCAAAATAGACTGATCTTAAAAAAGGTGTGAGATTTTTTCTACTAAAACATCAAGAAAGGGTAAACAGCCATCCTGTTCTTTTTTAGCAGTAAACAACAAGATTGTTTAGATTAATAATGAACATTTCACTGTCTTTTCTATTTGGAAAATATGGCAAATGTGTCATCGGTGAATCTACAATACATGAAAACAAACATTTGCTTTTCATCATATCCTATCCGACAAATATATTAGCCAGACCCGAGCCCAGTCGCTTGGTCATAACTACACCATCAACGTGCTGGTACATAACCTTTTCAAAGGTCTAATTCAATACATGATTTTCCTGTTAATGGTTTATATCTAACAACATTTAAGTAATGATTATAGGAAATATTCCTTCTATTCTTGCTCGTTTGATGAGATAGTAATTCGAAAACAAAAACGAACTCGAATAAAAAACCCCCACAGTTTACGTTTTTGCCTTTATGGCTAGCTCATCCGACTCTCAATTGTTAGACTAATTCAAACTTTACCTGGTGAAGTTTATCATACAGTAACAGGGAACTATGACTCAACTACTCAACTAAACTAGCCAATCAGAATTTTCTACAAACAGTAGGTTGTTTTCAATGTGAGATTCTTACGCACAATTATGTTACAAACAATAGAAAGGAAAAAATTGTAACTACTTGAAATGTTCCGAGCTTTCAATACTTAGATGAATGAAAATAACTAATAAATGACTACATAACAACGTGTCACAACTGACACGCGTGTCAGTTGTGGCACGTTGTTATGTAGTTGCACGTTACACGCAAATTCTAAAATAGCGACACGCGCCCTTCCCAACAATGATTTTCTATTAAATTAATGGTCCAAGTTGAACCCTCAGATAACCATACAACAATTTGTTTTATGATGTCTTGTTGAGCTATTTGTAACAAGTGAGCTATTTCAGTCTGGTATAGTATTGTTTGTTCTTTACTGTTAAAGCATGGCGAGTATTAAGTATTAAGTAGTATTTATTATTTCAACAAATTTAAGATCTCTCGTTGATTCTAATATACGTTCTTTCAACTATTTATTATGAAATTCCTTACCTTTGTCAGTCCTGAGGTACTTAAGAATTCTACCTTCCTTATGGACAATCTCAAATGCTTTAGGTACAGTTTTACTTTTCATAAACTTCCATGGAATAATCCAACTGTATTTACTAACAACATCTATCTTCTTTTGGTGATCCATGAGAAGTTACTTAGTTTTTGTTCCAGTTAATGAATTGCTACATATCAACAAGATCAGCTGACCAAATATAATCAACATGATTCAAAATTATATTCCACCGAGGCAAGCTACATCTTACAGGCTTATTTAACTCGTCACCCAGTTTTTTCTGTAAGTTTTCTTCACCAGACGGCTTTTTACGTTTTTTGGAATACCAAGCCCTGGTTTTTGTTTTGTATTAAAATATGTATAGCTAGTATACCCCATTTAGGTATCCGGCCGTAAGGAATGATATCAAACGGCTCATCTATTTATCTATCATAGTCTAAATTATTTTTACCCATTGAGTTTGTTATTGATAACGATAAACCAGTTAATTCCAAATAAATTGGATCTAAATATAGATTTTAGTAGTATTTCTATATTAATATAATATATACTATACATATAGTACTATTACTATATTAAAAGATGATTATGGTTTAACACAACCTAGTACTTTATTAAATATTGAAGAAGACAAATTAAAAAATATTTAAAAGATTGTTAATGAAACTGTACAAAAACTCGGTAGACAAAAAGGTGGACTTTAGAAATAGGAAAAGAAAACTTGGATATTTAAATAAGATAAGAAAATTGCAATGGTGTATTCTCTATATATAAGATTACTAATCAAAGTAAAACAGGATTCTGTTTTATCAATTAAGATGAAAGCTAATGTAAAGAAACTCATTGGGTGGCAATGCAAATTAAACCTGATACAACCCTCTATTTTGATTCTTTTGGGTTAAACTGTCCTTTGGAACTTTTAAAATTTACTAATAGATTGGGTATACATTATGCTAATAGTTCACAATAATAAAACCTAACAAGTGTGCTGTGTGGCTACTATTGTTTGTACTGGAACAATGAAATTAATGAAGCTAAGAACTGTTATGATATCATTAAACCATTTTCATACACGGACATAAACTACAATGAATCATTCATTAGGAATGATATGTAGAAGATTATATAGAAGATTATATAGAAGTATTTTTGTTGGAAGTCATACAAAAGATTTCAATGGAATCATTAGATGAATTGACTGTTAGAGGTAACCTCTGGATGATTTACAAGATCCAATCGTTGGCAATGATGCCATTACTTTATCATATCCTTGAAGTAAATACTTTGATAAAAACACTGGTGGATCCATTCACGGCGGAATTAATATGAACTCAAATAATCGTCTTTAGAATCCGCCAAAATTCGACAGTAGCGCGGTGTCTTTCGGCTATTTAAAAGCTCATCTATTAAATGATCTTTGTGAAATCTTACTCTGGGAATACTGTACAAGATACGGGTCAGCATTGGACAGTTAAGACCCAGTTATTTCTTCAGAAGCTGTATACGATAGTTCAACAAGACAAGTAATTTAGTTATACTATCAGAGTTGAGCAAACAAATTCGACAAACCGACCAGCAATATGTACAAAATCAAATAGAATAAACAATCGGTCTTTTCTTTATTTTAATTGTACTCAATAGATGACAATTGATATCAATCCAAATGTCTTGTCTAAGAGTAATCAGTTGGTACCCAGTCAAGATATTGTCAATGTTTTTATTATCTATGGGATAAACAATTATTCTGGCAAATACTGGACAAGAAATTGTCTATTTGGTAATGGTGATGCCGGTTTTGTTAAGCTGGTTACCTTTTCACCTAACGGTCATTTAGTTATAGGTTGTACAATT
Source organism: Morbakka virulenta (assembly GCA_003991215.1). Classification (NCBI taxonomy): domain Eukaryota; kingdom Metazoa; phylum Cnidaria; class Cubozoa; order Carybdeida; family Carukiidae; genus Morbakka; species Morbakka virulenta. The sequence goes on along the minus strand of RDPX01000168.1, from coordinate 1,262,238 downwards.
AATGATCATATTGTCATTGAAGCAAGTAGTTTCAATGGAAAATCACCGATTGGAAATTACCGAGCTAAAGCAGATGCTGGTAAACTATATACATGGTGTTGCTTATCTATTTACTGGAATATACTATCAGGAGCAAACAGGTTACTGTTTGATGTAATGGATAAAATTGGGAAATTTACAGTAAGAACATCACAAGGATAAAATTAAATGACATGCGGCAATGAGAATCCAAACTGGTCTGCTGGTCTTAACGAATCTATAGCATTTTTTTGATTTGTATAAAGTGAGTTTCTTCAGATTTAGATATTTAACTACACCATCATGTTCTATGTGAAAACTGGTATTAAACTGATGATGATCCAATAATCTTAGACTGACATATCAAATTATATACACTATTCAATATAGATGATTAATCCTCGTTTGTTGAATATGTTTGAAATATACATTTCATATTACAAAAAAACCTCTATCCAACAATTGGTGATCAAATTCTAAAAAGTGTGCTATGGTTTATCAATTATTCCCATATCACTTATTTAATGAAATAATAACAATTCATTTTATTTTGATAAAATACAATGAAGATATTGGGTTAATTGGTCCACGAGAAAGTTGTTGTACACATGTAGTAGAAAAACTGTTTCAGATGATTTTATTTTAATTTTGATTTTATTTTAAATGTTGCCATGTTCATTCTGCTTTTCACAATCATTATGGAAGGTTTATAACAAGTATCATAAAGGTAAAGGATATTGCCACCTTACACGTGAAAAATATACAACAAACTTGGTTAATTCATCACCTTTATTAGGTCGCATTTCTGGTTTCTCATGAAGTATGTCCAATAGTAATCAATGCTATATTAAATACTTTTACAATTTATAACAAATGAATCGCAAACTCATAATAAAAAAAGAAAAGAGTTATTGTCATATGTCTAGGGGAAGACCTTTCAAAACATATGTGGATTTATTATGTGAAGACACTGGACTAAGTGCTACAGAACTGCAAACAGCAATGATGGGTCGGAACATATGGAGACAACAAATCAGAGTGGCCCGGGCAATCCGCCCGATCCGGTAAGGTAAGGTAAGGTAATGATAATGTACCTGAGGCCCTAATCGATCTAGGACAATACACATGTGGTTTTTGTAATAAATAATTACAAGAATCTAGCAAACAAATTCAATATTCTTATACTATATAATTACAAAAAGTATGAAATTAACACCAATACTGATGAAGGTATTAATGAGATGAATGAATGACAGACTATTGATGGCTTTATATATAAAAGACACAAAAATTAACATCAAGGGCTACTTAGGATTTAGCAACAAAAGATCTAACAAAAAAAGCTGGTAAAATTGGCTTTAAAATGGGTCGAATTGCTGCTGATAAACTAGATAGCAAATACGACAAAAAGAACAACAATTACAGAGAATAAAGCTGATGTGATAGTAGAATTAAGATCATATTTATAAAATGATAAGCAATCATACCTGCAGAACGACCATCAAATAAGCTACATTCTGATGAATTGGACAAATAGTTAAATTTGTGAAAATAGTCTAAGGTATTAATATATGTCTTTCAGAGGTCCAAAATATTATGAAAGATATGAATACGTTCCAAAATAACAAGAGAACAACAAGAAAGAACAACAAGAACAACAATAATCTAACAGCGTTAAAAACACCAATTACATTACCACAAAATGGTCAATATGTCAAAACAAAAGAAAAACAACAGGCTATAAATTTGTAGTCGATTTAAGTGGTGAAAACACACCATACGATATGAATAATCCATTTCTAGGACTTGATATGCAAGCAAACAAGACAGCAGATGGTACTGCTGTTGTGGTTACTGATAACATAGCGACTATTAACTCAGATTATGGAATGGTTCGCTTTCTTCGCGTTGAAACAGATGGAATTAATTTTTATGAACCACTAAGGTTGAATCATGCTGTCAACATCAAGAATCTTCTTGAACTCAATGATGGATGCGCTCCTAGTATTGGTACTTCTATGTTATTTAACAGAGATACAGATAACAGCTCGATAGATATTAACGCTGGAATTGAGAGGAAAGCCCTTCTAGTTTAAGGTCAGGTTGTTAACATATGTTTACCTCTTAACTGACAAGGGTTTTTCAAAGAATTTTGAAACGAACCTGCACCAGGTAGAAAATATTAATTTTCTTTCCTTTTAAAAGATGATAATAATGTTATTTTTAGAAGCGATTCAACAGCTGCTAATAATACTTCTTACATAATCATGAAATCTGTGTTATGGATTCCAAAGATAACATTTAATCCTGAGGATCAAATATTCTTTTTAGTAAGGTATCTGAAACCACACATCTGGAGTTATGACAGGGAAAGAACTTTTACATTGACTTTATCTCAGCGATCAAGTGCTTTCAAACTTGCAAATTCCATAAGATGGCCTGAACATGTTTTCATTTGCTGTATCAATGAGGCTAAAATGAATTTACAACAAGAAAATTTTTTCAGGTTCTACAAATATCAAGTTCTGCTGAGTATAGCTCAGACCAATGTTTTTTATATCTATATCGTTATCTTGTGTCTAGTTGAGGGCAATAGTTTACTTTCTATCTGGATAAGCAATATTGAACTGAAGTTAATGTTTTGCTATCTATCTCATTATATTATGTCTTATTAAGACCAAAACTTTGTCATCTATTTGATTCTGATCTGTCTAGCTCGAGCCAATGTTTTACTATTTCTCTAGTTATAGTGTGTAAAAGCAGAACCAGTGTTTTGCCATCTATTGGATTATGCTGTGTCTAAGACCAATGTTTTACTTTCTCTTTAGTAATGTTCTGTCTAAGCTTAGGCTTTCATGAATCATAATGAGAGCAAAACATTCTGGTTTTGTAAAGTTTTAGCATTTTTGTGCTATGAATAGCGTAAGATTTAAATTGATATTCTCAACAAGTTTTCAAAATGATCTTACTGCTTAGAGTATTACAAAAAAAAAGACCTTTTAGGAAAAAACAAAACCCAAACCTTTTGAATGTATGAACAAGTAAAGAGCAGTGCTTTTGAAATGGAAATTTATCGTTGTACACTTGTACTTGAAAAACGTCTAAGCTTCTCATGAGTCTAAAGATGGACCAAAGAAAAAAACAGAACAGTGAGTGGACATGAACAAATTAGCAAACGCTGATGTTGAAACATCTGGCTGTCACTTATTCGTTCCTAGAAACTGTAGAGTTTTTCTTACTCGTACATCTGATTATATGATAGCTCCAAAGTTTTAATGTGATACAGCACTGTTACTGATGACATTTCATATTCATTTGTTAATATACCAAAGCAAATAAACTTGAAATTTATATGTTAATAATTTATATGTTATTCCATGTTTTGTAATCATCGCTTCATATTTCACTCTTTATTCGCTTTTCATTCAATAGTTATAACACATGTAAAGATTTCATTTTGACTCGTGCGGATATATATAAGCTGAAATTTAAGTAGGTCATGTGACGTAGCTGAGGGAGGGGATGTCTACAAAAATATAATGTGTACCTAGGAGAGTTGACCTTGATCTCTTTCGGAGTTTCACGAAGGGAATAAAGTGGTAAAATGATTACTTTTACCATTGTGCCAGTTTTGAATAATCTCTAAATAGGTTGTTTGACATCTTGTTTCAAGCAGACAGAGCCAGGCATACGGATGACATGGAAATCTTTTTTTGACTTAAAGAAAACAACTCACAAAAAATTGTCACAGTTCAGAAGGAGACATGACATGGCTTATCAAGGGCCTCTTAAGGTATTATTTATGAACCAATTCAATGACAGAATGGAAATAAATCACCCCAATTCATATGAATTACAGTGGAATCACAGAGAAAATGGACAGTGGCATTAAGGTTTAGACATTATGTTGGGCCAAGCCAATAGGCTTAATGGCTTGTTGACCACATATTAATAAGTTTTCTGATATGGTACCTCCCTATTCCCTATGTACTTAGGTGTTTATCTTCTAGTCTGAATATAGTGTACCCGTTTGTCTTCTTAATAATGAGATACCCTCATTCTCTCTAATATGATTATGACGTTCATATAACGTAAGTCAAACACTTGGCCACAATTCATTCTCATTTGGTCACTACTATCATTAAAACCATTTTCCCAAAGTTCCACAAAGACCTGACCTATAACCAAGGTCTGTTTGTATCATCCCTCTTTGTTGTATATCCAGACAAAACTGTGACTCAGCTGGCTATCTTACTTTAGGTGCTATCAATTCTTTTTGGTTAGTCACTATAAAGGTACTCCTTTCTTTACAGTAAAAGCATAGTGTATCCTATGCTATAAAACAGTCCAATTTGCATTTCATCCTTTGAATCCTTTCCCAAAATATGTACTTACATTTATTATGACTGCATACTTCATTGAAACAAGACTTCTTGATTTCTTGAGAAACAGTATATCGGTGGTCGAGTGGTTAAGTCAATCGGTAAACCATGCAAGGCTTTCGCGTTTCGACTCCATGCCCCGAAAAGCATTGCACAGAATTTGTATCTTTATTATAAACGGCGTAATACTGAGTTTGCAAATATTTTCAGAGATAAAGATTGGAAAGGAAAGAAATCAATAAATTCATAAGATAAAAAAAGAACAAAGAAGAAAAATTAAGAAAAGTAAACATTTATACTACAGTGAGTTGAGATGAACAATCTAAAAACAAAAATGAAATATATATATTTACGATGGTGATAAGTGACCTTTCTCACAGTTTGTCAGTGAACCTCACTGTTACAAGGATTGCCATTGTCACTAGTTTTAAACAAAAGTACTACCTTTTCAGTGTCAATAAAGCACTGGTTACTAAACAACCAGAACTAGAGTAAGAAAATTTTATGCAACGCGAGGGTTCGTAAAAACAGCTGTAGGGAATGACACAAAAATACATAGCAAGAAATTTAAACCCTTTTGGGGGTTCAAATTATTGGTTGCTTTGTCTAGCACATACAAAAAATAAATTGTTGCCAAGTTGGGTGTGGAGCAGATTTGATCCACGTCCACTATAAAAATTTAAGATTTTTTTTGCAGAGAATGCTGATACCTATTCTCCGAGTGCTAAGAGTCGAGTTGCCTATTAAACTAAGTGTGTATTCCTTTTATTGTGTTTTATATTTGTGACAATACTGGCAACAGCTGTTAAGGACAACCAATAGAGATTGTTTATCCTCTAGCATTTTCCTTGAATTTTAACTCACATAATTACCAGTTATCCACTTCATTTGATTCTATTTCCTTTATTTTCCTTACACCCTTTTGTTTATCCATTTAATTCTATATTACCCGCCAAACGCTGGTTTTAAACAAATCTTGCAATTCCTTAGTAAATATCTGTCATTCGTCACAAGTCCTTTCCAAGCCCCTTGCCAGTTTGTCATGATTGCTCCACCTTTGAGAACCCATATCCCGATCATTATCCCTTTTGTTCCACTTGACCTTTTCTTTTGTTGTCATGACAATATTTCATTTTTTATATTCTGACATTGCATAATTCTCATGCTCTGTTTAGACTCTGTCACTGTTATGCTTCTTAGCTTGCACCCTGTTTTTCCATAACAAGAATCGATTAAAAGCTTGAAGGATTAAAAAGATCTGGTTACACTGCGTGCATCATTCTTTTCTTGACTCAACAGTTAAGACGTTAGATTAGGACAGACCCGTGCTGCATTTGTTACCAGTACATTTTAGAATACTTTCAATAACATTTCTTCAGTTGGTTTTAGAGAATATTCTAACCAAAGCAGCTAACACTGCTATGTTACATTCAAAACCCAAAACTAAAACTTTTATCATTCATACTTTGGTGTCCACATAAAATTTGGTGTTGGTGTCAATGTTGGGATGTTTAGACAGAATTTTGAGCGCCTCTACCAAATGTGTGACGACCTCCATTTTCTCAAGTATTTATATCATGTATTTATTTGTTTTCTATTTATTTATCTATTTATCTTTTCATTTGTTTATTTAACAAATATTTGTACAGGATAAATCAAACTTTAAGGCTCAGTTGTATTCAGAAGCTTTTACCGTCGTAACATTGAAGAAAGAAGGCTATTTTGACGTGACACTTTCCTTTCTGCAGTGTTAGAAAGATAACAAGAATGAATTTTACTGACAATTACCTTATCTGAGAAGAATGCGTTTCATCTGAGAAGCTTATGTTGTTTACGTATTGAAGAGCTATCGAAGCCACTCTCATTCTCTCTCTCTCTCTCTCTCTCTCTCTCTCTCTCTCTCTCTCTCTCTCTCTCTCTCTCTCTCCCCTCTCTCTCCCCCCTCTCTCTCCCCTCTCTCTAAACGTCGAATGAGTAGTTAGGAAACAAGTTAGTCTTTCATACAGATTAAGAATAAAAACAGACGCATAGAATACACAGAATAATTCAGGAACAGGCAACAATTAAATATTCAAAACTAAAGTCTCCCTTTATCCCAAACTATTGATAGAACTGCATACTCCACAGCGGGATTATTTCTCCTTTATTGTCAATTATGTACTCTTTATCATACCTCAGTACATTATTTATTATACCTAGGGCGCACAGTATATAGAGTTTTGAATTAGCCTATTTAATCTTTAAAAACTGCTCTACTTCTCNGAACTGGATTCGAACCAGTCCTTATGATTATCATAGCCACATGATATCTCTCTCTCTCTCTCTCTCTCTCTCTCTCTCTCTCTCTCTCTCTCTCTCTCTCTCTCTCTCTCTCTCTCTCCCTCTCTCTCTCCCCTCTCTCTAAACGTCGAATGAGTAGTTAGGAAACAAGTTAGTCTTTGATACAGATTAAGAATAAAAACAGACGCATAGAATACACAGAATAATTCAGGAACAGGCAACAATTAAATATTCAAAACTAAAGTCTCCCTTTATCCCAAACTATTGATAGAACTGCATACTCCACAGCGGGATTATTTCTCCTTTATTGTCAATTATGTACTCTTTATCATACCTCAGTACATTATTTATTATACCTAGGGCGCACAGTATATAGAGTTTTGAATTAGCCTATTTAATCTTTAAAAACTGCTCTACTTCTCCGTCCCCAACTGCAACTTCGAATTCTTCGTAAGTCTACAAAGGGAGGATGAGACGTATGTTAATAAAATGTGTCTCAATGAAATAAAATTTTTAAAAAGTGAAATAACGATCTGCTTTATATACGGGGGCTGATCAAAAAATTATCAGATAAGTTTCATGACTTTAATGCAACACTGGCTTCAGTAATCATTCATGTCTGAGCATGCCTCTCAAGGGGTATTCTTGAAGATTGTCTCGTTGACGTTTTCTTAACAGGAATCCGATTGTACAATTCCGTCGAAAATTATGTAAAGCGACCTCAAACCCTGGTGGCACAATTTGCAAATGGTTGAAGTGAGTGAGTTTGTTGAACAGCGACGTGTGATTATATTTCCTTCACAATATTGGCAAGAAACAAAAAATATCTGCGAAATGTTTTAGAAAGGTTATGGACATGACTTTTTTTACGTTCCATATTCTACAAACAGACTTCACGCTTTAGAAAAAGCCAATCAAGCATCAAAGATGCACCACGTTCTGGTTGACCGACCACATCATAAAGTTGTTAATGGTCAAAATGATTGTTGCTTAATCATCATGTGACGCTGTCTCCAGTTAAACCAGAATCCGCACTAACATGTGAATGTATTTTCCATTGATTCCAGTCTTTCGTTACAATATTAAGTTGATCTGAAGCTAACTGTGACCAAACGTAAACATTGTCACGCCAGCGTTTGCACGGCCGTCCTCGTTTTCTCTTTCCTTCTGCCATCCCTTCTAGACATATATTAGGTAATCCTGTTTCAGACCTTTTGATGTGCCCAAAGAGTTTTAGTACCTTGCTCTTGATTGCGGGAGTGATTGGGGTCAGTGCTGTGATCCTGAGGAGTTTCTTAATTGGGGTGTGATCTGTTAGTCTGCTGCCAGTCATGAATCTCACTACATGATTTGAAATGTTTCTATTTTCAGCAACAAGGAAGTTATCCGGTTAATGCACTCTGTTGCTTAATACTCACATAATATAATAATTGTTACAAACGACCGTCCATTAGAGTTGTCGCTGAGGACTGGTAAATCGTTTAGTTCAGTTTAAACTATTTTAAATATGAAAAGAATAAAATTCATGAAAAATCTGGAAACTTTCTTCTCATCCTTGGTAAGTACCATGTTTTTCCTTGCCCTGTAATCGATAACTGAATCTCAGGAAATATTTTTCCTCTAAAATAAATGCCAAGGTCATATTAAATAACAATTCAATGAATATAAAGCTAAGAAATAGTAACAACACATCAAGACCAATTTTACTAATAGTATTTCACAATACGCAAGAGTAGAGCATTATTTAATGAAACAATAAACTAGTATACAGCATAAGTCTTAACACACGTGAAAATTGTATATAATAATATCTTTAAGATTTAGAGGAGCCTTGGCTTAATGGTTAGTGCAATAGCAACGTAATCAATAGGTTTCGGGATCGGATTTCCGAGCGGGCGACTTTGGACCTTCACAAAAGGAAAAGCTATTGGTTGGCGTAAGGAAGGGCATCCGGCCAAGAAATTCCTCGCTACCAAATCATAGTCCCTGTAAAGGCCACCGTTTGAGCCCCAGTTACTGGGGAAAAGGACGTTAAAACCGAAAAAAATAAAAAAATAAAATTAAGATTTAAGTTTTCATTCGGTGTACTTAGTTCGACAAAGTGACCTTACAACTATCTTTTTGTTGCCCCGTCCATGCTTCACTAAGAAACATCACAAAAAGCCTCTAGTCTTTTATAAATAAAAAGGCTACCGCCCAACTCAGATAGCAGCTACCAAGGACTCACATTTTTTGACCCAACTTATAGGAAAAGAATTCCACTTGGTAGATGTCCCTAAGTACGAGAAGAACATTAAAAATTAAAAAAAGCACGTCCTACCACAGAGGCGATTACTTTTATTTGGGATATAAGCTATTTCAGCAGTGGGTTCTTAACATTGATCTAAGAAATAAAGATATCTACTTCATCTTCACCTTAAAATGCTTACTATTTTGCAATAAAAACAGTTTGCAAATTGCATTCGTCTACCAGGTACGTCCAGAATCTTTCAAAACAAACTCTGGGATTGGCCACGAGGCTATTCAGCATGAAGAGGTCAAATTGGCGGAAACCTTGGGTCTGGCCTTTAGACTGTCAGAGCATGGGGAATGAAGTGGATGGTTACTTTCACAGTGGCAGAAACAGATGTAGATCAATACAAAGGGTAATCTCTCTGCAATATTCTTGGATGGTCATTTTGATGTAAACCACAATAAGGCTTCTTCTCCTCTTGAGGAATATTCATCACTGAAGAAGCTTCGTTTGCCTACTTTTCAGGATCTTCCTTGGAGTTCTTATATTCAATCTATTAATAAGTCTGGTTCTGGAAAGGTTGGTCTTTTGTATTATACTAGAGGACATATTACACCTGAAGCTATTGTAATCTCTACAAATTAATCTGTCTTGCGTGGAGTATTGTTGTCACATCCAGACAAATGCTCTCTTCTTTTATTTTGAGGTTTTTGCTCGACTCCAGAGAAGTGGTTGTATTTTGGCAGGTCCAAATCTTGTTGCTACTTGTCTTAACTACCGTACACAAGAAGTCAGACATACGGCAATTCTCAAAAATCTTTGAGTTGCCAAAGAAATGTAGTTATTCCTCAAGTTATATATATATATAAATATATAAAACTTTATATAACTTCATTAGTGTTTGCTGTTCGTTAGTGTTGCAAGTTGCTGTGTTATTTGTCATATGGACGTGTCGATTCAATAAAACCTATAAAATCAAATACAAATACTCTTAATTGGAAGAGTCTGTCGATATACTTACCAGCTATATATCGTCCTATACAAAATTGTAAGCAAATTCTACTTATACTATATATAGAGAGAGATAGATAGCTAGATGTATGATCAACCAGTTATTTTGGAACAAATGACTGGAAAGTCAACATCCAGAGATATGGTGGGTATAAATCAGAGATATAATTAATTATAGTGTGAGTTTTTGTATGCAGTGGACTATAATATGAGAGTTTTTTACTCCTGAAACAAATAACAATTGGGTGGCAAGGAGAGCTTATTGTACACATTGCAAAGAAAAAAACTGAGCCTTTCCTATGAATGTAAACCTCAAAAAGTGCAGTGTTATTATGTCCAAGTAGAAGATACAGTTTGTTTGGAAAAGTCTTCATTATGGGATTTGACTTTAAGAAGCCTTTTGGCAATAAATGCAAGAAAAATTGGAAAATTTCAAAAATAATGATTTGTTACCCTTTAAGTTCTAATGGACATATTGTGTCATCTACCTCTACATTTGATTGATACATCAATTGTTTGAAAATCACTCAAACGCTTACCACTTTAGTAAACGGAGTTTGTTCTTTATCAGGTGAATTTCATTCATCTTTCACTGGAAACTATGATGCAATAATGTTCCCTTTCTCTTTAACTTGGCAGCAGCAATAGTAGGATAGAGGAAGCAAATTCTTTGGAGTCTTAAGCTCCAAGCTAATATGTTTGTGTTACGATTTAAACATAACACTAATATATAAAAATAGGATACAAATTACTTAATACTCACCCCACAATAAACGTCTCCATTTGTAATCTGAGGTGGAAGAGCTTTAGGGTCACCAACTATCTGCCTCATTTTATCCTTTGCATCACGAGAAACAGCAATGTCCTCTAGTTTAAAATCTATTTTCTTTGCTTGTAGGATAAACTGAATTTGTTGCTGCCTTTTTCGTATCTAAGAGAAAAATAAAAATAAAAATATTTAATATATTTATTAAAGTTAAATATACTATTAAGATATATACAAAAATTTACGTGCAACAAACATAGGAATTTAATAACTATTTTATAGAGGAGTGTTGCAAGATACAATAAATTTTTATTGAGTCGAGGGGATGAAAACACCCATGATCTTTCCAACGTTTAGAAGAACAAAATACTCACTCGATCAATGTAGTCTTGCGAATATTTTACTGGTATATAAATAAATATGTTATTTATACGGTCGGACTTATATTTGTATGGACATTTTTACTACCCAATTTAAAATGAACATTAAAAAATATTTTGGTAGCGGATTAAATTTTGTTCACTCGTAACATTCACTAGTAATGTTCAAAAAGTTTGTCAAATTGTGTAGACGTGATAGTATATTAATTATTATGTCTATTTAATAGCGTTTACCTGTTTATGTTTAGTATAAACTTATAAATATCTAGATTGAAAACTAGATAAGCTAGTGAAAAGAAGTAAAATTCAAATCCCAAAGTACTAAAAACATCTAAATCTTTGTATTGACTTACAAGAACAAAAGGTCAAATGTGCAATGACAAAAAGCACTTTTCTTCTGAGATTTCCTTGAGTACACAAAGGAAAAAATTAATTATCCTTGTTTCTTTCTTTTGTCATGTCATATATATATATATATATATATATATATATATATATATATATATATCTCAATATAACATAAATATACATATATATTCAATATAACATAGATATATATGTTATATTGAGAGAGGGCAGAGAGAGAAAGAGAGAGAGGGAGAGAGAGAGAGAGAGAGAGAGAGAGAGAGAGAGAGGGAGAGAGANGTAGACAAAGAAAAAAAATAATTATCTTTGTGTTTTTTTTTTGTGTGGTGCTCTCGCTCTCTCTCTCTCTCTCTCTCTCTCTCTCTCTCTCTCTCTCTCTCTCTCTCAATATAACATAAATATACATATGTATTCAATATAACATAGATATATATGTTATATTGAGAGAGGGCAGAGAGAGAAAGAGAGAGAGAGAGAGAGAGAGAGAGAGAGAGAGAGAGAGAGAGAGAGGGAGAGAGAGAAGGTTTAGGAAAAGACAGAAGGCTTAATTCTAAAAGCATTGAGAACAAATTCAATCAAATATTACATCTACAGCAAAACAGATATGCCACATCCTTGATAGTGCAGGAAAACTACTGAAACAGTTAGGCACATTGTCAGCGGTTGGAAGAAGTTTGTTAAGAGAGAAAACAGGACGTGTCATGATACGGTAGCTACATAAATTCATCGCGAGATGTGCAGGAAAGTTTGTCTAGAAAGAAGCATCAAGTGGTATGAACATCAACTATTGGCATTTGTAGAGAATGAAGGTGTTAGGTTTATTTAAGTCATGATTATCTCAGATTAGAAACTGAAGCACAACCATCTCGATATTACCCTAGTGCAGAATGGACTTCATTGACATTACATTACCTTCCAGGATGGCCAAAACATTGCCGGCACCGAAGTAGAGTAAGTCAATAGATTTCTGATATAGTATTTACAAACGTAAGAATCTACAAAGCCGCAAAGAATATAGTGATACCTGTTGTCTATGGTAGGATTTCAACGACTTTACAAGGTGCTCCGAGCTAGTACAAGGACTTCGATCTGCTCAATATCATTGGAAGTTCACATGTGTCGGGCATTCCTGGAACAGCCCACACACGATAAAAATTGTTATGTCTCTAGGTTGAGGGAAGAGGTCGAAATGTGATTTGTAACACCAACAACAATGATAATAATAATAATAATAATAATAGTAATATTAATGATAATAATAATAATAATAATAATGATAATAATAGCAATATTTTTTTTCTACACTCTTATCTATATTTTCATTTTCAAATTCTTCTTTTTATTTTTTCAAACAATTAAAATATAATGTCAAACCTCTCAGTAACTCATAATTTACACTGGCTAGACTGATTACAGAAAGTAAATAATCTTGGTAACAATATAGATTACAATAAATATATGTTAAAATATGCTATATGAAAATACTGTTGGCTTAGTTGAGATGATGGTATGTAGAGAGTAACAAAAGAGAAGATTAGGATTAGTTCATGGCTTCTTGCAAGAATAGAAAAAAGAAAGTACAAAGAATGACGATAGCTAAGAGTTTAGACATGAAATAGTGGTGATAATAATAATAATAATAATAATAATAATAATAATAATAATACAATTAAAATAAAAAATAATAAATTAATATTGCACTAGTTCAAAAATCTGCCTTGTTGGGAACAGCTAGAATCCTCCGAAAGGTACTTGACATGTGAAATGTGAAAGAAACCTGTTGGCCCCTGGCTATTTGTTTTAGCTCGCATAACAGGAAAATATCGGCAATTCAATCAGCCAGAGAAATAGCTAAATTTCATATAATAATAACAATTGTTATTAGTAGTAATAGTAGTAGTAGTAGTAGTAGTAGTAGTAGTAGTAGCATAGGAGACACTATACCAAACGCCTTTGAAATATTCAGAGTTATAGTACATCCTTTATCAAACCTAGACTTCTCATGAATTTAACCGGTGTATTGTTGGAAAGTCGTTCAAAGGTTTTACTTATGACAGAAAAAAGACTTATATGTCGACAATTTCCAGGATCAGATAGATCACCTTAATTCTTGAAGATAAGGAGAACATTGGACAACCTTTTAGTAAGTAGGAAAATTAGAATTTGTTTAGACAAAAATTGAAAAGTTTTGACACCAAGAAAGACATCTGAGAAGCAAACTCTTTCAAAACAAGACCAGGAATAGATTCCAGATTCTAAACCTGTAAGTTTAAATTGAACAAGCCCAAGAATATCCTTGGTTTTATGATAACAGGACCCAAAATCTAATAAGCTTTTTAAAGGAAATCTGGTAAAGAAAAAACCAGTATTTGATGTGATTATGTCTTCAAAGAGAGATTTTAAGGATTTAGGTTTTTTAAAGTTGTTTTTTGGACAGATGGTTATAATTTGACAAATTTCCAGCTTGACATAACTTTTTATAAAAATAAATGTGTAGAGAATGATTAAGTTTATGATGGACCCATTGTTATGTGAAATGTTCGAGTGTGTAATCTATGCTGAATGTGAAATCATTTGTAGCATGTTTCGCCGGATCTAAAAATCACTTTTTGAAACGGTTCTAAGATTTGACTTTAGGTGAAATGTCTTTTCTTGCTTGTGGTATTTCATTACCTTCTCGAGTGTCATATTATTATAAACACATCATTTAATTATGGTTGCTTGAGGATGAAACAAAAACAGCAATGCGCATTGAATCTCCAAACAAGTGAAGTAACAACCATAATGACAAGAAAAAAATTGGTCACTTCTTGATTTATGTGAATTACAATTTTCTATATTTTAGGCTTAAATGGACACTGAAAACAATAAAAATTATTAGGATTCACCTGTTTTTGGTGTCCCTGTTATGTTTGCTGTGTTGTGGTTGTCTGTCACGTGTTTACAGTCGTACTCACGGTTTGTTCCAATGTTTACTTGTATGATCTGTATTTTCAATATGGCCGTCTAGTAACAGGCAAGCAAAAAGTGTAGATTTATTTACTTTAAAGAACCTGAAATATGTTTTAAACAAGAGTTATTCCTGCTTGATAATGTGAAGAAATAGCTCTTGAAAATAGTCATTAAATAATTATTTGTTATTGTTGTTCTTTACTGTTGTCATCTATTTGTATTTGATACCAACCCCTTCTCTAATACGTTGTATCTGCAACCTCAGCATCCCGAACAAGGTCACCATGTTTAATTTATATACTTGCAAACAGGTATGTATTACATTAAAGTTAATGTTATTATTATTATTCACTGATTATCATGTATTCTAGTTGAGTAGTGAGGTGAAGCTCGGCGCAGTACATGACAAGTATTAACTTTTTAAATTTGTCCTCCATCTTTGCAGTTTCTTATTCAAGACTATTTTTCTCGTTTTGAAATGGAGATTTGATTTAGTAATGTTTCGTTTAGTTTTTTGGATATTTTTACATTTTGTCCTGTCTTTATTTTGTGGAATTGACTAATTAAATAATAAGCTTGGCCCACCGTGATTTGAAAAGCAAACAGCGTATCACAACGACCTCAAACTGACCAGCCAATAACAACCCTGCAACATAGTCAAAAGTGATATTGGTCCGATCATTAGCACACAGTGGATTAAATGTTTCTGTGGAAAACCACTTAAAGGTGCTGACGGCTTTAAATTGAGCCAGAGGAACCATAAAAACATTGATAATTTATATCAAGATTTTATAAACAGCTTGAAATGGGTTTCTTTACTGTCCTTAATAAAACCGAGTTAATAGAACTGGTTTAGAGTTTGTCAAAATAAAAGATGAAATTTGACTACCCAAATATCAAATCCAGTGGATTCCTGTCAAGGATTGGCTTAATACTTTCCTCAATTTACGTTCTATTGCTGCCCAATCTATCTAAATAACAGCAATTCAGGTGTCAGATATCATTTACGACTACCTCAGAAATATGGAAAAATTTAAGCAGACCTTTATTGAAAATAATTCCAGTGGCATGAGTATTCAGTATGGCTGTTACAAAACACAAATAAATTTCTAAATCCAATTAGAAGCAATCATAGAGCTTCTTTCGAAAATGAAATAATATCAGACGGTGCTATTATTCCACTTATCTTCAACACCTCTGCCAAATGGTTAAATCTCTAGTCTGAAGTACGAAACAACATGCTCAAAAACATTTTCGGTTTTGCTATAGGTTATTTCAACTTTTCTTGATCAAATCAGAAAACCCTCTACAAGTGCCTTCTTAGTCAATCCTTCTACTGATCTTATTGTTTCTCACTGGCAACTCTACTTAATTTGGTAGCTGGCTGTAAAACATACTTTGGTCAGGGCTATTACACCCGGCTTCATAAGTCAGCTCTTCAGTTTTTTGCTAACACAATGAAAAACCGCTAACAGATCTTTCCGTTATGGTGATCTACTCTCCTTCTTCCCACCTTGCACCATTACCAAGAATACTTTCACCCTAAGGTTTGTTTGTCGTAGCCAATGACAAGCAATTGTTTGTACTTGAATTGACCGTGATGCTCATAACAAAGCTGGAAGCAATTGCAGAACGCAAATAAATTTATCTTGCTCATTGAGAGAGATACTTTTGTGTCACGTTTGTAAATCTTTTAATCAGTTTCATTTGAAACATTTGGAAATTCATGTTACTCCAATAAAATTGCACAGCTACTTGTGTATGAATGTAATAAAACTATGCTATTTTATCTCGACGTTCTCCGCCATCATCATTCGTTGTTCTTATTTTATATCCTGTTGTCACAACAAGCCATATTGTAATTCTGATCTTCTCTAATATTTGTCTCCATATGCTAACATTCTCAACTGCTTAATTATTATTTTATCACACTTAAATTTTGTAAAAAGCCAATAGAAGACCCGTACAAGGCATAAAGCCACTACATGCATGGAATTGTAAAGAAAATACAGAACAATAGTAGTGAAGCCAAGAGTTGACTCTGGCCTTAAAAATATACAGGTTATATCATGAAGAAGTCAACGAGTTCCACATTGCAGCCGTTCAAGGTAAAAACCCTACATTCATTGAAAGATATATGGGGATGAACCATTTAAGACCAAATTTAACAAACTGAGCTGATACCAATGAGGAAAGCTTATCCGTAACTTCCCATGATAATACCTATAGAAAAGACTACTCGCAATTCGTCGATGAGACCATGGTTGAAGAGTAATAGCAAGATTTTGAACTTTATACTGGAAGAGGTTCTCTGAACTCGATCAAGAAGACCAAGATGAAACTAGAAAGTACATCTTCAGATATGAAAACAGTAGTGCATACAAGAAATGATGTTTAATTAAAAGATATTAAAATGGTCTCAGGCGTAAAGCACCTTCTAGCACAATAACAAGAACGAAATTTTCTAGAAAGAGATACCAATAGATTGAATATAAGAACTCCAAGAAATAACTGGAAAAGTTTGCAAATTAAGTATCTTCAGTGACGCCTATTCCTCAAGAGGACAAGCAACCGTACCAGGGTTAATATAAGGATGATCGTCGATAAATATTGAAATTTAAATAAGAGGAAATTTCCTGAGAATTCCTGATACTGAATCAGGAAATCTTGTGGAAAATTTAACTCTAAAAGATCATGAGCAAGAGTAAAGTTGTTAGTAACTTTTCCAGATCTGTCAGTCTTAGTAGAATAAGTCAGCCAGGCCATGTAATAACCATTAAAGTCACGAAAGACAAAGGTGTTACTAGTGTGATACTTGTCCAGAGCCTTTTAAATAGACTCTAACACTCACAATAACTGAGGAAGAATCCGAAGAGGAAGATCGATACAAATAGCCTATAACTAATCTAAAAAAAAGACAATGTAAAGCAAATGAAAGGGTTATTTTTAGATTCGATTTCTTGTATTCTAAGAGCTGGAAAATCCTCCTGAGGATGGATAGCAAACCCCATGAAGGTCAGTTGTAAAGTCTAGTCAAAACAAAGGTAAATAGCAATGAAGATTAACATGAAGATCAATATTACCAACACTGTCGTTAACATTTGTCCCATAAAATCCAAGAAAAGGAAACCTAAACTAAATTAATACTGTAGAGTACTAAAAGTTAAAAAAACCAGCTTACCTATATTAATAAAATACAAGTCACGATATTAATATAATAAAAAGACACAAGAATTCTATGCAGAAATGGAGCTTTTCGACAGCTGTAGACAGGTTTCAAACAATATGAGGTCTCTTCAGTACCCCAAGTCAGGGAAGTCAGAAATCTCAAAAAAAGACTTCCTTCAAGGCACCTGTACAATATAATGCGGGGCACGAAAACGAGAAAATATACATTTCAATACTTGAATAAAAATTTCAATGTGTATATATACGTTATACATATAAAATATATAAATATATTTACATATATTTATATATTTTTTATATATATGTACCTTTTTATGTTTTTTAACTACATGTGTTTTTTTCATACAGAAGAAAGAACCAGCAAACTTAAAAAACGAAGTGGTCACGGTGACTATTTTCATCGTCACTTTTATTAATATTAATTTGGTTACCTGGGCTATGCTGGCGCGATCAACTTCAGCCTCGACTTGACTCCAGAATGGGACCCGATCTAAATACATTGCAGTCAATTTGGAGATTGTCAATTTTGGTAGCTACTTCTGACTTCGATTCTTCTTTGAATTTGAGTTAGATCACAAGCAGAGTTAAATCAGAAGCAAATTAGCGAACCTAAAATCTTCCGCAATACTAGTAAACTGTTCGGTGCAATGATCACTGGCCGTTGTGTGATTAAACCAGTTTACAAACAGCTTTCCTCACCAGTAACTATATAGAGCAATATCCATAAAATGAACTAAATTTCTCTAATAGCAGATATTGATAGCAATGCCAGAATAATATACCTATCTTGTAAACTCACAACTGACAAAGAGAAATCCTGCATAATAATTTGTTTCTGTAAAAACTGGGCTCCCTGTCTCTCCAAGGGATCCACTTTCGTCGCAAATAAATAAGGAACAAATAAAACACTCACTTCTTTATCTCACGTTATGTTACAGAACTCTCTTCAAATTTACCATTACCATTCATGTAAGCTTTACAATAAGTCAATTGTGTCACATCATTTAAATATCAGTATTGAAATACATGTATTTCATTTGTTTTTATCTTTCATTGAAATCTCTCTTCTTTTAACAGAATCATTTCTCAAATGAACATCTATAACACATATGGCATTCACTGTCCTTCTTTGGTGTTTAACTGCGTACACTTTATTTCTACTGCATATATTCTTCGTGTTTTCGCAACTGCCGGAAATAGATTAACAAGAGATACAAACTTACTTATTAATCTCACTTAATATTACATGACTGTCTTTAATTTCACCATGAACACGTGTATTTGTGAATATATGAATCAACTAGTATTAAAACTACCTCTTTTTATACCATTTTAAAATTACCTACGTAGTGCTTAGTCATACCGAACTAAATGACCCTACTCATGGTGACCAAAATGACTAAGCACCATGTGACAAAGCTTGACAATTTCCCGCTAATCTAGCTACCAATTACAATAATATGTCATATCACTGACATAAAAGATTAAAAAATGCTTCTAAATAATTACTTTTCTAGATATTTCCATGCTTGTATAGACAGTTTTGGAATTGCCAATAATACAATTGTTTAATTCTAGAGAATTCTAAGTAATAAATTTCATCACCCATCAACACAAATATGTATACCATCATCGTATCTTGGTCATCCTTCTGGACGCTTATGTTTGCCAATCCCGAGATGGTCTGAGAACCTGGTTTCTATAATAAACACCACATGGCGTAGCGTCTCGAATAGTCTCTGACAATCAAAGTGCAGCTCCTGCCTTCCTTGAGATAGAGATGTTTAAAACTAACAACAACAGGGGCAAAGGTGAGCTTTTCTGGCACCTTAAAACCAGTTTCTCCGGTTAGGCAGAGCTCTTTAGCCTTGGTCTGCCATCTGGCTAGGAGAGATACTATTCTAATTCTAAAGCTCCTGTATCCAAATTACGGTAAGGCCATGGCTAGCAACGTAATGGATATGCATCCTTCAGGGGAGGAACAGAAAGATCAATTGTGAGAATCAGAAAATGCTGTGCAGATGAAACGAATCACAGTTCAATGATCAGGATCAATGGGTTCAACGAGTGAATTACTGCAAATATTGATTGTAGAGTAACCTATGCTATTGCAAATGACGCATAAGAAACTCAATATACATGTATACACTTATATAAAAGGAACCAATATCCCCTTATGTATAGTACGAAATTGGGTATGGAAAAAGAAAAGGGTATGGAAATATAGAGAAGTGCATGTAAATAAATAGGATTTACCATAACGGATTCAAATCCTTCCCCCATAGCCAATTTCCCACCTGCTCTGCTATCAAAGGCAGAGGAACTTCATTCTCCACCAGATTTTATTAGAACTTCGTCTACCACTTCACTTGGTAACTTGTCCCCTAAATCCATACTGTTGGTTATCTTATCCATGTCTACCCGTAGAGAGCAAGTTCTTAAAAAGAACGGAAGAGAGCGTTGAACAGTTGATTTTCAAGCCATGGCTTCAGTGAAAGGTAAGTCAACATCCTCTGGAAGAACCTCAGGGAAAGGCGTGCAATAAGATAGATGACTGCCTTCCAAAAATGGCCTGGATAATAATGTAGCAGCAATAGTTTAATAAGTAGATTAATGGTCATTGAAGGCACAGGCGTTGGTATATATATATATATGGTATATAGATTATATTATATATAATATATATTATATATGACTGCAATGTATATATATAGTATTAGAATGTAACACTCAGAGCCAAAGATGGTATTGGCTAAATTAATGACCATAAGGAAACGACACATACATGAATAAGCAGCAGAAAAATACGAAAGACAACATAACGAGTATCACACACACACACGCACACAAACACAAACACACAAAAAAAGAGTGGTTGTTATGGAAAGATATATATGGTAAAAAGCATGACAAAGAAGAGTAATAAAATTGTGATGGATTAAATGAATTAAAATAAAAGAATGAGTAGTGGTCTGGTGGTAATTACAGAAATCATTGATCATGAGTCGATGACCATGTCAACCATTTCGGGCATTTAAAATAGAAATGATTTACGCGACATGGCTGTTCAGCAGCACTGATCAGATGCCACCTCCATAATGACTGCGGAGAACAAGAAATGAAGTATGATAGGGACGTGAGCAAAGATGACATCAACGGCGTGAATAGAGAGAAGGATGAAGGCGAGAGAGGGGAATATAAAGATATATATATAGGAGAAGAAATTTAGAGCATGGAGAGGTATTGTAGATATTTTGTCAAGTCATATTACAGGTTATTGATGTCCTTGTTGAAAGTCAGTTCTTGATCTTTGAAAAGGAAATCATCGTACTGTAGAGTAGCTCAGATGATATAAAGAGCCATAAAATACATGCTCTGGAAGATTTCCAGAAAGGCCAGGCATTCTGACGATAAAAAAGGGAATTGATATCTTTTGTCAAAAAGCTTTTAAATGAAGATTTCATCTACGATAGTAATATCTAGCTCTAGGAACGTATCATGGCTACCTTTATGTTCATATTTTAAGTGTAGTTCCTCTGGATAGACTTTACGAAAGCTACTTTCAAATTCATTGTTGTCATTAATGCAACATGCAACATCAATAAACCGAAACGAATGCTTGAACTTGAAGCCGCGGTACAGCTCAGTACGAGAAATGCAATATGTGTGTATTTATGTGTATATATACATTGCAGTCCCAACCAGAAATGGGCTACTACAATTTGTTAAAGATTGCCACTACCGTATTTCGAACCCGGGCAATTGGCTTCTTAGTCCGTTAACTAATCCCCTGCATTCCTAACGAGTCCTATGAAACAGTCGCCAAATCTTGAAGCCCTTTAATCTACCAGTTCTTGTCAACGGTTGGGCCTTCACCAGAGCCATGCTATGTATACACATAATTAATAAAGCTAATTAATTATATATATATTATATATACAGATGGATAAATGGGATGACCATTAAAGGCACACTAAATATAGAAAATATATAAATAGTATATAGTATATATATATATATATATATATATATATATAAGCAAGTGTGAGAGAAAGGGAGCAAGAGGGAGGGAGAGCGAGAGAGAGAGAGAGAGGTAGGTAGATAGATGGATAGATGAATAGATGGATAGATGGATAGATGGATAGATGGATAGATGGATAGATGGATAGATGGATAGATGGATAGATGGATAGATGGATAGATGGATAGATGGATAGATGGATAGATGGATAGATGGAGAGATGGATAGATGGATAGATGGATAGATGGATAGATGGATAGATGGATAGATGGATAGATGGATAGATGGATAGATGGATAGATGGATAGATGGATAGATGGATAGATGGATAGATGGATAGATGGATAGATGGATAGATGGATAGATGGATAGATGGATAGATGGATAGATGGATAGATGGATAGATGGATAGATGAATAGATGGATAGATGGATAGATGGATAGGTGGATAGATAGATTCTTTATGATCGATTAATCAGTTTTCTCTCATTTTTTTCTCTTCTCTCTGCCTCCCCTGTTGCAATGCTAGCGTTTCATTTACTTCTATACTTACCTTTCTGCCAATACAATTTAATAATTAACTTATTTAATAATTCTTTCTTCTAACCCATGATTTCCTTAATCTGTAGCTCATTTCTTTCTATCCATGTTGTTATAATCTCTTTTGGATTTCAAATTTTTGCTGGCATAATTGTCTTGTCTCGTCTCGTTGTTGTCCAGTTATTGTCTTTTGTATGTACATGTCCTGTTTGTGTTTTGTGTCACTTTGTAGCAAATAATATCCTGCTGCTTGGAGTTTACTCCTTATAACATATATATATATATATATATATGTATATATATATGTGTGTGTATGTGTGTGTGAACAAATATATATATATGTGTGTGTGTGTGTGTGTGTGTGTGAACAAATGTTTAAAAAAGAACTTTTCCATCAACTGTTAAATACCTGGCCTCAAAAATGAACTTTCTTGATGAGACATTATCCTAACTTTTATTGCATCATCGTCGTACGTCCTGGTAAAGGTTGAACCTATAAATCTATTAACGTATGCTCTTTGGAAAGAAAAAAATGAAGTAAAGACCAAACATATTTTTCTGCAGTCAAAGTTTTCTTTTTATCAAATCAATGGCCTCTTCGGATAAGTGTCTACGAAGGAACTAGAATTTATATACCTCTGACCAGTACCTCCCAAGTTATTCTGCCTCCCAAGTCAAGTTAGGTTTGTCCTCCCTATGATTTCTGTCCTAAAAGACTGAGTGGAAAAAGTATCGTTCACATTTCCTTTAACTAATAGTATGGAACCCAAATAAGTTAGCCTGTTGTTTGCATAGAATTGTCCTACGTTAATATTATATGGAAAGTTCTGTTCTGTACTATAAATGTGTCTTTTATAGTGACTCTGTCTTATCCTAAAGACCCAAGGCATATCCAGCAGCAAAATAGCGCTTAACTAAAGCTGCTTACTTCACAGGATGGTTTTTTGATGGGATATAGTAAAAGATAGTCAACTCAGTATTCTTGTAAATAACAATCCCCTTTAAATAGCATACTTGTATTCTGAAAGTAAGGGGCAACAACAAGATCTTGCCCTGTTTTATGATCCCACATACATTCAATTAAAACATTATTTAATAAAATAATTATGGTTTAAATATTAACGTCAATACTTTCACCTAATATGTGTGGAAGTATGTGAAAATTTTTAAATAAGAAATGTTTACTTACCTAATCAAAATCTAAAATAAAAACTTTAAAGATAAATTTTGGGTTGATTTGATTTGAATGTGTGGGGTAAAAATCATAAATGTATACAAAAATATAACTATACAATTATCACATTTGCCGGGGATAACACACAAACAATAAGTATGCTTACTTCCAATATGGTCTTCAAAAGTCATAGCCAAATAAATTTTAACAGAACATAGAAAAGGATGTTAATATATAAATTGACCTAAAGTATAGGATAGGTAAGATACACAGCTTTTGTGAGATGTTTAATTCAAAAAGTAAGAATTGTAATTCCATACACCATATGCTTCATTGCTGGCATCAAATTAGGTCATATTCTGAAAAACTTCACACTAAAACCTACATGTTTGCACTAAATTGTCCCACAAAGTTAACAGAACCACACACAGGACAAGATAGTCTTCTTCAAATCAAACAGCTATTTTACACGTTTTAAAAAACATAATATCTGCAATTGTATGTCGTTATCTTTTATCCCTACTATGTTTTTAAATGTGTGCCCTATGACCCTCCTTCAACTAGAAGATGAATTATTCAGTGATATTGGAGCAAACGTTTAGGTAATGCCAACCTGTTTTGTCGTTGAGCTAGAAATTTGTATTAGTGATAGTAACTCACCTCCATAGCGCTAGTTACACTTGTGTAATATACAATGATATCGTTTCCCATGTTGTTTCAATCCAATATCGTCGACTTTTTTTAGTTTTACTGACATCCAATGTATAATTAAGATAGGGAAGCGATACCCGCTTTCTCCACAGCTTGTTTTAAATGTTCTCCATGAATGCTTCACAACAAAAAGAAAAGCATATAATTTTTGTTGATCTCTCTGATTTGTATTGTAATGGTTCAAATAATGTTGCACACATTTTTTTAACTCTGGTAGACCTCCTAGTGACAGATCATGAATACAAAGAGCAATTAAATCCCCATATCTAGCTGTTTAGCTAATTCTACTTTTATTATGGTCTTTCCCGTATAAAACCCGTTATTTTAGAATTTACAAAAGCCTTTGGTTGTTCTCGATTATGCAGAATGTTAGTCAGAGGAGAAGAATCCAAGAAGAATGAACTGTAGATCATTTTGAAGGAGTCATTGGTGAAAATAATTATTAAATAACAAACATATTTCTCTTGAAAATCTTCACTGATCTCTTCATAAATGCCTTGAAAAAAAATAAAGCTGTAGTTCGATAATCACATTAATGTCAGAGATTATACACAGAAGGTATTATTACTGCGGACAGACATATCTGTAACTTTCTGTAAGTAAGATCGCTTTTCATTCAATAAATAAAATGGAAGCTGCCACGGATAATTATCTCTGCTTCATTGAGATTCGGCGTATTCGGTCTCTATGTACTAAGTCCTACACGGTGTTCTTTTGTCCCCGATTAGCCTTGTTAATACTCTCTGCAGAATTTAGTTTAGTTCTATTCTGTCACTCAGCGGTGTATAATTTCCTTAGATACAGAGATATTTCAATTAGATGGACTTGGATTTTATGGAAGATATAGAGATAAACAGAGAACCCTGGTGAAGAAATCGTGATGGGGGGTGAAGAAGAAAGAAATTATTTTCATAGCTAATGTCTCAAAAACGTTTATCTTTCCAACAATTGTTTTCTTTACATTATGTAAGTCGTCAATTCCTATTCGTAGGATCCTCAGGGATTTGTAAACCGTCAACGAACTCGCTTCCCTACAATGTTTCAAACTCTGTATACTGTTATGGTAGCAAGTACATTCATAACGAGATTAGCTATTGTTTTTAACTGTTTCTACATTTCAATAAATACAGTACAACAGTGTATTACATGAATCAAAAATCAATATAGAGCTGGAAGCTCCTATTTATTCTGAGAGTACTGTTGCACAAGCTTTTTAAATCATCAAATGACAAGTAAACTTGACCTTATTACAGGCAATTTCATCAATTTAACTCACAGAAAATAAACTTGAATCTCAAAAAAAATCACATTATGGTATCAAAAAATTAACTGGGAATATACACGTTTTTATATAGCGATACCTTGAAATTAGCACGGATCAAGGACATCAAAAAATTATTTTGGTATTTTCTTAGCGATAAGGAAACAAAGTACCAGGTATCAAATAAAAGGATCCAAACTAGACACAAAACCATTTATGGCATCCTCTACTGCCTTGGCTATTCCAGCTGCCTTCCATCCGTTGAAAATAGTTTCAGATCTATCTTATTTGAAATTTTCATAGATCCTCGTCATTACTTTAGCATCGATTAGTTTTAGGGTTGACAATTTCAGATCTACTTTAATGGTTGTCATATCTTTGTCAGGATTCAACTGCAGTTCTTTCGTTATGATGCTAGTGAAATAATTGCTAAATGCGGCTTTATGCATCCTTTTGAATAAACCATTGGCCGTTAGATTAAAGGGATACAGAAAATAGGTCACATTTTTGGTGCCATAAGCGTAACACTGTTGCAGTCATCATGTGTGTCCTTTTGATTAAAAAACAAGCTTATTTCTTCCTTTACTTTCTGAACATTAGGTTTAAGGACATCCTTCAGCAATTTTGATGTCTGTTTTATCACTACAGTGCATTTCGTTGAAGAAACGAACCATACTTTCCAAAGTCTGTCTGAATGAAACCCATTCTAATTGCCCTGGGAAGTTCTCGGATGTTATATAGGTATTTTACTATTTGAGCTCTTCATAAGGATTTTTGGAAAATATGTGAACACAATACAGTTGTGTTTTACTTTGTTTTTGTCCCAGGTTTCACCAAACATACAAATTAGGGAAATCGGGCTGTCTGTAGAGAAAGAAAAGCCAAGAAGAGCGAAATTTGCTTTGAAACTCTGGCATTTTAATGTGAGAAGACACACCAATTGTCATGACATCGTGATCTGAATGAAAAACATGAACAATTTGTTTGCAAATTTAAGTTGTGGAAGTAGATGTTGTGAAAGGTAGATCAGATCAAGACTTGAGCCATTGCTTCAATCAGCTCGAGTTATCTAAGCATACGCAGGTCTCAGTGTTTCAATAAAGACAGGTCGTATGTCCACAGTGAATATTTTAGTAGTGCTTAACACCACTACCTCACCTCACCACCCAGTCGGTTTGCCCGTAAATATAGTCAAAATTAAACCCGTTCATTTTGCTGAGGGGAGTTGAGTGATGGTCTAGTGTGTCCGAAAGTTTTAGAATCTCCTCTAGTCTTAAGTTGGGGGCGAAAATTGTAAACATTACGATTTCAATTTGGATGCTCCTTAACTGTGGGTCTTTTGTTCAAACTTCAGAGGTTCGATTAGACCATTGGGGTTAAACAAGATATCGTAAGTGAGCTCCATCGCTTTTTAATAATATGTCTCGGAGCAAACCTCTTGCAAATATTTACTGATTTTAATGAGAATGAAAATGTTTGAGGCGTGTTTAAATTTTTGCTTCACATATTGCATGAACACAGATGTTAAACATTGCAAAGCTTACGAGAAAAAACCACACAGATGTTTAGTTGGGCAAAGTTACCTTGCAAAATTAAGTTAGGCCAAAGGTTTAACACCACAAGGAATAGAAGATGAAAAATTTAGCTTAAAAACAGAGATGAAGAGATTCTTGCCATCACCAAGTTAAAATATCTTTAAAATATTGTGAAAGGCCATGACGGATGTACATTAGACATGTATACCGTAGCTTCAATACCATGATGTCACAGAAAATGTTGTTTACCAAAATTAATAAGTTTTACTTTCGTAGTAATTAAAAATCTCTAACATGTTTTAAATTTCAACAGAGGATGCAAATATAGAAATACAAAAGAGTGTTGATTTCGCTGCATTGCTCCAGAAGTAATTCGGCAATCCGACTCGGTGGCGACAGGATCGCTTAGAGAGTGTGTGACCTGTACACGTACATGGAGGTCATAATCTTTGAGTGATAAATTAGCTCCATCATTACCGAGTAATTATGAAGGTATAGATCATCGACAATATCATAGGGAAATTTTAATATGTTCTTCTTGTTTATCCCTTAAAATTACCTCCACGAAAGCAATCTTTAAAGAGATGGAGAACTTCTATAAGCATTATTATACTAAACGTAACAAGTAGAGGATAATTAAATCAGAATACTAAAACAAAACTCGATTAATATTGTGACTAAAATAATAATCGCTTATATAACTTAAATTACTCTGGTAAATTAACACATTCCAAAGTTGTTACACGCTGACATATAGATGCAATTTGTGACTGTTGTATTGTAATTGCTTATCGATTAAATAACTCTTTGGAAATAAAACTTTGGAGGATGTAAAAATTTTGCTTCATATATTTTAATTAGAAAATTGCAAAGAATGGGAAAGCAAATTTGAAATAAAGATACCTAAACACACACGTAATTTATGAATTTGCAGAGATGTACTAATGCAGTGAGAAATTAAATACTAATGCAGTAAGAAAAGTCTCCTTTAGGTATTTTCAGCCTCTCTCGTTAGAAAATGAAACACTAAATACATTATTGGTTATTGGGCTTTGTCTTCGAAACTAGATTTCGAAAAGATCTGAAAAGAACTTAGGTGTCATTTTATTACAGGCGTTTGCTTCCACACCAGGAAATACAACAATGAATTCCATAGCTCTAATCAAGAACATGCAGTGAATGACCAGAAAAAAGCGAATAAGATTTAATAGCACAATAACTACTACGTATCTTAAAGATCGCTGCAGAAATTGTTTTGTTTTCGCCTTTGTTAGTTTCTTTAGGTGTATATATGTTGAACACTCTGTTCATTATGTCTTGAATTATACTTTGTAAAACGTTTCTAGAGATGAGGGATGATGAAAGGTGTAAAGAAAAGAGTGGCAAAAAGAAAATACTTTGGCGAGATGACTAAGAGACATAACCATCATAATAACCTCTGATTGGTATCAAATAGACATAGACCCCGAAAACTGGGAAAAAGATCAGAAAATCCCCAGAAAGCTGCTGCTACTGGGACTGATGATCAAGAGATCATTCAACAAGAAAGCGAAATGAATTTATTTTAATTACAAACAAATTTAGTGAGATGATAATAAATGAATAGTCATGTAATATATCTAAGGAAAATACGGTTAATCCTACATTCCCCTTCCCTAATTAATAAAATATAGTTATACTTTAAAGCATAAGAAGTGGATCGGAATTAATTGAATACTGATATTGTCTCGTTTTTCTTTGTTTCGTTGGATGATTTATTTGTAATCTGGACGTGAGGCTAATTTCTTATTGGCCTAAAATGGGCACTTTAATAATTTCCTTCTTTAAAAAAAATTTTGAACTTTTAAATTTCTTTAGTGTCTTTCGTTCAAGTTCACAAAAATGTTTGCAACGGATTACAAAAATAGTCTATTAACTCTTTCTTATTTTTAACAGAAGGGAATTTCATAATCTACAAGGTTATGAATGGGGCAGTAAAGCTACCCTTCCCTCCATTAGCTTCATCCTTAGGCAAGATGTAGTACCAGTCAGCCGCCCAAATCAGGGTTACGATCCTCTGCTGGTCAACAAGATAGAAGTAGTTGATATGGGCGGAAAATCTCTCAGTTAGTCAACGGCTATTCATTACTCAGTGGTAGGAAGAAGATTTCTTTGGAGACAATGGCTAAGACATCTGTCAGAGTTACGTCATTTTTGGAGACGGTAGTTCTTGATTCCAACTGTGTCTGTTAGCCCCGGAGGATAATCAACAAGACTTCTGAAACGAATCTATGTTCAGATTTTGACAAAAGGGATGCTGCTCAAAACATTTGGGGCACAAATCCAAAGAAAGGTACTGAAAAGACTAAAGTTTAATTACTCAGAATTTGACGCCTGGCCTCATGTGAACGGTGGCCACTAAAAAATGTCGCAGCATAAAAAGAGGGATTTTGTAGAAAAAATGGACAAGACACAAACAACGCACAACTGCTCAGTAAATTCTTTTATTCTTCATCAATATCATAAAAACTATACTTGTTAATGGTAGCGCAGACAATTTAATTGCTTGCTTCCAAGAAAGGACACCTTGTTCAAGTGGGTTTTATTTGGTAAATGATCAGCTTCAAGTTGCGGAAGAAATGGCAACTAACATATTCTGGTCAAGAAGATCCTGCTGAGGAATTTCATAGATTTGATGGAGACAGCAATTAAAGCATTGATGTTTAATTAATATGAAATGAATGTGATGTAGTTACTTTATATTAATTACAAAATACTGTTTGGTTTGAAGTAAACGCCATTCTCTGTTAAATACTGCCCTACAATAAACGTCACAAAAATGTGCTTAAAAAATAAGTAAATCCGGTGGCGTTTATTAGATGATGAAATTATTTTTTATTCAATTATTTACCACCATTAATTTGCAGGAGTGTATAAACGTTGAGAATAAATCATTTTTCAACGCAATTGCTGATAGGTAATTCAGGAGACGAAAAGTTCACAAGTTGAAATTTGCGTGGGTATTGAAGTGAAATAGGACGTTCAGCAAACCATTTCAACGGAAACGGCAGAGGGGCACAAAACTGCAACTTTTTCTGACAGAAAAAGTAATTAACCTTTTAACTCAAGATTTGAAACAACGACAGAAAGAATGTTGCACTTATGAACAATACCTCACAATACCTTTGAATCATGGTTAAGTGACTGATTTATTGTTCAGCCGTCTCCCTGTGGTTTTTCTAGCTTTATTGGTTTTAGCTTTGCTTGACAGTGCTAGTGTTTTATTTTGTGTGTATTCTAGCTCTCGATTTATACCACACACTAACTTGAATCTTTTAAATGGAGCATACAGCAAAAATACTTTACAAATTCGCTTAATACCAAAATGATTGGCTACTGCCATTACTTTATTCTATAAAACATTACTGCCTGCATTTTATTTGACAAAGAAATAGAAATAGAAATATAGCCCAATGGCTTGTCGAGAATTGTACGTGTGAATGACTATCTACATTTACACTTCTGGGTTGTATATATATATATATTATATATGAGGGTAGTGGTGAAAAATGTCAAAGAAAACTAAATTTAACATTTTTTAAGCCAGGGACTCGTCAAAAAATGACAAAAGATGCCACCAACACTTCATTAGAAAAAGGAAGTCGTAAAAGGTCTAACCTACTTTAAAAGAAAAGAAAAGTACACCATCATCGGGTTCATACCTTGTCCAAAATCAACCAAAGCATATACGATTCTCAAAGTCTACGTTTTATAAAGAGACGCAATGCTTTATAATCAAATATCAAGACATAGCTTCCTGTCCATACCAGATGAAAAAATCTCATCTTCTCAATCTCAACGAGAAACCATCTGGAAAGCACTATAGGATGACTCACCAAACTGAACAGTTTTTGAGAGCAGAGGTGTGGTTCTCAAAGAACAACTTGCTACTGGCCACGATCGTGGATGGGCAGCGTGGCGCAGTCTAAACCTGCTACGTACTGGTTCTGGCAGATGCAAATCTGTCATGAAACGAATGGGATTATCAAAATCTGACACCTGCAGCTGAAATGCCACACAGACTATGGACCACCTCCTGCAATGTCCAGACGCCCCAAATTGCAGCTTTGCTTACTTAGAGGAGCCCACACCATCGGCAATATCATGTGCTCGCTACTGGGCAGAGACGCTGCAACCGAGACACGAAAACGAACGATAATCAAATAGTTTAATGACTTCCCGTTGTTACATGATAAGGAGAAGATCGTTTCTGTACTCTGAAATATCTGCGTGAAAGAATCAATGAACATAAATCTGGCTTCTGTGGGAGTTATTGTACAATAATTTATCGCCAACGGTTCATGTAATTGAAAGAAAAAAGGATTAGAACGTTTTTTATTCAAACAAAGGCCTAAGTGCCAGTTAATTTCTTATTCCAAAACCACATCACAAAATTGCAAATTTGACACCAGAAATTGTAGACAAACTAAAGAACAAAATTGTCATTTGCTAATGAAGGTTAATGAGTCTCTACAGTTCCACGACAGGCTAACTATGTGCCACTGTGATTGAAAAGGTATCCATTCAAGCAAGTGTGTTGGGAGAGCCTATGTATCAGCTGAATTAGTTAAAACAAAGTTTGGTGCGAATAATGAAGAAGTTTATCATGATCAGCCAATGAGAAATCGAGATAAATGAGGGGAGGAAGAGAATAGTTGCGTACTTGTTTTATAATGCAGGGGATGCCAAGCAATAAATTAAAAACTGCAGACATCGAAAACGGGTCGTCAGGAATGTAATAAAATTAAACAATTAGTGCATTACGATGTATAACTTTATGGTTTAAATGGTAATTGTAAAAGTATACAATTGCTGACATTCAAAATGAACTGCTTGGTATCATGGTCAATCAATTTCCATGTGGATCAGCTCTTGACACCATTAACCATTATTATTTACTCATATGAGACGACAATCTAGATATATCTAGCCAATAACAACTGACACTTAGCCTTGAATGGGTGGATGTCAATCTCTAAGAGCACTAGGACTTTCTAGATTTCTACCAGATTCCCAAAATCTCAACAGAAACAATTACATCAAACATTCGAACTGCACCAATAAGATTGAGCCTGTCATTGGTTTCATAGGAAAAGTGTATTGCAATATGGAAGCAGTATTACTTAAAACAATCAGAGGGGACGATTTCTCTCAAGAATCTCAGAAAATGGAAAAACTGCAGATATAATTTGGTGGAGATATTTGGAGCACCATACTAAAACCTCAGCTGTTGTTTCAACTGCTAAAGAAAGATGTTTAGTTAGGGTGTTTTCTTTATACTTTGGACAGCATTAAATCGTTCAAGCCAAAAGAAAACAAGATGATCAAGCAGTTGGTCACAGTTTGTCAACTTCTCTGTGTAAACCCTGCCACTAGCGCAACTGGTGAATGATCGTTCTCTACATCAAGAAGAATTAAGACATTGCTAAGATCAACAATTATACAAGCAAGATACAATCACCTGCCCATACTAAATTCTGATGAAGAGAGACAAATCCATATTTACCAGATAATTTGAAGTAAAATAGAATAAATAATAGTCCGAATTCTAACATTTTAGCGATTTTGACATTTCAAATTCAAAGAAAACAATAATCTTAAATATTACGGGTATTTCGACATCTTATTCTGTCATTTCCAACAATAAAGTGATCACAACGCAGCAGTTATATTATATACAAACTTCGTTCCTATTTTAGCAATTGATTAACGGATGAAAAACTATTAATTATCAAGACAATAACTGCAGTTCTACAGAGGCATTTAAGCCATCGTTGATGGCTGGAGAGTAACATTTGATAAAGGAGGCTTTAATAGAAGATAAATAGTCCCATTTGCCAATAACATTAATAATAGAATAATTAAAGAACACAGCATTCTTAATGTCCATTATTCTCTTGGTAATTGATCTTTTTTCATCATTTAAGCAACTGTTACTATAGAAACTATAAGCCTATATTTAATTCATTCATTTAAGGTGACAGTTAAGTAGCCGTAATTTGGCAATCAACAACTTCCAAGTTTCTCTATATTCAGACGTCCTTTTCAAACTACCCTAGTCTGATGTTCAACCAGTCTTTTATATCGTTTATCCATTTTCTTCTCTGTGCACCTTTAATCTTATGCCCTCTATACTCCCTTCTTAAACTGTCACTAAATCATTCCAACTTGAGCCTCTACAAATATGTCCAAAGAATACTGTCTTTCTCTCTGTAATAGAATTAATTAATTGCATGTTTATTCCCATCCTTTGTAGTACTTCTTTATTAATAATCTTGTCTTTCCAAATAATCTTGAAAACTCTAGGATAAATTCAGCATTCTAAAGAGCTCAGCTTGTTCCGCATTTCCTTATTAATTGCTCAAAATCTACTGCCATATATTCCCACTGGCCAGATATAACTGGGTATCATCCTCTTTTGTAGAGGTATTCTAACAGAGCTTTTAAAAAGTTCTTTGTGCTTCCAAAAAGCTGTCTTTGCTCATGCTATTAAAATTTTAACTTTCTTTATGCACTTTCCATCATCTGATATATTTGTACCTAAACACCTGTAGACTTTTATTTGCTCAAGTTTCTTGCTGTTTATTACTATTTTGATATTAGTCTCCTGCCTCTTTTCAATTACCATAACTTCTGTTTTCTTCTCATTCAGTTCCATTCCAAAACCTTTGCAAACTGTAACGATACTATTCAGCTGTAAATCGTGTTTCTCTCCTGCAGGAATTGCAGTGTTATCTGCATAGCGTATATTGTGAAACTTCTTCCATTTATAACAATGACTTTTTCTTTTCCAGAGCGTTATTTATTATCTCCTCGCTATACATATATAATAGGATTGGTGAAAAAATACATCCTTGTTTGATACCTTGCTTTATTTTTACTTTCTTAGAAATTGGATTATTAATTATAATTTGTGCTTGATGATTATCATAGATGTTACTTATCAATCTGATTTCTTAATTAGGAACATTCTATTTTTAATGTAATGTATTAAGAGCAATGTGCTCATTTTTGTTTTTTTATAGTCAATGCAATACACAAATAACTTCTATATCTTTTTAATCATTCTCTCTGCCATGATTCTAAATAGGCATATGTCACCCTTAGAACCTCTACTTTTTCTGAAACTTAAGTGGCTATCCCTTAGTCTACATTCAATCAACGGAGTAATTCTTGAGTTCGTTACAAGCAACAATACTTTTCAGGCATGCGAAACTAGGCTGATGATTCGATGTTCATAACAGTTTTGAGTTCCAAATACATTTGGTATTTTTATGAATGTTGCAGATAAAAAATCTTCAGGCAGATCACCTGTATTATAAGTTATTAATTATTTTTGTAATTAGATCGATTCCGATTTCCCTCATCTGTACCTGTACCCTTTTTCTGAGGTAATTACGCTATTATCCTCCTTACTTATTCCCTGTCAATATTAAATTTCACATAATGCGTATCTTAAGGTATTATCTTTAGAGGTCTGTCTATGTCACTATATAAAACTTCTACATACACTGCTAATCTTTGCACTATGTCATGTTTTGCAGAAAGTGTGTTTCTATCCTTATCCTTTATGGTACTATTGTTGCTACTTCTTTCAGTTGTCATCTCCTTTATCATGCCACTTGGTTTTAGATTATGGCTTCTACCTAATTCTTTAATTTAATCTACATCCTTTCTTGCTTTGTATTAGTAACGGAGTTCCGGTATCTTTTGTCCACTAAGATATTATCAATCTGATTCTCACCTTTTGCATTTGGGTGTTTTCATGTGCTTCTTGATTTTAATTTCTGCTTAAACTCTTCTTCTTAATCTTTCGGCTGCTCCCTCTTATGGGTCGCCACAGCGAATCATACGCCTCCATTTGTTGCAACAAAAGCATCTTCTCTTCTCACTCCTATCCTCCTCATGTCCTCTTTTATGACATCCATTATTAGCGTCTGCTTGGTCTTCCTCTCTTCCTGGCAGATTCATGTCTATCAAACTACGTGTTGGAAATAAAAAGATCTTTTTCACTGAATTTAAATAATCTATGCCCTCTCTCATTACCTTCACCTTTGCATTTTTATCTCCTAGTCAATAAATCATTAAATTTCTTGTTTTACCTGATACTTTCAGAGTCCTTTGCCTTTCTGAGGCTGCCTAACAACTTACCATCGAATTAATAATCCATTCTTATGGTAAAAGCAACTCCTTTTCTGTGCTTTTCTCCAAGTAAAAACATGATCTTAAGTCTTTCTTCATTAGGTAACTCAGAAGTAAATTTCCCACTACCTTTCCAAAAAGTTTCGGATATTCCAAGTATATCAATCCTCATTCGTTGCATTTTTTATAAACATTACCAAGCTTTCCTGGTTGGTACAGACCCATGACATTTCAGGCTGCAATTTGTAGGCATTCACATGTAAACCTCAAAGGCCCATTTTTTCCATTTGCTTTCCAGATTCTGGGCTGCCTTTCCCATCTATCCTTTTAACGACGAGTGGAATAACGTTTTCTCCATGATATTTTGACTTCTCTAGTCCCTCAAATGCACTCTACTTTTGGTTCTATTGTGATGTTGTAGTTATGTAGGTTACTGTAATTTTTTAGTTGAATAAAGTTAGCTTGGACGAGTACTACAACTGATTCAGGAAATCCTCAAGCTACATGGGAATAAAGAGATGGCCACATGATCTATCCTATCCGGAATATGGGAGTATCCTGCACCAATTTCTTTTTTTAAAAGTGATTTTGGCGGAAGAACATCATCAGCATAAAAATAAGGTTATCGTCAGGTCACAAAATCTCTCTAAGAAAGTGTTTTACCTTCAAACGAAAAGGAAAGTGAAAGGTAATATGTGAAAAACGTGGTTCTTATTTCTCAGCAACAGAGCCATGGTATATGTTGGGGAATCACCCTAGTGCTATTGCGGGTTTTTCCTTCTTTATGGGAAAGACGCTGTGTCATTTAACTTTACACATTAGGCCATACTAGGCGTGGGACATCTGGTGTGATGGGCATGAAGTTTTTTATGTAAATTACAATTATTATAGTCTTTGACAAATATTTAGAATTTTGGGTGTAAAAGAAAGGAATTTAGATAATTTAGGGTGTGTCGGTATTCCTCTTTAGGTACCATGCCTTGATATGGCGTAGACGACCATGACTCTCCATT
This sequence comes from Morbakka virulenta, assembly GCA_003991215.1. Lineage (NCBI taxonomy): Eukaryota > Metazoa > Cnidaria > Cubozoa > Carybdeida > Carukiidae > Morbakka > Morbakka virulenta. The sequence goes on along the minus strand of RDPX01000168.1, from coordinate 1,226,225 downwards.
CTATTCTATTGTTCGCCTTTCTTATGATTTCGACATTCGAGCAGTTGGTCAGTTGCTTAATTGCGTTGGCTAGTTGTAAGTAGCTTAATTCCGGGATGTGTTATGAGGGGAAATCAAGTGTATTTAAATGCTTTGTCAGTTGCAAGAAGGATTCAGGAATGATTGGTTGGATTGTTAAGAGTGATTTTTGGTAGATTAACATTAGCTATTAGCATTTGTCCTTAGCTATATTAGCACAGATTGTACTTATTGCTTTAGTTTTTCTATTTCAAAATAGAATATTGTATACACAAACAGTCCTTTCAAGAATTGCAGTATTTACCCTTGTCTTTTTACAGAACTATGCACCGGAAACATAAGATCTTCAACGGTACTCCTTTTCCTTCAGAACATTGGTGGGAAAATGCTTTGTTTTAAAAGCGTATCAGACTCTGTAGCACACTTGAAAGCATTAGACAAAGTTCATCATTAAGGAGTATTTAAGTGTTCCGCGTCACTGTAGCAAAGTGCCAATGCTGATGTTTTAAGCGCTTGCTAACGAGCTTCCCAAGTAGTCCCCGCCATCCTTTTTATTAGTGATGTTCTTGATTTCAGCTTCTGAGCAGTGTTGTTCAGATGAGTATTATGGGTGAGAGATCTGATAGGAAAATGTCATTGTTGACAACTACAACGAGTGCTCTGTTTGCTTAATGGTTGTCTTGGTGAAAGGGTGCTGTTACTGCTTTTTGTTGGTTGATCTTCTGGTGGCATTCTCCGAAAAACTCCGAAATGACACAAGGATCTCGATAGTGTGGCATTTACTTCCTGAAAACTACGCGATTGTGCAACAATTGCCGAGTCATCTGCATAGACAACCCTTTGTGACTCTGTTCTTGGTAGGTCGCTGATATAAACGTTGAATAGGCTAGGAGCCATCAACTGACCCCTGGAGTACTCTATTACGCATGTGTTGTGCACATGCTTTATTTATAGCGTTCGAGAAAAAGTCGGCCAACCATTTTGTAGCTTTTAGGCCCAATTATTTTATCATGTCGAGGTTTATCCTGTCGATCCCTGCTGATTTCCTTGCCTGCACAGTTTTCAGTGAAGTTCGCACTTCGTTCTCAGTCACCGAAAGAGAAAGAAAACTCTCAGTTGGATGATATTTATACATCTTCTGGTATTGTTACCACGTACGTGTCTCAGATTTGACGTTTGGAGTATGAAAGCCTCGGTTTTTATATTTTGGCTATTTCGTCTGCTGTTATTCTGTATCTCTCCCCACCAGTGGGATCTCCACCACCACCAAGCCGCTTCAGCAATTCTCACGCCTGTCTACTAGATCTCTTAAAGTCAAGGCCCTCCATAGTCTCAAGCCATCTGTGTTGCCTCTCCGTCATCAAATAGTTCAAGAGCTGATTTCCGACGACCTCATTTTCTGTCTGTTCAAACTCTCTCAGGAGCTTTTCACTTTCTTTCTTCCATTAAGGGATATATTTTTACGATACCACCAAGGAATGTGCTTTCTGGCACTGCTCAGTATTTGTTGAATGTCATCACACTATTTAGACAAGGTGGTATTCTCCCTCGTTTGTCCTCAATGTGTAGAGTGAAAGACTCCCAGTTGGCCTTCCTGAAATGTCATTGGAGGCCCGGCACTGAGTATGTAACTGGAATTTTAATCCCGGTGGTGATCAAGACTGATCGATGTTGGCTGTGTGGGAAACTGCTCATGACCTCTCGCGTTGCTGGTAGTGCTATTTTATTATTTTTTGTTGTCAACACTAAGTCGTGTATTCCCGTTGCCATCTTGCTGATCTGAAAGTCCCCTAGCCTCTGGGATCCAACAGCAGGTGGAGGTTGCCCTTGCAGGCCCATTCGACCAGTTACTCTCTGGGTTGTTTTCAGGGTAACCCCACAATGAAGACTGTTGAAACCCGCCGCATTGATTGTTGGGTGATTATAGCTTTGGAAGGAGGGTTGCCAGGATTGGTTAGGTGGCTTATAAATGTTTACAATGGTTATGTTATTTTAAAAAATTTAAGTTCTGTGTATGTGGCCGCTAAAAGCACACTCATCTTTCTGTACTGAGTCTGGTTCTTTGACAGATGTTGCTAGAATAGAGCAATGTTTGTGCAGTAGTTTGCATGTCTTTGCCCTTACCTTTTTCATTAGTTGCTATATATTAGTTGTATTCCCCTCTAATTTTTTTCTTGAAAAACACAAGAGGAACATAATATTCTGCTACTTTTTATAGATAAAAGAACTGGGTACTGAAATCCAGCGATGTAGCGTTGGCTCGAAGCAGGATGGAATGATAAGCTAACAACCCACAGATGATTTACAGTGCATTATTTATTTACATGGCGTCTTTGAGACTGCGTTAATGGAGTGAAATTCATTAAGTTGAAACCTGTTTGGAAGCTCTTAGTTATTGACGTTTGTTGTACATGTTAGGCACCTTGTGCTTTGTGTCTTACATGGTGATCAGCTGGGCATTTAAAAAGAAGCATTATAGTTCTTTAATTTTTCACATACTGCAGCTGATTTCCTTAATGCTTTAATTGTATTTAATATTTTTCATCAATTTTTTATAGGAAGATTAAAATTATTGAATTATCTGTATCATTTGACGTAAGACTTAAAAATGCAAACCAAAATTGCTAGGGCAAGCTAGTTAAAAATTTTGTCTAAAACAAAGTAACCCTGAGTAACTCACAGTAAATACTTTTAATTTTTAATTAAACCCAATGCCGTACTTTGAGTTTACACTATCATGCAGAAAACGTAGCTAGGTTATTAGCGATATAACAAAAGAAAAAATGTCCTAGTAAATTGTTCTTACATAGACAAAAATGGAAATAGAAGACCTCCAAGAGGGCACTTTTTGCAGAATTTTTGTTTGGTATAAGTAAAGATGCACTCCTTTTATTTATTTAAAATTTTGACATAGATACAATGCTTTGTATAGACATGACTGAGGGTGGACCTTGATCTCCCAATAGACTTAAACCACTGGGTTTTAAACTATCTCCCATAGTCTGGACTTAAAGGGGTCGCAACATATTTGACGTCGAAGGCAAAAGTTTGAGAAAAAAAATAGAAACTCTACGATGCTGGAAATGGCCCCTCCAGGGTTTATTGGGCTTTGAGAATAAGTTTAGGGAAATAATAATGAATTTATGACAATTTGTCAAAATATTTCTTGTACTTTTTATCACCTTGTGCAATAGATGAGTTTATTTGGAAATTTTCCCAAGTATAAAATCCAGGAAAATGATAAATCCTATCATCTGACAGAGAATAGACTGTTTAAAGGCTTCTGCAACCCTCAAAACAGGGCTAAGTAGTATTTTAAAGAACAAAGAATCAACAATTAAATACGGTTGCCTTGAATAAAACTGTAAATAGGTGTCATAGTTGCCGTATTTGCTTCTGTCAAGCTTATTAAGGTTGCAGAAGAGAGAGAGAGAGAGAGAGAGAGAGAGAGAGAGAGTAGACAAGTTGTGTACATCTAGTCTCTTTTGCTGACTGGAATGGTGAACTTTGACACAAAGTTTACCATTCCACGTAGTCATCTGACACCTTCCTTGTCAGTTGGAGGTTGCATTTCTTTAATTGCTTGAATATTCGATTCATTGGGTTTTATTCCATCCGCAGTTAGCCTGTGACCAAGATATGTGACTTCTTCTGCACGAAAGTCCCATTTGTCGGCATTTAATTTCAAGTCAATCTTCTCAATACGATTTAGGACCATGATCAGCTGAGGATCATTGGATGTATCATCCGTTCCCAACAGCCGAAAATCATCAATGTCTGTTTCGACTTGCTGAATGTCATCAAAATGCTGTTGAAGTCTCTAGTGAAAAACTTCATATGCTGGCATGATTCCAAATGGCATTTGACAAAAGCGATATCCTCCAAATGGTGTGTTGAAGGTAGTAAGCTTCAAGATTTGATCAACGAGCGTTACTTGCCAATATCCATGATTTGCGTCCAGCTTTGTAAAGCGCTTTGAATTTGCCAAACCACTCGATATTTCTTCCCATGTATGTAGCTGGTAGTGTTCTCGCTTGATGTGTCGGTTTAGGTCTCTTGGATCCAGACAGATTCGTAGTGCGCCGGTCTTCTTTTCGACGACCACCATGCTGTTGACCCATTCAGAAGGCGTATCCACTTTGTAGATAAGCCCATCAGCTTTCTTCGATTGTAATTCAATCTTCGGCTTGTCTCGAAGGACTATCGGAACTTTCGTCGGTGGATGAATGACTGATGTTGTATCTTCTGATATTTCTATTCTGTAGGAAGGATCCAGCTTCCTAAGGCCTGAGAAGACTGTTCGATAGATTTTTTGATTGCATGCTTGAAATCGTTTTCATGAAGTCCTTGAATTCGTTGCAGCTTTTGCTGGAATGCTGAGTCGATGTGTCTGCCATGACTGGTATGAGAGGATGATTCATCAGTTGCATGTTGTTTTGCTGATTTGTCGATCGAGCATAGTATCTTGAGCAGCTTTAGCTGCTGGTAAGCATGCAAACCGAGAATAGCATGGCTTGTATACTTTGTCACATAGAACCTTAGGTTCTTTTGGATCTTAGCATACTGACATTTGAACACCACGCAAGGACTGGAATCTCTAAACTACCATAATCAAGAAGCTGCGTTTGATTAAGCTTTATCGACCTCAGAGTCGAATCACAAGACAGGAGAGCATTGTAGACTTTTTTTGGTAGAGCACTTACCTGTGCCCCAGTATCCAGGTTCATTCTTGTGAACGAATCTTCACAATGACGCTTGCTTCAGTCCTCTGACCCTTTTGATTGATCGATTCGATGATGTATCATTCTGCACTTGAGTGGTCTTGAACGTCTGCCACCTTTGGTTGAGTTGCTTCTCTGGCTGATTGGCAGACCTTCTCCCAATGATTCTTTTTTGAACATCTCCGAAAGGTGAATCCGTCCGCTTTGCACCTGTCAGTTCCGTGAACACCACCACATTTGAACAGGTTTTCATCTAGTGTTTATATGTCTTTCTCGGCGCAGGCATATTCTTTAAAGTCACTCTTTTTGATTTAGACTTCACATAATCAATCTCGACTGATTGATGACCATTGCTTGTTGCCGTCTCGTGAATTGCTTCATTGAATGTCGTATCATCTCGTCAGCTTGTACGACACTGATCGCCTTCTCCAAGGTAAGATCACTTGCAGAGCCCAAAAGTCGATCTCGCACCAAGGTAGATTGATTTCCTTCGACAACACGATACAGGATCCAGTTATCTTTCAGCTTGTCGAAATTATAGTAGGATGCCAAGTTCCGTAAATATGTGACGAATGTGTCGATTCCTTCACCATTCTTTTGTTCACGCTTGAAAAGCTTGCGTCTTTCCTGTAGGAGATTTGTATTCGGCTTGCAACAGGCTTCGAATTTCTGGAACAGAATATTGACTGTGATTATGTCTTCCTCTGTCGGAACGCCTTGAATCTTCATTTTCTGGAACTTCATTGTGTTGAAGATGTCTCGACCTCGTTGTCCTATCACGCAAAGAAATATTGAGTACTTATGCTTCTCGGAGCGTCTTTCCACCATTGCATCGAGATAAAGTGACATATTTAGCCTTCATTCAAGAGAGAGAGTATACAAGTTGTGTACATCTAGTCTCTCTTGCTAACTGACTTTTACTTCTAAAAGGTGTCTATTTATACCATACAAAGTGTGACAAACATCATAATTAACTGCATGCAAAACACATCATAATATAATAACATACTATAAGAATGTCTCTAGGGACAGTTACATCAGCACGTGCATGTGATAAGAATGTCACTAGGAGTCCTTATCTAAGCATGTGCATATGACAGAAATCCCACTGGGCGTAATTACAATCAGTTGTTAACAACAGGATGAGCTAGGTCACTGCAAAGTATTGTCACAAACAAGCCCAGCAATATGCCACAATAGTAAAAAGTTAATATAAGGCAAGAATTAATATATGTCGATAGTAAAAAAAAATAAAAACACGAAGCTGCTTTTTCAGCATTTATTGTTTTCGGCTTTTTTAATGCTATCTGTCAAATGAATTCAGGCAAAAAAATTGTTATACCCCCAACTTCCTCTCAGTGTTATGGCCTATGAATTATCAATGAATGTTGGTTAACACAGGACTCACAAAAAAGAGTCTGGTTGTCTTCTTGTCTTCCTATGGTTGTGCTCCCCGATCGTCAATTTTAATCCTAAAACACTTGAAAACTTACAGTTTAAAATTGTTCATCATTCTTATCAGCAACACATCAGTTAGCAAGGAAATATGTATCCTTGACGGACATGATTTTTTAAAAATAGGTGGTAAAAGGTCTTTTCGCACTTGTAATTTAAAGATAACATTGGGCTTTATGACTCACTCACAGTCGAATAGAAGATTGTTAATCTCTATTTAAGAACTGCATAAAAATGTAAAATCTAAAGTCCCTCAAGTCGGCAATCCCTTAAGATACAATACCCACACTTTTGTTTATTATTGTTATTATTTTTTTTCTTTTGTTGTTTTTATTTCATAGACAAATTCTAATTATTACTAATTCTTTGTAATATTGATGTGACAAAAAGATAGGTAAATGGAAGCATATTTTTAATCAGGCTTTGTGCATTCTGTAATAATTTTCTGGTTTCCAGGAGTATTTTTTTCAATAGTTAAAAAGAAAAATTTGGTTGGTGTGCAGTAGTAATAAAATTGAATGCGATGTTGTTCAACTGAAGTTGAGTAGCCTCAGCTAATTTTGTTTTAAACCCTGTTTATGCATTAAGAGGATGAGAGGTTACTATACCTTTTATTCATCCCGCTTTTTGGCCAAATCCTCCAATCTTTCAATTCTAAGAAATGTATCCTGCCTTTTGAACTCCTATTTGAATTGCCTTTATGAGATTTAAACCATAAGGACTAGAACGTCTCTTGAAATAAAGTGAAATACGTTATTGTCAGTCTTAGGCCTTGTAGTTATAAGTTTTCAATTTTACTAATTTGCTGAGAAATAATTTTGCTGGTACCTAATAGAAAATGGTCTTAATTTTCCATCCTGTCCATGTCACTTCCATATTTTCTGTTGTTCTACACAAGGTATTGGTTTGGTGTCTCAATAGTTCAGAATATTTACGGAGAAATCTTTAATAGGTACTATTTGTCAGAACCTAAAACACATAGGGCCGAACTCGGCCCTCACACTGAAGTAACGAAGCAACTTATTCGCAAACGCATAGGCAATCAGTGGATAAAGTCCTGGATAATCATTCCATATAAGTAGCATAACTTCGCTGATCTCTGTTGTACATAATTTCACATCTATGGATATTTTGTGGACAGGGATTGTTCTTGGAAGTTGGAAGTTAAACAAACTCTTCTTGTTGTCTTCACGCCTGGCATCATTACTTTATCCCGCCCATCAACAGATTTCAGGATAAGAGAAATCTGTTCTCCCTTCTGTGTTCCATTCCAATGACAGTAGACAGGGAGTATGTTGTTGGGATACCAGATGCTCCTAAGAGACTTAGCAACCTTTCGTCACACAATTTAGTATCTGGGCAGTTGTCAATTGGTGCATATGCCTGCACTTCTTTGTTACCAGCTTAAGCCAAATTCTTTATCGGAACTAATGGCAGCTCAATCTTTTTTCATACAAGCCCTGAAAACTACATCTACCAATTTCCCCTATATCACCTATGCATTCTCTGGTGTCAGTCTCGTTTACTGATATGTCGACTCCTCTGTACCAACCTCTCCACTCTTTATATTGCCACTTTTTACTGGATGCAGTGATGGATGATGCTTCCGCTCACAGTCACAAGACAACTCCCAAGTGATCGTCAAGTACTGTCATTATGTCCTTTTCTAAAGCATAATCCACACAACCTTTCCCTTCTTACAAATCTTTTCTCAATATGCTTTTTCTCTGAGTATAAACTCTTTCTCCACAAAGTGGCCTCCTTGTTTGCAAGAAAGGCAAGTTTCTTTTTTCAAGCTCAGTCGTCCTGGTGTATTGTCTAGATTTCATTGTGTGTTATTCTCAGTGGCCTGTGTAAAAATGCTGGGGATCCTTGATTTAGATCCAAAACCCCTCTTGGGTGTTAATCTTTTCCTTTTCTAACTCGTTCTTAAAGGTAACTAGTTTCCAACAATAAATCTTTGCCATCAAAGCTTTCTCCAAAATGAATTCCCTCAGCTGCTTAAAATGAAGGGTCTGTTCTCTTTCATATATCTTCTAACCCCTATTTGCCCAGTCAGCTGTGCAGGCAATTCTTTAACATTTTTTCTGATGTGACACTGAAACCTATGTCCGAATGATCCTTTAATTGTTGCACATTAATTTCGCATGATTCCATCTCTTTTGACAGGCATAACAGATTGTCTACGTCAGCAGCCTGATTGGGAGCGCCATTAGTCAATTTTTCAATATGAGCCCTGGCTATTACGTAGCCTTTTCATACAATTTATGCAAAATTTCCTTTTCTCGCTGAAAACCCACCTTTGCTGGTAATATAATACAGCTAGAAATAGCTATTTTATTATAGTTACAGTATTTAATTAAGTAGGATCATTTTACTTTCTGGCTACTTTCTCCAGGGACGCAGGTCACTCTAAGGGGTCGCCACTAAACGTAGGGTATTTACGTTTAGTAATAAAGTTACAAGCACCCATTTGTTCACTTAATCCATAGTTAATTCGATTCTGGGGTATGTCGATGTATCAGGAACGAAGCAGAGTAGAGGAAAAGAGGGCTACACCCCCATGTGAAAATATTTTAGTCCATTCAACCCCTCTAGGAAAAATATAGGCTGCAAAATATCTTTTATACAAAAAGATGTATACAACCTAGTGACTATATTATGACTTTCTTGTATCAAGTAGTCCATGTCATCAGAAATAGAGCCCATAATTCATCTGCTCTTGTAGGTTACTGGGGGTATTCTCTCTATAAAATAAAGTCAAGAGAAAAGTATTACTCTTCCCCCCCCCCCACCTCCTTATAATATTCTTGGTTTATGCCCTGGCTACGGTGAGCTAGCTTCGTGATTGGTATTTATAATTAGCAAAGCTTGATTTGAAAAAGGAACAGAACTTGAAAACGCAGTTTATTGCTTTTTAACTTTTAAAGCATAGTTGTACTGATGTGGTCCATACAGGTCTGCAAGACACAAAACAGCACCTGTAATTACTAATACGTACATTTACATTATTTACTTTGAAAAGAAGATCTTTCCGTTTGCAGATAAAATTTTACAATGCTTGGCATATTCACAATAAATCTATTCAGTTTTGATATAAACTTTTATTGGAAAGATTTTGTTCGACGCTTAGCCAAAATAAATATTAAGAGCAAAAATCCCTCTTTCGATAGTTGATGTAGTGAAAAAGAAGAAACACTTCTTCTGAACAATACAGATAATAAGTTAATCTGCTTTTTTTAATCTTGCAATAAGGCAAGATTCCCTATTACAGATTTTACATAAGCAATATACAAAGGTTCATATAATTAAACAAGAACGGTTTTGTTTTAAATGTGAACATCCAAAATGATTAATCCAATAATTCAATGGTGATTGGTGATTGGTGATCCAATAATTCAATGGTGATTCAATGGGATTAATACCGCAAAATAAGATCTTTTAATAGAAAATAATTTGTCTACAAGTATTAGAGATTACTTTTAACCTGTGCTTTTGCTTTCGCTTTCACATAGAATGTGAAAGCGCAAGCAAAATGTTTCCTTGATTCGCTCCTTGTGTAAGTTCACGTACAGTTTAGACAAGAGACACTTAAATACCATGATACCCATCCGTTCAATGTATATTTCCATCCTTTCTTTCTTGTGTTATTCAGTACCTTGTGTCGTAGATGAAGCATTGACAAAGCTCAATTTTTATAGCTTGCCATTAGACATAACTGCAAAAAAAATCTGTAAATTAAAACCAGCGCCTTTTTCTATGATAGATTTTCGCGTAACATAGGAACGGCCTCCCCCTGCCCTTGTCCATGAGATCTACAAGAGCACTTGGGTTTATTGTATCTGGTTATGTGATCTGAAAGACCCAGGCTTTGCTTCCCTATTGCAATAGATTTGTGAACTAGCGTTTTGTACAATGATTTTTTAGTGGAATGTTCTTTACAGTCGTTGTATGTAGAGCAAAACATTCTCGTTTAAATGCCTTCAACGCTCTTTTGACTAGTTGTCTTCAAAGTACATGACTATAAACCGTAGGAAAGGATATTTTGTATGCATGCTTGGAACAGTTTCGTTTTTGTTGTCTTTTTATCCGGTGCCTAACAAACTTTCTGCTGTTAGTGGAGACCGCTTCATGTCAGAACAATCCTCATGTCCGCGTCATGACTGGAAAATTGTGTATCCTCCAGGGTACTTAAAGTCATTCACACCTTCACAATCTACGCCATCTGATACTTGAAGTCGCAAGCTTGTTGCTGGATTCTGGTGGATGTATTTCGTCTAGGAGCATTTAGAAACAGGTCAAAATCTTGGCAGACCCTCTTGACTCCGACGAAAAGATCTTTCACAGCATCAACAATTTTTTTAATGAGGTCTATATCATCAGCATAGTCCATGTCAGCTAAACCTTCAACTGCAGTTGGTGGTTTTTGAGATGACACAAGAAATATGATCTCCACAAAAGACTGGGTTTGAGCTGGACCAAATATCCACTTATTTGAGCTTTTAAAAAGTTTACACAAAAGTAAATCTACAGCTGAAAGTTTGAGACGAACTTGTCCCCACAATAGTTTCAAACATGACATTAATTAGAAATGGCATATAGACTATGTCCTCAGAGACATAGTCTATATGCTAATCCCAAGTCTAGAGCTAACCCCAATTTAACCAATAAGAAACCCAATAACATTTATTTCTATTTTGCAATACACATACACAGACAGACAGACACACACATATGTATATATATATATAGCATGAGTGCTAAGCTCATGGCCGTAAATGTAAATCGGCAATTTTACTAAACAGGACAAACAAACGAAACATAAGACAAATACAGGGACAAAACAACATCAAAGAAAGTAAAACAATGTAAAAAAGGAAATGGGAATAGGTTTGTGCAGAAATGTAAAAGAAACTATGAGAGATGACACAGTAGAGAAGACATGATGTGAAGAGGAAGAAGGAGAGCACTATTGCCGTCAGCACCATACAGTTAAGTGCAGGCCATCATTAAACAAAAAAAAAGTTTTTTTCATCTAACGGAATTTGCGAAAACCCACTTGAGGCATCTTAACATTTTGAAAAAACTTTGTATTTTTCATTTTATTGAGCAAATATCTAGAAGTAAATAATGTATTTTTCAAGTTTGAGTGCTTTATTCTGTGACAAAACCTTTTATCTCAGTTATTGTCCTCCTGGTAAGCGAAGCGAGTCAGCAGGCCAGAGCCAGCCGCAGTTTCCGTTACAGTTTGTATAAAATCTCTACGTTCTATCCTGTACCATGGTATGAGTGTTCAAAGAGCAAACTAAAGTGTCGGAAGGCCCTTTTTCTTCAAGCTATCGGCACCAAAATTGGCATGAAGATGTTTCTTAATAATGCACACTTTTCCATTTATACTGTCAGTCATGTATGTTTGCTAATTTATGATTAATTAACTAATTATCATTTTCTTTTGAAACAAAAGTCGCAAATTTGACTAAGAAATATAAAATTTTGATTAAATGTGTCCGATGTGCCTTAAAAATACACACATTTTCATATATACTTTTAGTCATGTATATTTGCTAAGTAATGATTACACTGGTCAACAGCCAAAATGGTTCTCACATGTTTTCAATTTTTTCTGACTAATTTTAGGCTAAAATTTCCAAATCTGACCTCCAAAACCCTCTAACGCCTATCATTGTTCCAGTACAGCATATGCCTACTTTTTGGTAGGATTATAAATATAGGCCAATAATATTTTTATTTTAATAAACTGAAGATATAAAAATAGACACAAACAAACCATAATTAATGATACAATACATATCAAAAGTGATTTTGAACTTTACTTTTGCGTTTATATGAGGAACTATCACTTTCTCGCTGTAAAGTCCAACAATAGTCACCCATCATATTCGGATTGAATCGACCTTGATATCGAGTTTCCATGATGGCAATTTCCTGGTGGAATCTTTCTCCATGCTCATCGCTGACTTCACCCAGGTTCTTTGGAAAGAAATCCAGGTGAGAATGAAAGAAATGTATCTTAAGTGACATTCGAACACCAAGCTCTTGGTAATTCTTCAGCATTTCGTCAACAAGCTCTTCATAATTTGGAGCTCTAAAATTTCTGAAGAAAGACTTTGTAAGAGCCACAAAGCTATCCCAAATAGCCATTTCTAACTATGATAGTGCATTTCTTAAGTCTTGGTCATTCAGTATAAGACAAATTTGGGGACCATTAAAAACACCAGCCTTTAATTTAGCATCAGATAAAATACCTTTGAACTTTGTCACCAAATAATGAAAACCATCGCCATCTTGATCCATGGCTTTCACAAAGTTCTTCATTAATTTGAGTTTCAAGTGAAGTGGTGGTAAAAACACCTTTTCAGGGTCAACAAGACTTTTGTTAAGACAGTTAAACTTCCCAACTAAGTTTTTTGGTCTCACTGGCCAATCCCTTTGCATATAATGTTTAGTGTCTGATCTGCTATCCCATAGACAGAGGAAACACATGTGCTTTGTGTAGCCTTGTTGCAATCCAAGAAGCAAAGAGATTACCTTTAGGTCTCTACAGATGTTCCATTGATGGATCTTATAGTCAACTGCAGACAACGGTGTCTTCATAGTTTCATAACTTTCACTCATTCCATGGGCGTGAGCAATTGGAGCAGAACGTAATTCGTTACCATTATGGAGAAGGACTGCCTTCAATGTATCCTTTCCAGAATCAATAAATAACCTCCACTCATCTTTTCCATAAGCATGAGACTTACAAAGATGTTCCATTAGTGACACAACATCATAGCAGTAACAAAGTTTGCCATCCATTTTGAAATACTGTGAGAGCTTCTCATGCCTTTGGCGGAAAGTGGTAGTGTGAACTCCTTCTTGCAGCAAATTCCATTGGTTGAGTCTGCATCCTAGTAGTTCACTTTTCTCTTTGGGTAGTTTAAGGTCTCTTACAAGGTCATGCNTAGTAGTTCACTTTTCTCTTTGGGTAGATTAAGGTCTCTTACAAGGTCATGCAACTCTTCTTGACTAATAAGATGAGGCTCCTTGCTCTCTACATCTTGAAAGTCAGTATCCATGCATTCACCATCTTCACTAGATTCTGACTCACTTTGGCTACCTAATGGAGGTTTGGGAACTGGGAACTCAGGACTATGAGGAACTGGTCTGTGAGCAGATGGCACATCTGGATACTTAATCTTAAATCGAGTTTTCACAGAATAACCTTTGGTATTAGTGAGGCAGAAGTAGCAGTCAGAAGAATGATCTTTTTGTTCACGCCAAACCATTGGTACAGTAAAAGGCATACCAGAAGGCCGTTTGCCATGCATCCATTCAAAATGATTGACACAGGGTTTACGTGCAATGTGAGGTGCCCATTTCTTGTCTTGATCACCAACAGGGCATTTAAAGTATAGTTTGTAGGCCTTTTTAACATTTTTTGTGATATATTTTTTCAAGGTTTCAGGTGTAAAAACTCCACAGATGTAACAGAAAGTATCTGAAAAATTAATGCATTTGCGACGTTCCATTCTTGATTAAGCACTCTCAGTAATCTTCATAGAATAAGCAATCTGAAATTAAAAAAAATAATTTATTTTAGTATTCGGCATATTTTTGTGTTTATTGTATATATGTCATCACAAGATCAGAATATACACACATATATATATATATATATATTACTTTTTAAGTATTATATAAATGCTTAATTGTATAGTGCTTATTACTCTCCCTGTCTTTCATACACACCCGAACGCGCATATATACATATACATAAATACGAAGCGGTAGGACGTGAATGGGGAAATAATGGGTTTTAATGATACCGAGACTTTTCTTTCACAACTGGCGCTTTTACGAAATTCATGGTTCTCGAAAACTAGACGTGATAGAGAAAAATGGAGATCATATTCGTAATCTACAGGTCAAAATTAGTAAGAATCACTACACACTATGTCAGAACCATAAAAAAAAATTTATTTGACCAGTGTTAGTTAACTAATTATTATTTTCCAGCCACCAGGACAACTACCCTCCTACTAATATTAAGTTGGTTGGTCTGGAAAATATTAACAGGAGGATCGTCTATTCCTAGTTGTCACCACCTGTTTTAGCATCATCTGTTGATTTGTAAACCGCTCTATCCAACTCCGTTTTGTTGCTGACCTATATTAAATCATCTTAGTTCTACAACGTTTACTCTGTTTACACATTTTGATACTAACTGTAAATTACATGACAAGTTCTGTTTCTCATATTTTTTCCGCTGATCAATCTCATATCGTGTTAACTAGCAAGCGAAAATTCGCCTCACTTTTGGCTGCAACAGGACTCACTGGATAAAGGGGGGAAATTGCCTCACTTTTCGCTGCAATTCATTCGCCCCCTTTTCGCCCACCTACATGAAAATCCATCTATCCCTTTGTACTCACTGCATTCTAAAGTGGGTTTAGGTGAGTTTCTCTTACCTTTATAAACTGAGCCTGACCTGTGAGTTTTTAAATAGTGCAACATATTCTCATTAAAACTCGCTTAAAATGAAAAAAAAAACATCGTAAAAATTAATAAAGATCACACTGAGTATCAAGCATCAATACTCTCTCTTCCTCCTATCTTAATAACAAGGACAGATTTCAAGTTTCACAAACCCTGTCTTAAAGAAAATGATAATGCAATAAGCTATCAGTTCAGGTGGTTGGGTTGGTTTTATGCAACAATGATGAAATATACTATGGAAAAATTGTTTTGAAAAATGTTTTGATTAGAATTGGAAAGATAGAAGACATATTTTTCCAGCACAAAATAAGCCCGTGTCGTTTGAAAATATTGTTGTGGGTTGTGAAAGCGTAGGACAGGTTACATTGAGTCATATTCAATTCACTTGAGGTCTATGGGTTAAACAACAGGGTTGATATATAGCAAGATAAAAGGATTATAGTATTTTGAAAATAAAACTGATTTAATTGAAAAATACCGGAACTTCAATGTAGGAGCCATACAGTCATAGTTAAGTTCAGATAAAAGAAGGTAAAAGAAAATTCATAACGAATAGAATGGTGTTGATTTTGTAACAGACGCAAAGTCACATGTACCGTTACTCCCACTTCATAAGACTTCCGCGTCATCTAATTTAACTAATATGTCATTGACTTTATTTTGACTAATATTGCCTTTGATTTTTTTATATTTGGTTGACTGGCTGGCTGGATGTTTGGCGGTTTTTTTCGCTGACTAATTGGCTTTATTTTTCCAATTGGGGTTTACTTAAGCTAGCTATTCCCAGGTGTATTAAAAATTTCCGTTGCTTAAAAGACCCAGCATTTAAAATATAATACTGCATACCTGACAGCCTTATCCTCATTTAAACCATTGAGGAGAAAAGCCTGCCTTGGGTTAACCAGAATATTACCATACAAAGTTCTCATATAGTAATTATAACGCCCTGCACCACACCCTATCAAACGTTGGAGCAAATAGTCTGATTACTCTTTTTCACAAAAACCCCCAGAATTCGCCTATGCAGATCTTCATAGAAACTTTAATCAACAAAGGAGCTTAGCAATCAGTTGTTAAATTCTTTGCATTACTGTTATTATGTCATTTCATCAAGCATCTTTATATAAAGAAGATAAGGCGGATTCTTTTACAGATTGTTTTGTTGTTTTAGACAATATCTACTACATTGCACAACTTATCCACTTAACGTTTATTTAACGACCTTAAGTGCCTGGCGAGAGCTGACTGACTTTTTTCTTTATCTTTTTTTGCTGACATTTCCCTTGTTAGGGGTCGTCATAGCGAATGTGGCTTCTCCACCGTATGGGGTCCTGTACATCCTCCATCGTGAGCCCTTTCACTGCCATGTCTTCCTTTATATTGTCTGTCCATCTGTGTTTTGGTCGCGCTCGTCTTCTTTTCCCTGAGAGCTGACTGACTCTTGGATAAAAAAGATGTATGAGTGGTTCAATTTACTATTGGCTAGCCTCAAATTTACAGTATTTGGAAAACTGATAAATAAATATTAGTAATGACTGGTTGGAGGTTAAGTTTTTACATAATTAAAAAGTGAATATCAGAATGGGTTATTTATAACGTATATAATTACATATAATGCTTCCCCGTTCTTTTGTTACTTTGTTATGTTCCAAAATGACATTGTTATCTTCTTTTAAAAAATACAAAATCTTTCTATAGGAGTCAGTTTTACGTTTCTTGAAATTATTCTAGATTACTGGAATTACAAGCAGACCTTGGAGGGACCAGACATCATCAAAATGAAAATATGGCGATAAAAACGTCACAGTCGAAGAGGCCCCTTACCTGCTGACCCACTTCTCGATGCTATTAATAGTGTTTTTTTTATTTGATAGCTTTAAATTACATAAGAAATAGAAAATGAAGATTCTAATGAAGATAATGCATTATGCTCAGGGTATAGCAATAGTGTCATTTCGAATGGATTTTCA
Source organism: Morbakka virulenta (assembly GCA_003991215.1). NCBI lineage: Eukaryota > Metazoa > Cnidaria > Cubozoa > Carybdeida > Carukiidae > Morbakka > Morbakka virulenta. The sequence goes on along the minus strand of RDPX01000168.1, from coordinate 1,209,562 downwards.
TTAGCTCATTAGCTTAAAGACATACAAATATTCCCTCACTATTTAATATTAAGACAGTAAAGGAAGACAGGATAATCACTGCATTATTCTCAAGGTATACTTTTGCATTTAGTAAAGAGTTTGAAAATGAAAACAATTGAGGGAACAGGTTTTTATTAGTGTTAAAATCGTCCAGAATTTCTATCTAGCTAAAACATTTTCTTAAATTAACATCAAGCTAACTTTCCTTTACCTTTTCCTGTTCTGAGGGTGGTTTAACCTTTGCTTCTTGTTCATCATCTGAAAATTCAATCCTCTAAAAACAAAATGTAAACATCAATTAGTAAATGTACTGTAACGGATCCCGTTCTTACATATGATAATCTAAATATAAAAGGTAAAATACATTGTGTATTGTAAATATATATCGTTGATGTCCCCTCCCTCGTCTCGCTCTTCTTCCCATAATGGGAATATAAGTTTTGTTTCTCTTCATATGTAATCACCTTGGTTACCTTCTTTTCATTTCATGTTATTTTCAATTTGTTTCTGTTATTTGAACTTTATTCATACTGTGTCTATGATCTTTGTTGCGTTCTATTAAATATTCGTACAATGCCTTGTGCATGGTTACTTTTGGTATCACTTACAGTGTCTGCCTGTGTTGGTGCTCTGTCATTTCATGACGTTGGGGACTATTGCTTTTCAATGTTTTCTGTCTTTTGTGACTTTCAGCAGTTCTACTTCTGTAGCCTCGGCTGCCCTCCCCGCCGGAAGCTCTTTCTTCATCCAACTGCTTACGCTATTTAAGAATGTTGTTCTCTGCTGCCCTCTACTTCTGCTGCCTTCTATATTTCCCGTGATGGTGAGATTCTTCAATTTTTCTTTTCTCATAATGTGGCCAAAGAATTCCAGTTGTCGCTTTCGATGTTTTTTCATCAACGATCTTCCTCTCCCTATTCTCTGCAGGACTTCCTCGTTCGTAACCATTTTTGTCCATGATATTTTTAAAATGCTTCTATAAAACTACATTTCTGTTGCCTCTAACGTTTTCTCAATTTCAGCTGAAATTGTCCAGTATTCACTGCCGTACAATAAGGTTGACAACACGTAGCATTCTAAAATTCGTATCTTTGTAGTTATTGACAATTGTCGGTCTTTTAAGATTTTTGAAAGGTTTTCGAACGTAGTTTTAGCAATTTCTATCCTTCTTTTAATCTCTTTGTCGCTTTTGCCATTTACTGTTAACACTTACAGTGTACCACCTAAATAATCTCTGACCCTTCTTAATTAGGAATCGCTTTGCATTGAACACGACGTATAAGGGTTTGTGCTTGCTTTCTACTTTTTCCATTTCCAGTGCCCCACCCAAAAATTGCTGAAACTTCATAATTCGAAATAGCTTTCCATTCAATATGACGTATACCGGCTTGTGCTTGGTTGCTACTATTACTATTTCCAGTGCACCACCAAAAAATCTCTGAATCTTAGTAATTCGGAATGGTTTTTCATTAAACATGACGTACAGGGGCTTGTCCTTGCTTACTACTGGTATCACTTCCAGTGCACCACCCAAGTAATGTCTAAATTTTCCTAATCCAAAATTTATGGCTACCAGAAATTCAAGATCCAGTTGAAGATACCTTAATTCAATTTCTGTGGTATTTTACACGCAGGTGCAGTAGGTTTCAAAACATTTGCTTTCGTAAGTTAAGCAAGTATGACCCCTTATCCTGAAATGTGTGCGTTAGTAAAGAAAGAGATAGGTTTATGCATGTCAAATTTCAAAATTGGGTCCTTTTAAAATACTTTCAAGAGCATTTTAAAACAATTTTGGTGTTTCTACTTCCGTTTGAACCTTACTTTGGCTTTAGTTAAATTAAGCAGTACTTCCGATTGCTTAACGAAACTTGTAATTAAGTCTGTATTGGACTGCTTCATGCACAGGAAGCTGATGTGTTTTACCTTTGTATTTAGTAGTGACAAGTGGTCCAACACCTCTACTTTTTCTGGGTCTGCTTTGATGCCATCCTCTCCATAGATCACTTCTCCAAACAAAATGTGCTCTTTGTCTGTCTTTGTAGCGACAATCAAATTATCATGAATGAGTTCTACAAAGAGTATGTGCACCAAACTGGTGGTAAGGATGGGTTTTATTCACCTGGTACTGGTTTCCCACCCGTGATTGATCATTTTTACCAATATACGTTGTGATAGCTTGAAATTAGTCGTCTTGACTATTTATTCAATTCAATTGCCCAAACGTTAGACTGGAAGTCCATTTTGCCAAAGATCTCAGAGGAATTTAGTTTTCCTTTAACATCGTTATGTCATGGAATAGGTAAGTTGTCAATAAAAGAGTTCCTTTAACCTAATGTCATACAAATGCTGCTATATGGTTTGGGGGTTTGGATATCGTTCAACGACGTCCTGATTGACCATTTAGTTTATGGAATGATAAGCTTCTTCTTTTAAATAATACAAAAATGTTCGTACAGGCACATTGACTTATTTACTGTCTTTATTTAAATGTAATTTGACTTTGTGCCTATACTATAATGTCTAGATTTATTGTGGCCACTCCTGATAAGATTGGTTGACGTGATCTAGATATGACATCACATATTGCTGCTACTGGCGATAATCCACAGGATACTCCACATCTTGATTTCTTATAAAGAGTTATTGGTGTATTGTTATATGGTGTGATTTGCACTTCAGACAAAACCATTCTTTAGATGAGGTTCAACTATTTTCCCTGTAAGATTATTATTGGCTATGACATGAACCTTGAATTCAATGTCGTTGGAAAGAAGTCTTGATTTTGTAAACTTCAATGCTGATTTGATTTTGAACAAGATTATGTTGCATGATGCTTTCCTTCTTTTTTATTTTTTCCCTGTCTAACATTTTGTGATACCCCTTGAACTCGGTCTACATTCTTTGACAGACAAATTTTAGCCTAATGACCAGTGTTTTTAATATTGTTTCTACAATTGAAGAATGTGATGGACTTTTTGTTTCTTGCAGAACCAGATCTGTTGTTATCATCATCACAGCTGGTCTCCACTTTAGGAAAGGAATATTTTCCCATTCTCTTCATAAGGTTTATGACAATTATTTTAGTTCCACATCACTCAACACTTTCCATTTTCAAATGTCCATTCGCTGTAGCATGAGTTATAGGATAATGAAAACAGTGGATTGATTGTTAACATCGTAGACCTTGTTAACGTGAACAAAAAGAAAATGACTCATTCAAGGTATGAAATGCAAGATCTGAATTTAGCAATGAGGAAAATAGGACAAGAATAGTTTTTGTGAAATTGACAGTGGTTAAAAAAGAAATAAACAAGAGGAAATCAAGGATAGATTGCAGAACAATGTAATAGCAAAATACGTCATTTAGAATCACAAAGCAGATCACAGGGGAATGGATTTTAAACGTACACCGAATAAATAAATTGTAAGCAGATGAATATAAGTATTCAAATTTGAACATCAGTATACAAAGAAACAGAAACTGGATAGGAGTCTTTGTCCATCCTGTGTCGTCTAGTCATTATCCTGTCTTTAGATATTTCCACATTCTGGCCCGTCCTCAGGGTTTCTTGATACCAGCAATAGTATATCAGAGAATTTTCTTTAAAAATTAGATGAAAATATAAGCATGCTAAGTGTTGCAAATTTATTGGTCTTGTTTACTTTATCAACCTATATCTCAAGTTCTGGGCTCATACAGATTAATCGTTGTCTTGACAGTAAAAACCTAACAGCTCTGAAGACCAAACCTCTTCTTTCTGTCAGACATCATTATGAATGAATAAGCATTGAAAGCCACTTTCTATTTGAAATGTGTTAAGATTCATAGAGTTGATAAAGTTAATCCAATTAGTATAAAATAAAGCCTTTAATGACATCTGGATACCCGATATGTTTTCTGTCTGATTGCTAACACGGTATCCTCACCAACCTTTTGAAGATAGACGCAGAGCTTCAGCAGTCCTAAAGAAATCTGCTGATGATTCTACAGGCCTATATCTTCACCCAGAATGACATATATGCTCTCAAATTATTCTCCCAAGTTCAGATAGGCTTCAGACATAATATATCCACTTCTCTAAAATATAGGCTTGTGAGTAACTGAAAAATCCTTTTTTTATGAAAAGAAAGGTCTGGACTAAGCTAACAACGCCTTAGATACTATGCGGGCTAGAGGCTTGGATATGAATTATTTCTACAGAGTACCTGAGATAAATTGATTCAACTCTGTAATGACGCAGATTAGGAAATGATGAGAATTCTTCAATCAAACATCTTTAAGTCACATTTGTAGACTTTCCAACCTTGTCAATTTGAAAACATGAAGATCCAAAGAAAAATCTAAAAAAAACCTTGAGATATAGTTGAAAACGTAGAGATTGGCGCGAACGGTAAATGAAGGTAAATCAAGCTCAAAAATTATTTCTTTGCATATTAAAAATATCTTCAAAGAGCATGAAACATCATAAAACAATAAAAATACTACTAATATTTTGCAATATAAGTCATGGTAGCTTTCACTTTAACTTTCATTGCTGAACGTCAATAACTTTCTTCTTTTGGACGATGCTAAAGAGTCTTGCCAATTCAGCATTTCAGTGGGGTTTCACAAGAACTCTGCAAGTTTTTGCAAAAATAGAAAATGTTTCACCAGAAGCCCTGGAATCAAGAACACAAAGAATGTCATTTCCATGATGACACACATCATCTTCATCCCCGAGATCATTTTTAAACCATCGGACACTTGACCTCCTCCCAGGCTTCAACATTGATGTCATCGTCACGCAATATTTGGTTGTCACTGAATTCCTCAGACTAATGCATCACCTGACATGCCATTCATCAGTTGAGGAAACAGATCATAGAAAAATTGCACATTTTTTCACTGAGCATCAAGTCATTTTGGTAGATTTACCCAAGTTGAATTTCAAATAAAGGATCATTCGCTGGAAACATATTTGGGTTATAAGTCAATGAGGGTTTGAAATAATAATAATAATAAAAAATCACAATAATAAAAGTCTTTGTACTCCTAAACTATTATCTCACTTTCATTTTGTAGTTTTTTCAGGGTGTTTTTTGTATAGCTCGATTATAAAATATCTCAGGGTCCCTAAAATTACCAGAAGATTCCAAATTGATTTCCTATATATATATATATATGAAATATCTTTTAACTTTTGAGGAAACACAAAGCATTTCTCCAACTTTCCCTCCCAGGTCTTTCATTGCTGATTTCAGAATGTGAATGATTGGCTCCTTATGCTGCACCAGTAAATTGAAATGAGTGAATAAAGATACGGCTGAATCAAGAAATAACATAATTGACTCAAGTAATGAACTTAAAAGTAATTTATTCAGGTATTGGAATCTCTAATCAGCAAAGTGTTTACTTAAGAATTATGCTTTCAAGCTTGCATGTTTAAAACCGCAGGAAATAAACATTTTCCAATGAAAGTCTCAGTGGAAAATGTTTTAAAACCCCTTGATACTCTTGAGATTTCAAAGGATTCTTTCCATTTCCCTTTTCTTCTTGCGCTCTTATCTAACCACTAAAATAGATCTATTAATAAATCTTTCACATTCATGCCTATGTACTCACTGTAAGTATCGTTAGCATTACTGACTGAAATGTGTGCAAGGCGTAATGGGTAGCCAGAAATACGTTTTTTCTATTCTTTTTAAGGGGTCTCGAGGCTACAGAGCTTCTTTTTCCTGCCATATCACTGATATCATCTATACTAAGACTTGTGTAGTTTTTCTATGGAATGTCATCCTCGTCAAATTTACCTTCAGTCTAAGAAAAAATACATACTTCTGTTGCACCATCTTCACCAGATGTCGACCTCATATCCAGGAAAAATGTGGTTACTGTCTTAGAACGATTGATGTCAAAGGTTCTGGTACTTAATTTTTTCCAACCCTGTGTCATTTGACCTACATGTTCCGACTGAGGAAGGATGACTGAGCTTTGCAATGTTCTATGAGCTACTTACGACAAGACGGTACCTACGATTCGTTGATGATTCCTTCTGTTTCATAGCTGCATAGGTCAGGTTACACTTAAGATTTAAAAGGTATGATGGTTACAATTGGTAATTATTTTCAAGGTAAAAAGTTTTGAGATTATGAAGAAAGATACAACATAATAGTAAGCTATTAATACGAACAACAATGTTATTCAAATTCTTTGCTTCAAGTAATGTGCAAACCTGAAAATGTACTAAAGGATGTTTTTTTCGTATCTAAATGTTATTCTTGTTGGAAATTACACGAAGGAATATTTGTGGCTTTTCTTTAAACTTTTATTAAGGCTATTCCATAATGTGTAAGGATTCCCAAGCTGACGTAATACTTTTCTCACATCACTGTATTTTAATCCATTTCAGTTGCGTATTTTCAATTCTCTCAAAAATTTGAAATTTAATGAAGTAGCAGAAGTATATAAAGACATATGTAAAATAGATATAACACAAGGTACAATAAATATCATTAATATATACCTCGGTGTAAACTTTTTATTCAAATTCAAAAGTAACAATATCAGATACATATATAAATTACACTTCTGATTAGTTTCCTTTAAACCTACTGTCAAAAGTATCCAATATTATCAGCTTTTTTTATCGTTGCTTAATTCAGAAGTAATATTTTTATTTTCTGCAAGTTGGTATATTTGGGACTGGTAGGATATTTTTTGTCAAAAATATACCTTTAGAAGAACAGGACAGAGTGTTTTGTGTTTCCTATCAGAGATGGCAGATAACATTTTTCTCAAATATTAAATTTTTGCCTGGGGTCAGCTGAAAGCAAGTAATTTGTTTTGAGTAAATTATCTCATATGCTCTAAAATTTACCCGACTGGATGTCTAAATCATATGAATACATTATCATCACCCTTCTAATTTTTCCTGCAGAAAAATTGAATGAGTTCGAGGTTAAGAATCTAAAAAGATGTTATTAATAACCAACATATTTCAGTGAGGTTAAAGAAAGTCTTTGTTATGAGAATTCTAAGCATCTAAATACTATTGTGAAAAACAGAGCAGTTTTTTTCAAGAGACACCTTAACTCTGTGCACTAAAAAAAGAGAATGTTTTATTCAGTTTAAAAAAGGAGAGCCAACAGATATGAAAAGTGGCTTATTGACATCGCTGATCTCACCTGCTTCTCTTTAAGAAATGTTCTAAGTTACAGACAAAATGTGAGCAAAAGGTGAGCAATTTGACATATGCGGTTTATACTAGCATTTTGCCACAAAGGAAGTCAACCACAGACTGGTTATAAATTTGTAAAACGCTTGTGTTGGTCATCACAGGTGCGGAAAAATTACTCTTGCTTTCTCTAACGAAACTAACTATGAAATTACTGGTAAAAGTACACCAATTCTCAACCATTGACCTGTCCTCGAAAGAAGAGAGACGAGTACAGTTTCTTACGAAATATCTCCTGGAATGACATTTTTCAAACCAATAAAATTATTTTCAATATGCTGGAATCTGGCGACGCCATTTTTGCAGAAATGGTTTTCCATACTGCCAAATCGGCCGAAAAGAAGTTTTAATTTTTATACGGTTCACTGGACGCTTAAATAAATGATATACCGGGTTTACTTCCTTGTATGTCTTCAACGGTGATTTCGCGTTATTCAGTTGATATTTCTGTTTCTTTAGTACAAGTGAACTCACTGGAGGCAAGAGAACAAAATGTTATTGTCTTTTAGTGATAGCAAACATTTTTCTTACCTTAATTTTTTTTCTTTTCTTTTTAGCCTGGGATTTTCCAACCACTTATTCCCTCTCCATTGTGACCGGCGAGCGATGTTAGAAAACACGATTCTAACAGGTCTTCAAGGTTTCTAGAAAGACCTGGGTCAGTCAGTAATAACTGTCGTCCAAAGGCAATCAGAAGAACATAGAAGGGGATGCGTTATCTACTGTTACTCCCTTGCTTCTGATGGGGTTAAAGTTTGGCCTTTTCACCTTTGACGATAATGGCATGCATCATGGGTTAAATGAAACCAAATGTATGTTCAAAGCATGTTCTTAACACAAAGTGTGATGAATGCCCGCCTATAAAAACTTCTCAGCAAAATAATGTACTTGAAATATCTGTACAAAATGTTAAGCTGAGGATTTATTTTTGTTACGCTTACATTGAAATATGCCTATTTTTATATCTTTTAACTAAATTTTCTCATATTTTCAAGAGTCTTCTTGTCAGGCAAAATCAACTTGATCATCTGAACCTGACAGACGGGACAAGAGGAAACAAAGAAAAGGGGTACAGGAGGAAAGGACAGGTTTCCATAGACAACATTGCAAGATGAATGGGGAAAAAATGGAATAGCGTTGACATACTGAGGCCAGGATAAAAGGAAACAAAGAAAAAGGAGTACAGGAGGAAAGGGCAGTTTTACCTGGACAACATTGCAAGATGAATGGGGGACAATCGAATAGTGTTGACATGCTGAGGCTAGGATAAAAGGAAACGAAGAAAAAGGGGAACAGGAAAGGACAGTTTTACCTGGACACCATTGCAAGATGAATGGGGAAAAATCGAATAGTGTTGACATACTGAGGCCTACCAGAGAGAGAAACAGATGAAAGTCCACGATTGGAAACGCGGAACGCACTGCACGGAATAGAAGAATGATTGAATCCTAATACTGCGAAATAGAGTTTGACATCTCATTTGCCCTTGGACTAATTAGCAAACCTTTGAGAACGATTCAAGCCAAAGCGAAGTGCCGAGCACTTCTGTCGGTTAATCAATAAATTTTGTTTCCAGATCGTTGAGAAATGACATTTTTAATACTCTTTTACCTGTGGCGAGTTGCACGTCATGGGGAGCAACGTGCACGTCATTTTCTTCATCTTCATCATCGTCATTATTTCCATCTTCATTCATCAAACCATTGCCTTGATAATTTAAAAACAATCAAAACTGTTAAGTTAATTTTTCTGTTATGCTGGGTAGTCTAATTAATAGAGTATGAGATTGAAAATCTCACTGCAGGCTCCAAGCCAGGTAATTTCAGTAAGGAGGGGCTGATATTTCTTAGAAGAGGTAAAGAAAACTCTTGCTTTATAGGAAAAGTGAGTCAAAATGAGTGACAGAACTACAAAATACTATACAAAGTCCCATTATTGATAAATGAACATGATTTGTAATGTTTTGAGTCCATTAAAAAATAAAGCAGCCTAAATATGCTTTCAATACTCTATCTCTACCTTCCATCGGCATTTCTATGACAAAAAAAGGAAATTTTATAGGACTGTCAGCATTGCTCTAGACCCCTCCACTCTCCTTCCAAACTGACGCAATGGGAGAACAATTCCGCCTCGATAAATTCTGCCTACCATGAAAAAGCACCGGAAACGTTGTACATACAGCAAAAAAGTTCAAAATCAAGATTTAAAACATATCAATTTTATTCATTCTTAGTAAGTTGTGGGAGAAGGGTAAAGAAAAAAAAATCAAGGAACAGGAAAAATTTGCTTAAATTTTCCTCATTATCAACAGTATAGATGGTGATCTTTCTGGACCTTTTTGCGAACTGCAAGACAGAGTTGGCCAGATTCTTGGTATGTTACGACAAGAAAGCAAGCAGTTTACGTTTAAACACCATAAACCGCAGATATGGGGCAAGAACTCTAGTCATTGTAGAAAACTAAGCCTTTCACAGAACTGACACCAAAGATTAGTGTTTGAGCATTCATAATATACAACATGGAAAATTAATGACCTTGTAGGTTAAGTATGAATGCCAACGTTACAATGTTATATGGTGTATTTGAATCTCTACAGCGCATTCCCATTTGAATGTAGCATTCATTGTGTCCATATTTATATAAGTGATGTTTGTGAGTCAGGAGTAAGAAATGTACTACTTTCAAGAAGAACATATATATATTAATTTGTATGACAATCGAATTTTTACCTCAAAGCTCTATCCGTCCATTATTTTCCCAATGCAGTTGTTGACATTTTCAATAAAAATACTAATGTAGATATTTTCTGGGATATATTTAAAATTCCACCTCCCTCACAGTTGACTACAGAGAACAACAGCCTTTTAATATTACCGGTTTTATCAAAATGCTTCTTTCTCAGCTCTTTTAAGTTTTCAATAACAGATTGTATTAATTTATATCCAGTTATCAGCATGAAATCTTGCAATTGCAATAGGTCATCAACAGGCATGAATATTGCTAACATTTTGTTACTAACAGAACCCACAAACATAAACTGGGCACTTTTCAACTGATATAACAAATCATGTGACATAATATACATAGTTGCGTCAAGTCCCTGCCTTTCAAGGTGTCACCCGTGGTACAATACCCTTTTCAAGCACCCCCCACCCATTATAAACTCAAATGGGTTTAGGCAATTGCAAAAAGCTCTATGGAGCATTACACGTGAAGAAAGTTTTCTGCTTTGTGTTCCAAGCCAAACTAATTTATATAAACAAGGCGTGGCTGATGATAGAAACAGTACATGTAAGGAATTTCTTTTCCAAGTCTCCATCTCTCTAGAGAAACCCTCGTGTTTTCTATCAAAGACAGCTTGACTGTCGTAATATCTGGTTATTGTTTCCACTAACTCGCGTAAAACGTTATGTATGCTTTGCAGGATCACTAAGAGACTTCGGCTTCGGTTTGGGAGACTAGATTCAACAAACTCATTGCAGATGGATTTGATTTGTCATCGTTTCATTAAAACTGTGATAATGTGACACATTTTTATGATTTGAAACGTTTATCTTTAGATAGAAAAAATACCTTTTTGCCCTTATCCTGGATGCTCCTTAATTTGCTTATTAATTTCATCAAAGCATGTACGAAAAAAGAGAAGATTTTACAGACTGAGACCTTTTATTTGACATTTAGACTTCCATTATTGTCAAAACTTTCACAGTTGCAATGAAAACTCCCTCAAATGTTAGCTTTGTGTTTCTTCTTTGCATTTTTGTGACATGGAAAGTGACGGGTATCCTACGAATGTATACAATCCAAGTACATCGTTTTCGCAAATATAAACTTACAGTGTCAAAATAATCACGGTAGACATAGATATCGCGTCAGAGATAGCGTTTTAATCCGCAAAATGTGTAACAGTTGGAGAAAAATGCCAAAATATCATGTCTGGCCCAAATGTGTGAAAGGAGACAACCAGAAAGGTATAAGCAGCAAACATTATAGGAAACTTCAATATTGGCTGTCAGTCAGCGAAAGCCCCCACGACACCCCCTTCGCCAGGAAGCCTTCTTGCCCCACTTAGCTACAGGCTCGTCTCCATTTGTGGGATCGACCCCTTTATTAGGTCCCCTTTACATCGTTTCTGTATTGACAATTTAATAGTTTTTTAATCCACTAAACCTTCCAAGAAGCAGATCCAGTAGGAAATACTTTTTAAAGCTGTTTTTCGGGATATTTTTCTTTTCATAATGATAGAGTTTTTAAAAATAGGAAACCAGCTTTGATTCATGAGGAATAACTGACAATTGTGTACAATCGTTTCTTTATACGAGTATTTTTATCAAGTAATTAACATACGGTAGGGTCAACTTATTCTATTAATTCTTTTCTTATTCAAAATGTGGATTAAACCTCAAACTGTCTTATTCTTTATTACGGCAAAAAAAAAGGATATCCTTTGACGTAACTAAACGTGGTAAATATATAAGCTCATTTACTGAAGTCAGCAATATTACAGTTAACTGTCAAAGATAAAATAGCATTTCTGACAAAGAGATGAAGCTCTTCTTACTGAAGCATTTGCCTTCGGCGAAATCGTGGCAAACTTTAGCTAAAACGGAAGTGACAGATCCAGACTTTCTCCCCATCATCTCGCTGATTTTCTCACTTTTGTTTTGAAATATCTGTAAAAGCAAGAAAATAAAAATTTTGAATAAAAAAGTTGATAGATATTCTAACAAGGCCTGCAGATAAGGACTGGTTAAGGGACTGAAAACTCTAGTAGAATGTGAATAGGATAAATTGAATTTTACTACTTTAGGACACTCTATGCCAATGTAAACACGAAATGCTTCTTCATGCCAGGGTTGATCTTTGCTTTTATAAACTATCAAAAACATTAGAAAATATCACGTAAAAAAGAATAGATCCAACAAGCTGACTTATTGTGTATGTATACCATGCCAAGTAAATGCGGAAAATTTAAAGAAATGACAGGAAGATGTGTGGATTTAACAAAGAAAAGAGAGTATATTAGAATTATTGCATGGCAGAAAATTGTACCCCAAAAAGAGCTTAGTAGCAAATTTTTAGTATAAGCTTTTACCTGTTTAGTGTTTTAAAAGCATTCTATGATCATTCACTGTATTGTATGATTGTATGCTTACTATGAAATGGTCAGTCGTCATCATGATATGACCATATGACACTATCACAAGATAATTTATGATAGGACTTCAGTTTTAGGTTTTATAAAGCGAGTTCTTCAGAAGCACTTTATGGTAAAGCTATGCAGTTTATGGTAGTATGTTTAATATGATACTAGCAGAGGTACCCAGCGTTGCTCGGGTAAAAAAGTGCAATTTAGTAGGATAAAAACGCCCTATCAAGATAATTGAAAGGTATTGCTCAATTAGAAATGTGACGGTAATCTTACGAAAGATAATGTTAGAATTTGAAATAAAAAATGCTATGGCAATACGTTGGCAAAAGAAAGAAGATTGAAAAAAACCCACGAAAAAAGCAAGTCCTGGCCTACAGTAAATAAACTTTCTTAATATATATTTATATATTTCTATTATAAACTTTCTTAAGTTTTAATATTGTTTTATTTTTGTTTTGGAATTTATTTATATTTTAACAATTTATTTATAACCTTTAAATTTTTATATCTTTAATTTTTGACTGGATGCCTCCTTCACCTTAAAAATGGGATTGGCCGTACCCTGACGTCCCAAAATATGACCTCCGAGGTCAGCCTTTAATATCTTAGATCCTCCCCAGATAAAGATAGACTTACACAACAAATTTCAGCTTCCTAGGCTCAGTAGTTTTCTCAATAATTTACTTCAGACAGACGGACAGACAGACTCACTTATATACATGATCAAACGTCATCATAATATGCTTGCATCGTCTGTGCAAGTGTCCTAGGGCTATTTGGTGGACTTTTCTTAAGCCTTTGTAATGTTTGTGTATTAAATTGGATTTTTCTGAAAACTGTTGTAGCTAATGCCTTTCTCAAGAGCAAAAAAAATTGACCTTGTTTGCTGTACTGATACAAAGAAAGTTATCGATGACCATTAATTAATCAATAAAAAATAAACGATGACGTGAGCAATGTTCAGATCTTTTACTGCTATGGATGAATCACTATTTGTTATTCTTTCGAGGATTTACGCACTTCACAGGCGTTTTATTATACAAAAATGTCAAGCTGGTTTCCGTGGTCTTCATGACTTCATGACGCAGCTTTGAATCAATATCACCATGATGCATTGTTTTACCCAGAGATTATTTTCGTACGGGTACCGACAACCATGCCCAAGAAACTTAGTAAAATCCTGCAAATCAAAAGTAAACACTGATGAGTTCTTTAAACGTGGTAAGCAGTTATGAATACTTTCTTTTAATACAACAAACTCCATCACAGAGTAATTTCGGAACACTTCTAGATGAGGTAATAGCGCGATAGATTTTGCAACTCGCTCTTGGACATAACCAGAACATATGTGGTTGTTGAGATGCGGAAAGTCCAATTTTTTTTATAAAAATCACTTGATAAGCAGGCTTGACCTTTAGCTCATTTAAACTGCCATAAATTCCACTTTATTATCAGAGGCGCTAAAACGAAATTTTTATTGGGATAAGTGGACCCACTTGCTGAAGAGGACCAGGGCTACATTTTCAGTTAACTGGAAATTATCCCCCATAAAATTTATATTACCCATTTTCTGAATTTTACCATTCGATATAAAAGTGATTAAAAAAGCAAATATATTTGCATGTTTCTTTGACAATCTTTAAAGAGCCAATTTTATGGTTGATCATTGGTGCTATTAACCAATTATTTGTTGGATTCCTCCGCATTGGCAGAGTGCACATCAACGTTTGATATTAGCCTCCACAAGTCGCGATCTTCAGCAAAGGTCCAAAGCAGTCGATTGGTGTACGTTGTTCAACGATCGTTTTGGTGGGGAAGTTCTGTTTCTTTTCCCTTGTGGTCTTCCTTCAAGACATAGTTGGCTGACTCCATTGTTCAATCTTTTTGTATTTCCATAAAACTTGAAAACGCTTATTTGATAGTAGGTCTGATGGGAGTCAGCTGGTAGTGCTAAGAAGACTTTCAATGAAGATATGACGCTGAGTCGTTTTTTCAAACTAAATCTCGTTATGTAGTTTTGTAATACTTATGATATGTGTAGTGTACTCGAAGTGACATTGACACATTCCTTACCATATAAGACAACAGGAGATATAACTGTATTAAAGGCTTTTGAGGAGATTATTTGCTACTATTTGAGGCTGTTATCCTATATTTGCTTTAAAAGTAGTGGGTGGTTAACTTGGCTTATTACAACGCAGGGGACTTGCAGTACAAATCCCAGTCACGTCCCTTGAAGTACTATGCTCAATTTGTTTCTTTATAAGAAGGGGCATACTACTGAGTGTGAACATGTTTTCGCAAATAAAATTGTGAGAGGAAAGAAATCAATAAATCAAATAAATTAAAAATTACAAAGAAAAAACACCGAAGTTGTTTTTACTATCAACCAACTCTCTCTTTTTGTATATCCACTATTATTAAATAGTTTTTCAATCTGTTAAAAGTTGTTGTAGATAGTGTAGAGTGAAATTCTGGACATCGTTTTTAAAAGTTAATGCTTTAGGGCCAAAAGATTCAGCTGAGCCTTAAAACCATGTTTATAAATATCACAACCATAAATAGAGAATAAGTCCTAACATTCTTTTTCCCACAACTGGATTTTGATTGGTTTGTACCAAAATTCCTGCAATGATATCTATTTACTAAAATCTCTTTGATTAAACCTTGGTTTGATGAAGTTTGTTGCTTCATTGAGTGCTTCCACAAATATCTGCTTTTTTTGGCGTTGGTAGAAAATAATCTGTGTTTCGGCATTTCCATCGTCAAGTCTTTTGGGAAACTTCTTTTGGAGGGACGTTTTGAGTCATCGCCTTTTAAATCTTCATTCTTTTGAAAACATTTTCCCGAAATCTACCTAAGGAATTGTTGATAAAAGTTTTGAGCGTTGTCTTGATAATATATCTTTCCTAAAAATACCTTCTGCAGCTCATATATTTGGCTTTAGGAGTGCTCAATTCATGTTACCAGTTTGGTTAAGCAGTAATATACTCAATGAATATGATACAAAAATTCAAAGTTGGGTATAATTGTCTAAACAATATGGATCTTTGCCTTCATATCAGTGTCATTAAAGGTAGCAAAAGGCAAATCCAAAAGATCCATCACTTCGTTAAAATTATTAAAAACGGGCTTCAAGAGCTTCAAAAACTTCTCCAGGAACACTCCGCTAAATTAGACACAGCGAAAAACCCCTTTGGAGTCATTCTTTGATTGTGTTTTCCTTTCATCTTGCTGCTGAATGTGATTTGAAAATTTCTTTAAAAATTAGAAAAGCTCGTCTTTTGACCGTACCACTACATACATACATACATACATACATACATACTAACCCAATAGGCCTTACGGGACTCTAGGGCACTGACTAATATACAAGTCAGTTTGACAAACTGAAAACTTACTCTTAGTGTATTCCCACAGAAATGTCTCTTACGACTTTCCCTTTTTTACTTCTTGCACTATCATATTTTCCAGCTCCGTCTTATTACGGTTGCCACTGAGTTAATAGAATCACAACAAGGTGAATTAAAAGAGCTTAAATATCAATGCGTATAGGCATTTTGAATTGTCTGCTTTAATTTGTGTAGTATTTTCAGCTGTTGCTTCTACCATAGTTCTTACACCATCGTAGCATTGCTCAAGTGCTTCCTCGAGGCTAAGGCTTAATCCAAGCAATACATCTTAGATGAGAAATGCGATTTAAACTGCAGTCTTGCATAGAATGAGTGCCAATTCTCTTCAACCAATCCACTATCTTTTAGAAACCGTTCAGTTTAAGCAGCTGATAAAACTGGGAAATGAGTTCAGTTTTCTCAGAAATATCCCAATTTTCTCATTATCGTACATTGTACATTTTCAAATGTTTTTAGCAAAAGCTTTTGCCTGGTGTATTTTTCTAGTATATGTTAGGAAAAATTAATATCGCAAATCTCCTTTTACTGTTAAAGGTTTAAAATGGCAGCTTGCAGCGGCTTCTTTGTGACACTCGGACGTTCATGCTTATGAAATTCTGTCTGTTTCCAAGGCAGTGGCGGTCAAGCAGTAAAATCAACTACTTACCATACAACGTGTTTCCACTTTCCAGTCTCAGCCACTATTCCGGAAAGTAGCACGCCTCATTCGTTTCTCCGTTATAAGTGGCATACCAAGCTTGCACATGGGTCCGGAGATGAATTAGGAGAGAGAGAAGAAAGAAATTAGGAAAAAGATTAAAAATTACAAAGAAAAGAAATAGTCTAATCGAAAACCTCGCCAGGATTTTAGTCTGACGTAGAGTAAGCAAAATAACAAAAAGAAAAAAGGTTTAATTCATTTCTGGAAACGGTTATAGGTGAATACATCTTAACCTTTAGTGGAGGAAATTTTTCTTTGGTAGTGGTTCAATGCAAGTGAAACAGAATGCAGAACCTGGTTCTCTCACAGTGCAACAACTGAAATTTATCGAATCATGAATCTTGAAGATTGTCACTATACCCCATTTGCTGCTCATTCATTCTAACGTTTTCTTCTTTGCGTCACAATTTTCCATTCTCTGTTCACAGTTCCTTTTCAATCATGCTGATTTTCTCCCTTTTATCTTTTTATGTAATTGCCTTTCTTTCGTTCTTTTCTTGCAACTATTTTCAGGTCTTAACAGTATCTTGGCTAATGATTTTTCTTGTATTTTCTCAAATACAACTTTTCCTTTTTGATCTTAAGTTTGTATGATTCAATTTAATTCGTAGTTCCTGTTAATAATACAAAAGCTTACGAATTTCCTGTGTAATTTCAATTTCTTGTCAATGCAAGCAGCTAGCTCTAATACCAAGTCCTCTTTTGAAACGTCATGTGTTATCTTAGGATAAGATTTTGAAAACAGTAATTTGTCGTTGTTTCTGCCACTAAAGTTGCCTGCCATCACAATTCTTTAACAATTTTTTCTTTCCACATGGTCGGACTTGTTTTTTTATGTTTCAGGCTAGACTGGTTGTCAATAACTCAATATTAGAAATTTGACTTTGGTCAGACGTAGATGTGATGGATAGTTCTTTCATAATTCTAGGGATGCTTTTCACTTGCAAGTGTTTCCTCTCCTCTGATGTTCCTTCGTCTTTACTTTCTCAATGCTGAAGTGTAGCGCATTTTGAGAACCTTTTCGTGATTTTTGCATTAAATATCAAATAACATTAAATATCAACAAATCTGTCGTAGAAATTTTTGCTTTACGACCATGGTGAAAATATTGAATACAATCAACACTGTTACAACGTTTTTCTCTTATTTCATAACACAGCACTTTTCCTGCTAAAATTCTCCAAGTAACAGAAGCTTCTCCTGCATTTTGTTAAGAGGAAGCTCTTTATTTTCGCTCCTGACAATTCTCAACAGCAAGGGAATTAATTTTCCAAGACAGCAGCTTACTATTGTTCAAATGGATCCATCAACATGGGTGATTTGAAATCGATTGAACATGCTTAAGATAATAAAAACTAGTCTTGACATATAAATGTAAAGGTAAATGTATTAAAATATATTTTATATTCTCTACTTTATATATTTAATGGTTTTGGATAAGGAAAACCGAAAGAATAGAAAACAAACAAGTAAATTTTATGAGAATTTTGGAAGTTATTATTATTATTATTATTTACGAATTTTTTTACAGGATTTATCTACAGTCATATCATATATACACTAACGTACATATATATACTGTTATCACAGATGTCCTGTTAAAAAAATACAGTTATTTAAAAATCGCTAAAAATCAAAAAGAAAACTGAAAGAGCTTCGATTGGCAGAAGAAACTAAAATATGCTGTTTAAAGCTCACTTCCAGAAATAAAGATGTAAATCGACATTAATGAATAAAGGCTAAAACCGCATCACGTAGAATATCCCCCAATCTCCGATTTGAATCACGAATTGTGAGGTCCTTAGGGTTTTTTTCTCAAGGGTTTTCATAAAAAAATAAAAGGTACGAGGAAAAAGAAAGACAGATGTCCTTCAGTTTAAAATTCCTTTTAACATTTCATTGATTTCCTATGTAATACAAGGCTTGAAATGTTGTACAGCAATTTAAAATTGTATTTCAAGGCTGGGTTTCATAAACAACTTTAGTAAAAGGTAAAAAGTACTTTCACAACTGTACACTTAAAACTGACTACTCGCGTTCTTTGAATTAGTCAAACTGCATGTTAATTTGATTTTTCCTCAACCTCTGAAAGGTTCTGCAAAAGGCCATTGTTGACCTGCCGTACTTTATAACGTTTCTTGATTTTCTTGTAAAATTATCTGATTTTTCTACTCGAAATAATGGGTTGCAGCAGGGAGCTAGCTGCCGTGGTGAGTTACTATTTGTTCATATGTTATCACTGCAATGTAGGTTATGATACATGAAATATGAGACTTGAAACGGCAAGTCATTGTTAGTATTGCTCTGTGAATAAAAACTGACTTGATTTAGCCAAGAGTGATTCCAGGAAGCTGCAGTGTGTATATAAATAGCAACTCCAGCTTAACATGGTGTGAAAAGACACCATCAATGCTGACAGTAATTACTTACCTTTCAATAACTGCATGACATTGCAAAATTATTGTCAAGTTCTCTAGGTTGTCACAGTTAATGAATCTCCAACGACTCTTTTCCAACGCCAGATAGTTGACAATCCTATGACAAGATAAGCATTCCTTCAGAGATACCACAGGTTTTTTTAAAAAAAGATGTCTTTTCACGACTTTGACCAGTCACAGGAAAACTTCCAGTCTGGAAACTAACAATCGGGTATTGTTCTACCTGATTGTACTCAAAAGTTTTCGACCTACTCCACCTGAGAAGACATCATTAAAAGACCAAAGTTTCAAATTTTAAGAAGTATGCAACAAAAGAAATTCTTCAAAAAATGGCGGACAAATATTGTTCGATATGTAAGTGCAGTTCAGAGACGTATTTTAGCTTTATAGATCCAAATATTGTTGCTGTTCTTCAACTTTTGTCTCATCGACCGAATGTGGAGTGTCTTCGTCTTTTCTATAGGTATTATCATAGGAAGTGTTCCGATGAGCTTTTCTTGCTGGTACTACCTCAGTTTGTTGCATCTCGTGTGACTCGTTTCTCTTAACGTCTTCATCTTCATGCAGCTGTTGCCCGTCGTAAAAATAAATGTTGTAGATTTTTTCCTGGGGCTGCAACTTTGTGGAACTCTTTGGGTTCTGAGTGCTTTCATATTTCATAAAAGTTGAATTCTTTTAAGTCTAAGGTTAACTCTTATCTCTTGGTTTAACCTTCTTTTTTCTCTCTGTTTTTCTCTGTTATATCTTCAGAGTTCCATACACCTACTGGCAGTATCCATCAGGCAGTTGACGATTATATCAAGAAATGGAAACAAAAATATATTAATATAGTGACATAAGATCGTATGATAGATGCCAGGCTTTAAATGCACATGAAACCCCAAGGATTCACATAAACAAAAAACAGGGAGGGAAGGTTAAGGCAAGGTGAACCATAATAATTATTTATTTATTACTTCTCTGTTTAGTTTCTATTTTAATTATCTTTTAAATACTATAGTTGTTGAACATTAATTTGTTTCTGGCCATGTTTGGATAGTTTGCTTGCTGACTTGTAAAGACTTTCGAACCAGTTACTAAACAATATGCGACTTCTCAGTTATAAATAAAGTTGAACAAATAAGTTTAAACAATAAGAGTAATGATCACAGTGACGATGAGAACTTCAATCAGAAATTTGTATTGCTTTAATATTAAATGAAAAATTTTGTGAGAGTGATAAGCTATCCTCGGGAGCCTGTTTCCTTGTTGATTCTTCACGAGACAAGCAAACATTACAGGCACTCTTGTGAAAAGTAAGGTTTAGTAAATTCAGAATTCGGACTTTTGAAGAATGGATTTTTTGGGGAAAAATCGAAAGATTAATTTCAAATGATAATCTTACAGGAATAATAAAGCTTATTTTGGAAAATAAAACAGAAAAATGCTGAATTATCAAGCAGAAATTGCAAGTGGAGTTTTACCTGCTAATGAAGCAGTCAAGTACTTTATCCAAAGTCACTGTGAAGTTTATGCGAGTAAGATCTTTTCAGCAAGGCAATTATGCAGTACTGTTAACTTATTTTGATAATATGATCGTTCTTCATAATGAAAGAAAAATAATGAAATATTTTAAAACATACCTTTGTTTAACCTAAATGAGATAAGCTTAAATCGAAAAAGAAAAGCAGGCCCAGGCCCAAAGTCTGCCAGGAAAATGATATTGAGATCGACTGTAAAACGTTTATCGGATTTCACTTCAAGTGATGTAGGGCTTTGACTGAAGTAAAGAGGTGGAAGTTATTTAAAACAGGGGCTTCCCTATTTTGGAGAGCTTGCTTCAAATAAAAATTCCTGTGTGCTAAACCCCAAGAAAACACACCAGTCTAAGCAGCCTTAGCGCCCTCTTGTTGTGACAGTGTCATTTATTTTCCTGTATCTGCCCTTGGAGTGGTCAGAGGGCCAGGAGAATTAGAGGTAGCTTAGGGTAACTCAAGTTCGCTTATGTTTTTTTTCTCTTTTGTTGTAGTTTTTAATGGTGAAAACCACACAATGCATAAAATCACTATGTGTGTGGAACTTTGAAAAGAAAAGAAAAGAAAACAAAAAGAAAAAAAAAAGTTGAGCTTAGACTTAAAAAAAATTCGAAGTATCTGATGGAAAAAAGCACTCAGAATTTCAAAACCTAGTTATCTGGGACAAAGAAACTATATTCTTATAAAGATTTTTTACAGCAAGAAGAAACAACAGCTTACAGATTGGGATGTTGAGAGAATGGGTCACGTATGATGCAACAAACTGAACAGGTATCAGCGAGGAAAGCTCGTTAAAACACTTTCCGTAATAACATCTATAGAAATGGATAAGACAAGCTACATTTTGTCGATGAGACAAAGGTTGAAAAGTAGCGCAAGATTTTAACTTATTAAGTTACAAACGCATCTCTGAACTCGATCAAGAACATCAAGATGAGACGAGGGAGCATCTATGCAGAAATAACAACAGTATTACCTGCAAAGATGGATAATAGAATGAAATGTAACCTGAGAGAGATGTGGAGAAATTAACAATCAAAGCATCCTTATTGACAACCATTCCTCAAGAAGGAAAGAAATATCATACAGCTTAATATTAGAATCATTCTTCAGGAGTGGAGGGAGATAACGGTGCAGCTTTATTTTGAACGATATGAATTGCGTTTTTGCCATATCGAAAGAAAATATTCACGTTTTCCCCCATTCTCTAACAGGCTAAAGATCAGAGTCCAAAGGTACCGTGCGTTTGACTTGTTTCTGCTGAGTCACCTTGTGCCCAATGCTTGAGTACAAGGTAGTGGCATCTCTCTATATGTTGATAAACTGAAGCAAGTTACCAAGAATCCATTAATGTAAAGGAGGACTAAAATTTGTCCAAGGAAAGAACCGTCAGGAATACCAGCTTTAATAAAGTGTTAATCAGATGCAATTGCATCCACCATGACATGCATTTTACGATCTAACAGAAAGGACTCAGTGATACCAAAGACCCTTCCACATACCATTACCAGAAAGCGTATGAAGCAAGCCGGCATACCACACCTTATAAAATGCCTTGAAAATGTCCATAGCCCTAACACGTTCTTCACAATACATTTACATATATTTACAGAGATGACAATATCGTGGTTTAAAAGTTCCATTTTCTCTAAACTGCTCCATTTCCAAAAAACAAAAACTCGCTCAAGAAATTTCAGATACGTTTAAAACTGTTTTTTTCGTTTGAACGACTTCGCTGACCATTACCACAATTCTCTCGCAACAAGGAAAACAAAGCATTTGCGCCTTTAAGCAATAGAGAAAATTTTATACGCCTGTGCATTTCATATGCCAGTGTAGTTGGTTTGCAATCTCCACAAAAAAGACCTCTACAAAAAGGACCAAAGCAAGAAATGCTCATTTTCTTCAAAAGAAATGAACCCATTTACAGTACATGTATTATTAGCCAGCAGTTCACAATTGCATCTCTCAAACTGCTTTACTGTTGCTCTACAACCCTCACCACTCACTAAGTGCCCATGTTCTTTTTCATCGTCAAACCTTTATGTAGATTTGTCTTTGTGTTATGTACACATTTGTGCATACATTGATCTGCTTGATTTAATCATGTATTCATGGTTGTAATTTATTACCCTCTGGCGCCAACGATGGTTGTGATATACCATGTCAACAATAAAATCTACTTCTGAAGTACAACTTTTATTTCAATTGCATGCTGTTATTGCTTCATGCGGCAATGCTAAGTTCAGAAAAGCAGGCAATTCAATGTTGTCAAATGTGAATGTCAAAAACGTATTTGAGGACACTTTCAGACGCTGAATAAAACAGCTAACCGGGATGGCCTGTTAACTGATTGCGAAATACTAGATTGCAATTTTCTTGAAATAGAACGACAACCAGCTGGCTATCATCAACCTGTCAGGTGTCTGTTGACGGATAATTAGATAAACTTGACCAACAGCTTTGACCAGCTGGAAGGCTCTTCTAGAATTGCACGTTCCCCGAGGGAAGCAGCATATCATACAGTATTCTTCATCCCACTCTGATGGTGTTTTGTAAAACCTTTTCGATTGAGTTTGGGTCAAGGAAGGTGTTGACATTACAAGCAGGCACAGGAGCTGGAGAGGGGGCAGCAAAAATATACTCAAAATGTGTCTTGGCCGGAGCAAGGCAAGGGCAATGTGCCAATATTCAAATGACTCTTAAAATGTTGGGAAAAAAATAACAATCATTTTATTCTCAACAATTTAATAACAGAGTTTTTTAGAAGAGACCAAAGTCGAGGCCTAAAACAGAAATGTCTTTTTTTGCTACATTTTAAGCCCATTTTTTAATAATTTAATGCAGTTCTATAAATTTCGTAAATATGGATATACATATTCTGAAATTAGGTTTCGTAAAACCGTTTTCCATTAAAAATATGTCTTACGTTTTAAAAAATCTTGATCAAGGACACCTATTCCAAGAGTGCATAATTTGGTGTAAATTTATTATGATATATTTCATCAAGCTAGTATGCTTGATTACAACTGAGATTTTAGAAGGAAAACCCCTTTTGATCTTGTTTTGATGTAACCCTTTTCACAGGAGAGTCAAACATTGCATCAGATAGAAAAGACGAAAAGAATTATAAAGGAATTCATTGAAGAAAATCGGTCTAGAAGTTGCAGGATCATTGTAGAAAAGAAGAGTGCCAATCGCTCTCTCGTTCTGAGGGGACAAAAGCAAGTACCCAGGTAACACGAATGATTTCAGTTAAAAAAGATCGTAAGTAAAGACAAAGATTAACATACTTGGAAAATCTCAAGTGTCATATTAAAAAGTGTATATCAGGAGGTGAGAAGAAAAAGGTAAAAGCTGGAGATCTGCTACATATGACGAGAGATAGGAATCCGTGGAGAGCCATGATCGCCAACGTCTGGAATAGATATGGCACCTAGAGAGAGATTGATAGATAGATAGATAGATAGATAGATGGATAGATGGATAGATGGATAGATGGATAGATGGATAGATGGATAGATGGATAGATGGATAGATGGATAGATGGATAGATGGATAGATGGATAGATGGATAGATGAATAGATAGATAGATGATAGATAGATGGATGCGTTTAAAAACTGTTTTTCAAAGGTCCAAGATTTTCAACTGGTTTGTGTATTTTGGGCGTGGGCTGAATCCAAAAGACCCAATTTATATCCAAAATTCCCAATTTTCTTTCGTCGGGTTTAGTTTTTGGCGTATGATTAGGACATACTTTGACTCTTGAATAGTACTCAGCTCAGGAAAAACAGGGCTGTAGCTGGTCAAATCTTTGTTTTCACATGGNAGATAGATAGATAGATAGATAGATAGATAGAGAGAGAGATAGATAGATAGAGAGAGAGAGAGAGAGAGAGAGAGAGAGAGAGAGAGAGAGAGAGAGAGAGAAGTAAAGAACAGATGAAAAATATTTTTGTATATCTTGTATCTTGTAAATGAAAATAATTTTGTACAGATATAATGACCAACTAGTTCTCTGACAATTCTTACTTTTCTTTCATGTAATCAATGATCCATAAAGGAATTCATAGTTTTATATTTTAACTCTTTTATGACTGTTTTCCTCATTTATTTAAGTTGTTTAATTAGTCATTTAGTCTTCAACTTTCCAGGATTCTAATTGCAAAAAAAAATTGTAATTGATGTGCAGACGAATATGATTTGTAGCATTTTTAACTCTATAAAGATGGCTTTCAGCTTGTTCCAGTGTATTAATGATATGTGCAATGTCATCACCATGATTAGTATCACAGATGGTGACAGCAGGGAATCTTCTTCTCATTGCACTTGCAAACGTGAACCCATGGTCAGAAGGCATTGTGATGGCAATTTGCATTGCAAAGGTTAGAGCTACAATGAAGTGGTATGATGTAAGAGTATCAACTTGTAGGGCACCACCAAGAGATATCTCTTAGACGTGGGTGGGGTAAAAAATCAGGCAAAAAAGCAAAGAATCCATTCAAATTACGTTTAATTGCATGATAGAGTTTTAACCCCTCACGTCTTTCAACAATAACCCGTATTTTAATCAAGGAGAACGTGGTATTGATCCCTGTTCTGGATAATCATCTGTTTGGCTACAACAAATTAGGAAAATTACAAAGTAACAACCAATTTTCTCTAATTGTCATATTGTTACCCAGGCTTTTACTTTCCTATTTGCTTCTGCAAATTTAAGGGCGCATTTCAGTGGTAGGTCGTCACCAGGAAAGAGTTTCTGAAGGCTGCAACTTAAGACTTCTAAAACAGCTGAGCTCCTCGGAGGATTTTTATCTAAAGCGCCCCTCAACAAATAAGCTAAATCTGCTCCTGTTTACTACTGAACACATAGAAAAGACTATGTTAAAAAGTTGATTGTACTATTATGGGTCGTATTGAATTGCTTGTTGAAACTCTTCATCGTTGAAACTGCAGGGGGAAAATGCTGTGGAACTAAAGAAGTGAATCTTATTCGAGGTACTTTTTTCACTCTTTTACTTTAATTCTTTAGTTGCTGGAGTTTATTTATGAATTAGGAACGGCTCTTTTTAGTTTGAAGATTTTGTTCTTGAATGGATCTTTTAAAAGATTTGAACCTATTTGTAATCAACCCTCTTTAAAAGTGGATTTTTAAACACAGTTTTGTATGTGAAAAAGATTCGTACATTTCTTCCAGTATGTTGGCAATGCTTTGCTGAGGTGCTTGAATTCCTTTATCTTTGACTATGAGTATCTGTAG
Organism: Morbakka virulenta; assembly: GCA_003991215.1. Lineage (NCBI taxonomy): Eukaryota > Metazoa > Cnidaria > Cubozoa > Carybdeida > Carukiidae > Morbakka > Morbakka virulenta. Next base: position 1,183,848 of record RDPX01000168.1, on the reverse strand, counting down.
GAAAACCTTCCAATTTAAGGCAGCTAGTTTCAAGAGTAACAAAAGCAGTTGTAAAGAACTGTCATGTCACATATCCTGAACCACAGACGTGACTTAGAGGTGGCTGATAACATTAAGGATGTAAATTTTGTAAACCACTTTCAATGTTTTTTGTTAAGGCAATTCATTCCGTGTACAGCAAGAATCTATATAACATACCGAGCACTACACAATTTTCCAAAGTTTCTTGGTGAATAATAATTGAAGGTTAGCAAGACCTTCTTTCTATTCTGGGTGGCCAGCCTCCACAGGACTGTTTCCTCTGCTAGCTAACTACAAAGCATTATATGTTTATTATCACTTCGCTCGTCAGCAGGCCTAGCAGGAGACGCAGTTTCCCGCCAAAAATCTATGATCTATCCTGTACCAGGTAGGGAGTCTTCACTCAGCGGCATGTTTTGGCACACGGGCTGTTTTTTTCAATCTACGGCCATGAAAATTGGCACGAATCAAGCTTAATTAAGGTGCTAATAATTATGTAGTTATATTCCCAGTAGTTAATGAGTTATTAGGTAATTATTGGGTGCAAATTTATTTTGTTCAAGCTATCGGCACAAAAATTGGCATGAAGATGTGTCTTGATAATGCACACATTTTCATTGAAAACATATATTCATAGTCATGTATATTGGTTAATAATTGAGTAATTGGAATTGGTAATTCCATGTTGTTCATGAAACAAAACTTTGTTATTTGTGTAATAATCTCCTATTTAAACGTACGTCAGGATGGCCGAGCGGTCTTGAGCGTGGGATCGAATCCTACTTCTCACAACTTTTTATATTTTTAAAGATGTATATATACATATATATAAATATATAAGTAAGTATATTTTTTTGAGTGAAATTTTCACTTACAATCTACTGGACCTAATGTTTTAGTTGCAAATCGTAATTTATGGAATTATCATTACAATTAATTGTTACAATTATTACCCTGCGCAACTCAGTGTTTTACTTGGAACTTTATTAAAGACAGCACAAGCATCATATTTCCAACATCAATTTGTTAAAGTTTGAAAGAAATAGGCAGTGGAAATGTGGGAGAAGGAGTGTCAGACTTGAAGTGGGGTTTTTACATCACATGCTGGTTGAGAGCAGTGTCACAATTCCAAAAGAATGCTTTTGAAAATTTAGAAAAAAGATGATAGTGGTTGAATTGTGGGAGGAGGTGTGTCAGATAATGCCATACCATATCTTTTACAATCTTAGCATTGAGACTGGTTTGAAAATAACGGTGTGGATAGTTCATTTAAGTGCTAAGAAATGTCTGTCCTTTTCCCCTAAGCATCAATTCAAAGTGTGACATTCCGTGGACCCCAGGTTGACGTGTACCCACACACCCAAAGAAATATGTCATGTAACGATTGTGTTCTAAGTAGCACTTGGAAAGTGAGGAACAGAAGTTAATAGCAAAAACAAAATTTATAGCAATAACAGGTCAAATCAAATTGCTACAAATAAACCATCCATTATGTTCCATAAACCGGAAAGGGTACCCCTGATCTTCTGATTGTCATGTGAGAACATCACTCAAAGGTAACAGACAAGCTGTAGACACTCAAACCGGATACAAATTAGGTGCGTGAAACTTACCAGTCGAAAATTTAAAGGCCTGGAATACCTAGAAATGAACCTTTTTCTGATCTGGGTAATTAAAAAAAACGTGGAAATAAGTTTCACTAAATTTTTATATGCCCAAAAGTTTGAAAAGGACAAAAATAACCTTACGCCTAGGTATTACATAATCTGTTTAAAAAATGTCAAATTTAATGAGCTGCTCACCAATTTTAACAGGAAAAATCTGCTAAACTTTCAATTTCATTTAAAATCTCATGGAAGATATTACATGATGGAGTACATTCATGGACATTTCCAGCTTCACTGTCACATTACATTCACGTATGATATTTCCCACAGAGTATTTATAACATTAATAATATTAACTAATAGTTTTATTTATACTGTATGTCCACCTGGTTGAAAGTTACAGGTAGCATTGAACTTAATGGTCATTGCAGTTGTTAGAGGAGCCGTTGCCTAATATTAATGTGCTGTTGCACGGAAACCAAAAGGTTTCAGGTCCGCTTCCCCAAGCGAGCGAGGAAAATTTAGAACTTTACAAAAGAAAAAGCCATTGGTTGGCGTCAGGAAGGGCATCCGGCAAGAAATTTCCCACTGCCAAATCCTTGTCCCTCTGAAGGGCACCGTCTGAGCCTTAATTGCTGGGGGAAAATGATGTTAAATTATCTTAAATTTCAAATGTTACTTTTTCATATATGTAGTGTAGAATGGTGTCATCTACGTTATATATTCTGTTGTTTGATTTGGTCTCTGTATACTATAATATATGACGTTAAAACCGAATATATATATATATATATATATATATATATATATATATATATATAAATATATATATATTCAAGTCCAAGCATTTTGTAATAAGAATGCCATCTAATATTTATTCTTATTGTTTATATTACTAAATCTATCGTCAAGCACCCATGGTGAAAACCATGTCTGATGAGTCGAAAATGTATTAAATAACGCGATCAAAGCAGTGGATCTCATTAAAGCGAGTGCACTCTACACTCAGTCGTTTGCTGAGATGTGTGAAGAGAACGGTTCCAAATTTGAAACTCTCTTCTTTGATTCACACGTGAGATGGCTTTCAAATGGAAAAGTATTGAAGAGAGTTTCTTACTATGAAAAGAACTACACAAATTTTTCCAAGATGCAAAACTAGGTATGCACGAAAACCCGCTGAAAACCTTTTTTGCGTGTGTGCTAGTCATTTTTGGTGGATATAGTTGAACCCATAAATTTCGTCAATCAGGTGCTACAAGGCAAGGAAACCACTCTGGTCCCCTGTAATGAGAAAATGATTGCTTTCAAAGCCAAGCTGATACTGTGGTATTACAAGTTAAATAATCGGAAATTTGCACCAATTCCACTACTGGACACATTTCTTGATGAAAATAAGTTTCGTCATTCACAGTTTCGTCAAAATAAGTCGATGACGATATCCTTGAGTCGACGAAGCAGCACATTTCTGTTCTTGGCCAAGAAATGTCTCAATACTTACGAGATTTGCAGCAAATCGAAAGCTTCTATCATTTCATCCACAACCCATTTAAACTCTCAGTTCATGATCCATCAAAAGAATTTTTAATTCAACAACACCTGATGAATTTAGTGCATGGTAAAAGTGCAAAACAAGTTTTCCATAAGACGTGTTAAAGTGACATCTGAGTTAATGTTACTCAGTCAACTCCTGATGTTCCAAAGATGCCTTTAAAAGTACTGATTCCATTTTCAACAGTTTATGAATGTCAGGCTACTTTTTGAACACTATTTGCCACTGCTGCAAAGTCCTGAAACAGATTGGATGTGGCTATGATGACATACGACTTGCCCTGTCCAAATCATGACCAAAGTGTTGAAGAACAAGCAAGATATCGTAATTTTGTCATTCGTATTTTTTGAACAACTAATCGCTTATCATTAAGTTCCTAAGGAAGCGCAAAAAATGATAAAAATTGTAAGAAGACGGTAAAATTTGAAAAAAAGTTCGAGAACCACCGAGTTAGTATGATAAGCAAAAAATTACTTATTCATCCTTGTGAATAAACTGAACTGTTGGTTTAAATGATCACGTGAAGATTTCTTTGTTTACGGTACTTTTTTTCTTGCGAGTGTTAGGCAAGACCAAAATTAGTCTGCAAAGAACTTATGCAAGAAAGTTCTTTCGTTTGATGTCACACTTGCAATTGATAATTTCCCTCATGATCTATAGCTGCTGCGTAATTATAACATAATTATGCAGCGATTAATTAAAATATCCTTGTATAAAAATGAATTAATAAGTGAAAAATGAATTAAAAAATAAAAGTCGGAATTAATAATCCCGACTTTCATTTCTACAATTTCAAATCTACCCGAACGAAGTGTGAGCTATTTGAAATTTTAGAAATGAAACGACAGATTAATTCAAAATCGATTCAAAATCACCCGAAAAAACATGTTATTCCTAATTAATTACAGGACAAAATTGTTACTTAAGATAAAAATACAAAATCAGCGAAAAATAACGTCAATAGTCCTATTCTTTCATCAATATAGCACAACAAACAATTAAAAATTAAAACAAAAAATAGATCGTCAGATTTATTGCATCCAATCATATGAATTGTTTACAAAATAGTGTATTCTGATTGGCTAGAAATTTATCGTACGATTTTTCATGAAATGTATTGCTACGAATTCACATTGTGGAATTGACAGGGTGATTACAAACAACTAGGGCGAGTACAGAATAATCACCCTTATATACGCTTGCAACTTGGGCCACATGTAATCCGTCNTAATTACAGGACAAAATTGTTACTTAAGATAAAAATACAAAATCAGCGAAAAATAACGTCAATAGTCCTATTCTTTCATCAATATAGCACAACAAACAATTAAAAATTAAAACAAAAAATAGATCGTCAGATTTATTGCATCCAATCATATGAATTGTTTACAAAATAGTGTATTCTGATTGGCTAGAAATTTATCGTACGATTTTTCATGAAATGTATTGCTACGAATTCACATTGTGGAATTGACAGGGTGATTACAAACAACTAGGGCGAGTACAGAATAATCACCCTTATATACGCTTGCAACTTGGGCCACATGTAATCCGTCATATAATTAAGCATATATTAGATAAACTACTAATCAGCTCTAAGGATAATATAAGATATTATACTACCATAGCAGACGTATCACAGAAATTCGCAGTTATACTGGCGTTAAGTGATTCTGATAAAGTTCATTGGATAATTTTGAAGATACTATGTACCAGACAACTTTCTTTCATTGCAAACCTTTTTTATCTAAGACGCTTAAGAACTTCTAATACTGCTAACTAAGACGAAGAAAAATTTCAAAAACATTTCTTTCTTTGTTAATTTCTTTGATTATGTATGTGTACAGAAAAAACAAATCAAAATGTGCATGAATAGTTAGCTTTTTGTTATTGTGAATTAACAGAAAAATCAAGATATTTGATTACAATGAAAATAGCTCAGAATATACCATTCAAACTAAAAAAAATTGAAGGATTAAAGAGAGATAAAACAGCTAACACAGAACAATGTCAGCTTTGATTAACATAAACAGAAGGAACCGCAGACCTTGTCAGGAAGAAATTGGAGCAATATCAAGCTGGTTTTTTATGGAATCAATTTAAATGTCTTTGGCGATCCTATTCATGTCTATTAGTATTACACAACCGATCTTACTGAATTATATTTCATGAATTGTTTAAGACAGCATTGTTTTGAAGTGCCCTTGTCTTATTTTTAACAAACTCTCAAAATTACTACATCGCCGGGGAAAAAATTGCCCTCTTTCATAAATTAATTATTTTATGCCACCATAATGAAATTGATTGCATTATAAAGCATAACATTCGTAGTACTAGGTGATAAAATAAATACCAAAATTTGCTTGCACGAGTTCTTGTAACAATAGCTGCATTACTTAAATATGGCCTTCACCTGCAATTCTGCTGAAGCTGAAGAATTGACTTCGAGAAGGTTCTCAAAGCATTAGAAAATAAACGAGGTAATCAAGATATTTTAAGGTTTAGAACAAGGAAATACAGATGTTCACACCAAATGTGTGGAACATGTTTGAGCGAGTATTGATTTATTGCAGTCAAAATCAAAACAAACTTCCTTATAGTGGGCTCAAAAAAATACTCAGTCACAAAATCTTACACACCTAATGTCAACTCATTCAATTATCTTTACCGAAATTTCGGCTGCAGTAAGCGTATTCAATTCTCGGCCTTTTGGCTAAGATCAAGTGTACAGCTCTGGTCTCTCCTTGGTCGGCTTCGGCTATAGGGTTAAACCATGCAGGACAGAGGTCTCGAGACGCTTGAGCCTTGGCTGAAGACCGACTCGAGAGGAAGGGCCTTTTCACGGAGGGTTCTGGAAGGGCGATCCGTATGTCTTGCATTTTATGGTGTCTTGCGTGGTTTCTATCCCACTTTTTCTTAATCTGTTGCTTCCCTTTGGGTCTTTCATAGATGGATATCTGTGAAAGATAAAAATGGGCCCACTGTTTCCCAGGGGTTCCATCAATGAAAGACCCAGCAAGCGTATTCGCTTGATCCACTCGCTCAGAAAATTAAATTTAATCATATCGAGAAAAAAAATCCAAAGTAGAAAATCTGCCAATTATAAAGAAAAATGGTGTAAATAGTACTACAAAACGTATTTGGCAAAGGAAGTAGCACTGATAACTAAATTGTTAAAGAAGATGAAATTATAAGTCATGAACATTGGCTCGAATCCACTTTTGTGCAACTTATATTTTTTATTTTCGTTTTTATCATTAAATGGACCCTAAGGATTAAATTCAATAGAGTTTAACAAAGGATTATCAGAATACTTCTGTGTCATTCTTAGTCTCCCCTAGATGCTTCCAGGTACGTTATAAACAATGAGATTAAAAAGAAGGTAAAAAGCAAATAATCTGAAGACAAAATATGCTTTCTGCCTCTGTTAAGAAAAAGGACTCGTATTAAATATATTCTGTCACTGGTGATTACCGAAAAGCCAGGCCACTACAATAGTTAGTATTTTTAAAAAATGAGACGTTTCATTCATTTATTCATTCATTCATTCATTCATTTATTCATTCATTCATTCACTTATTCGTTTATTCTTTTATTTATTTATTCCTTTATTCATTTATGTATTCAGGCATTTATGCATTTAGGCATTTAAGCATTTATTCCTTTGATGCTGTTACCATTAACAATTAGTAAAGGTAACCTAATAACATTCTTTCACAGCTTATTCAATTTGTTCTGTAAACTTTCTTTCATATCAGAACCATTATCTAATTTCATTATTTAAGCATTATTCACATTATGAAATCTGCAACTAACTATAACTTGTTTACCATTAAAATTAAACATGCACTTTTAAAAGAAAAATTGTGGAGGTAAATTTTATGTTTACATTAATTGTGTAACAAATATAATGCTGGATACAATGAGGAATGAAATAAAATGATCTAAAATTCCTGTTGAATTTTAAACTCCACATCTTTGAACAATTAGATTAAAATTTTGATCCTGTCTAAAGCTACCAGTTAGGGGAATAGTAAACTTTTCAGTAAGCAACGAAGAAGGTGATTTATTTACAAAATGAGTCTGACTTTACTGAAATATCTATTAACTCAACATTGGATTACAGCCCCAATTTTTGTCTATGGAACATTAACTCCTTGGTTGATATCCTCTTAACAAATGAGATCTTTTTTCTGCCTTTCTTTCTGTCTTTCTTCTTGCAGCTGCCACCTTTCAAAGAGACTTGCACAAATGTAGATACACTTCACCATAATGTAAAAATTTAATCAAATCCCCTTCAACCTGAGATATTTTTGCCAACAAAGCCACAAATTAGTGACAACAGATGCAACAAGCCAAGACAAGCTTGCTTTATCGTTCAAAATTTAAGAGTTTCTCATCAATCATTAAATACACAATTTTCTGTTAAATAAAATCAATTATATAATCTGCCGAATAATTTTGCAAAGAATTGGATTTACAAGTTGAAGTTTTGATAAAGAATCGTCAAATTTTCATACCAACCTTCATAACCTGTTTTAATTATTTAATTGAAACCATGTGACGTTTACCAGAATTCATAATGACTAAAATTATGCCGGTGGCTCCTCAGAATAGATATTCAAAAGTACACAACATAGCCGCTTTGAAAATAGATTTAAAATCTATAAATTTGCAGTTTCGCAATAAAAGCACTTTAATGGTGTTGCTTACCTCCATTTATTGATAGTGAAGTTTCACTAATGGAAGAAAAAATTCTGTAAATGTTAAAAGGCCGCGTTAAAACAGGTTCTACCGAATATAATTGGAATGCGCAAAACAAGTAACTAAATATATTTAATAAATAAAAATAAATTGTTTCTGACTACACTCTACATCTTAGCTGTATCTATTTGTCACACACTTGTTTTTTAAGGCTTCAACAAATTACTATTTATTAATTTTACTCAACTTTTAGACAATTTTCAAAGAGAACAAGGCAACATTTGTTAAACTTTTTAACGTTTTCAAAAAATAAAAGAAACCTAAACAGCATCAACAAAGAAATAATACATCCTTGTTGTTTTATACGAAATATAGATTTAGGACCAAGATTTCTTCCCTCCAGGAGTATTTCACCAGACCTAGCAACAGTTTGTTATATTGAAGACCCCCTGAGTTTTTACCTTCCGAAGCTCTTCTTCTTAACGCCTGCCTATTTTATTGTCAGGTTTGTCGGCCTATCAAAGGCAATTGCTTCTCTACACTTCTCTTTCAATGTAGTTAAGCTGAACAACATCCAAACAACACACGTAATGGCTTTAAGTCTTACATGGTCTTTTGCTATAAAGAAACACAGATGGATATTTATAAATGCAAAAACATAATCCTCTTGAAAATTCTGAAGTTATGGACTCAGAGGATGCCATAGATGCAAGAGGTTTATCATGTCATGAGTCCTAAGCTTTTTCTGAACTCAGAAAAACTTACGAATCATGACATGATAAATCTCTTACATCTTTTATCCTCTTATTTCATTCCAAGACCAAATACGACTTTTTAAAGGGACTATGACAAATAACTCCTGTAGCGAAGTCTAAGAGGGTGTTACTGTCGATGTCCTTTACTCTTGTCTAACTGTCGATTTGTCTTACTCTTGTCTAACTGTCGATTTGTCTTACTCCTGTCGACCAGTCGATCTGTTGATGTCTTTTACTCCTGTCGATCCTTCGATGTCTTTTAATCCTGTCAATCTGTCGATGTTTCCTATTTCCGTCGATGTGTCGAAGAAAGAGACATCGACAGAAGTATTTTCCTGGGACTATTACCTGCTTGACACGACAGTTGCAGTCAAAGTTACAAAACGACAAGCAAGATGACTGTCCTGGATTTGCTCTACTTGCTGCTCATTGTTAATGTAATAGCCTTGATTTATATTGCTATGAAAGCTTTCTGCAACATCGCAAAAAACCCCAACAACTCAACCTGTCATTTTTGTTAAGTCCCAACGTGATATCCTAATTGTATACTTTTCAACTAAACTGTTATTTCCTTTGAAAGGAAAAAACTGTTTTGACTTTTTATCATTTACTATTTACTTGACCCATATCTGCCATATCTTAACAAAAGAAGCATCCTCATTTAGTTAAAAGACCAGGAAAAGAAACTTCACTTAGTTATTGCTATATATTTGTATAGTAATAACCTGTAACACTTCCAGCCATAAAGTTCTGCCTAGACTAAACTTTAGTAAGGTTACAAATGCTAAATATTAGCATGAGAAAGAATTCTTTTCATGTAATAGACTTTAGAAATGAGGTAAGATTTTTAATATTTTCTAATTACTTATTAATATATCAGCCAATTGTCTTGTCATTTTCTAATTTCGTTGAAACCAATATCATATGTATACGTGAAAATATGCTATAATATTTGATTTATTGACAACATGCCCGAACATCTACTTCACCGAGTGCAATTTCGGAGCATTTTTCGTTTGGTTACCACAGCTTTTTTTATGAAACTATCTTATTCCTAGAGAATCATCGTTTGTAGCAACCACTCTGACCCAGTTCAAAACTTGAAAAGGGACCCTGTTTTCAGGTTCAATAAAAAATAACCTCTGGTCCAAAAAAGCTGCCTCAGCACCATCTTCCATTTTCATTTAAAACATTTTTCATGCTTTTCCAGGGAAATCTAGGTGCTAAAAAACATATTTCAGTCTTAACAAAGACAAAACATATTCAATTTAAAAGTCAGGCTTGGTGGGCATATTTTGTTTGGTTAACAATCCATAGAATAGGATCTACAATGCACGGAGTACATTATGTAAAAGCAGTTTTCTATTTACCGTAGTATCCACCTAAAGGTTCCCCCTGAATAAAGACACATAAGCCTATAACCTGGTATAGGCCCACTGGGCCCTTAAAAGAGAGACTTTTTTTCGTTATTTTCAAGATTAGGATGTAACAGATACAGTTTATCAAATAATACATGCTACGTTTAGAAAAAATACATTTGGTTTTTTCAGAACCTATTTTCATGGGACTTCTGAACCGTCTCCCCTCTTGTTTTCTCTTTGGCCACAAACAAAAACAATAGCGCAAAATTTTCCCACAGCATCAGCACTATCTTCGATATTTATTTAAAACATGCATTACTTCTCCAGTCATCACTGATAGCTAAAAAACAAATATGTGTTTCGACATGAGCAGAACAAATTCATTTTGAAATCCAATCCTTGTGGACATGTTTTGTTTGGTAAACAATGCATAGATTAGGATTAATAATGCACTGAGTACATGGCGAATGATCGGTTATTTATTTAAATGATTTTTAATGGATATTATGAATAAAACTTGAACCTTTACCATCCAAGGCTTTCTTCTCAAGCCTTGAACTGAGGATTGATGTGGCAAGCTTCAATCCCTCTTTGTTTGTTATAATAAACAAGAGATTAAACTTTAGAAAAATGGATTACAGGATATCCAAATCGTTCTACTCTGCCAGATGTAAACTTAATTAAATTGCTCTAGTTCATACCTCGAGTCTTTTATTGGCAGCAGTGTGATATTGTCGTCACACACAAACGTTATCGCTTTGATGCACAAGCTACCAAATGACAGAGAAGCAGTGAACATTATTTGAAATGTCTCAGAAACTTTTGAGAATGCAGAAAAAAGTTGAGACACAAAATGCAAAGAGTACAATATTAAACATCTTAATTCACTTATTTAGGTGGCAACTAGATCAATAAGTAAATCCAAACAAGATGATAGGATCAATAAAAACGCAGATCATTAAAACCTTTCAGGAAATGCAATAAGAATTTATTTTGTCTTTCACTAGAAATCTTTCGCGAAAACAAAAATTTCCGTACATCTAAAGCCTACAAGGTGTAAGTGAACGCCCTACTAAATATTACAATTTTTATGATAATTTCAGTAATGCTTTTTACCAGGCCTTTTTTAGGTGAAACGCATTCTAACAGCAATGGCCGACAAAGTGATTTTGACACACTGAACACAAAAAACTTGTTGTTCTTCACGCAAGGATACTAAAATTAGGACACTTGCCGCAACATTGAACTTCTCGTTTTCGCCCTTAGCTATTGGAAGAAAACTAAAATGTCATAGAATCAAAACGGAAAAATATGCATTCATGTATTTGAAACGTTTTGTCAAAAGCCAGCAGAAGGCCTTGAGTTGTTTTTCCCTCTTGAGTTTCCTCTGTCAAATCTAATTACAGAACAATTTGAATTTTACTCTGTTTTCAACAAAATATACCTTCTGTTCCGGCTGAATGTCAAAGTTCTGCCTCACCAGGTAACTGACACTTAAAAACAACCAATTGATTTAAAATTTTGGCTCTGTTTTCTATGGATTAAAGCTAAAACTAGAAGACTGGAAGAGGTTCCATTGCTGCCGAGGTGAGGGGAAGGGGCGGAATAAATCTGATTGAGTAATTAAAAGTGACATTGAATAGTTGCTCCCACAAATAATACCTTGAATTGAAATCCAACCCTAGCTCGATCCACTCATACACCTGTCGTCGCTGAGGAACTTTAGTCAAATTCATTTCAAGGTTTTAGTTCTCTATCTTTAAAAGGGGGCCACAAAGAACTCTTTTTTAACCCAAGTGGTCATAGTGAAAATAACATAGCCTATATTTAACATATGGGCGAAAATTAACAGGACACAAAAGTTCCCTCTTTTGACTAATATATGGATTGCGGGTCTTCATTTTGATAAAATGGCCCAAACGTTTCACTTTTTTGGTCCTTCTTCAGTAGTACTACTCGGATACTAATAATAATAATAATAATAATAATAATAATAATAATAATAGTAATAATATCACAAAATAGTCTATACCCAGCGCATAGTTTCAAAGAACGGACGCACCAAATCTGAGCTTTCTGCATTCAGCTGGTCTCTGATTTCTTTCGGACCACATACACAAACATACACATACAAACACACACAGATATCGAAGTTTATATCAAGGGAAAATTTTCAACTACTGTACTCGCTTTCAGAATGCTGTTCTTTAACGGTATTTCGATTTACAGTTCGTCCGGCATCAGAGCCTCGATATGTCTGTTATCTGACAATTACACAGGAGTGGCATTTTCCCTCTTGTTTATCTCACAATGTCGTCCACAGCCGGAAGTAGGTTTCATATTCCGAAGAGCCCTTTGATTTAGAAAAAATGACTTCATCAATGTCACGGAGGTGGCAGATTAGCATCTTTCCTAAGTATTCTCTCAGACTGCTTTCCATCCATCCATTTATCCATCCATTCTGCATGATGCGCTATGATCCTCAGTGATCATCTAGTGTCTCTGTCGTCAATGTCTTTTCGTGTCTGTAGTGAAGAGCCACATCCTCTCCGACATGACACTGGAAACGTAAGTTCAACTTGCGTTTAAGCATAACGGGACTAGAGGAGAGCATCTAGAAAAACCCCTTGCTATTCCACACTAGCAGTAGTTCAAGGAGAATATTCTGACAGACTAGAATTATGACGATTAATCATATGGTTTTGTGGAGGAAAATGTCAATGTTGATGAAAAAGCACTACTACTTCATATATGAAACACATGGAAGAGAAACTAAAAACCTCCCAGAGAAGGCAGGCAACCCTTGGCGCAAGAACAAGCTTTGTGTTCATTATCCTGATCTTTTGTCTTTTATAAGGCCAGTCCTTAATGGCCCAGACCTACCTGTTTCCGAGCCAAAAGAGAATGACCAGGAATTCACGCCAGAAGAGAATCACCAGCCAGTGCCTCTAACACAACCAGATCTCAATGACCTGAAACTAGACCTAAACCTCTCAAAGTATCGGCACAGCTTTTAGGTTCTCATCTTCGTTTTGGCTGGCACCTGGAACAACATTCTACAGGTCTGATTATCAATATTGCATCAGACAAGAATAGTCGCCAGGGCAAGAATTGGAACCTGGTTTGCACAATGTTCAGTCTCGCCCTCTTATTGAACCAAACAAGATATTGCTCCCACCCTTACATACCAAACTGGGAATTACGAACTGTGGAGACTTAAGTGAGTAACAGGAAGAGTGTTTCCATCAGGATATTTGTGTCATGGAAGAACACTACCACGGCAGGTGGAATGTGAACTTTCTTGCAAACTATTGTTGGTGTTTGAAACGAGATATGTTGGCTACTCAACACAGAAGAACGTCACTAAAAGGCCCTTCGTCCATGATCAGCTTTTGTGAATTGTATAATCTTTATTTTCTGAAGTTTGTTAGATAATATGCATGCTTTTTGTGTAACAGTAAATCCAAAATTAAAAGTAATAAATAGTACTAAAGGGCATTAGTAACAATTCTTTTACAATCTGTTATCTCAAAACCTTGCACTGAATGAACAAAATGAGTATGATTTTTGAATTTTTCATAGAAAACTACCGTAGAATCACCTATGACATGCTTGACGTTCTTGAACACCAGGATGTCTTCAATTCCTTTTACTATCCTTGGCCAATCACCAATTGTGGCGGTGTGGTGTGTCATCAATTCCTTTTTCCATTCCTCGTCCAATCACAAAATAGTACGGTGTATCTTCCATTTCTTTTGCTTTTCCCGGCCAATTACAAAAGGTTGTGGGATGTTTTTAATTCTTTTCACTTTTCTCGGCCAGTTACAAAATATGGTGGTGTGTCATCAATTCTTTTTTTCTTTCCTCGTGCAATCACAAAATACTGTTGGGTATCTTCTATTCCTTTTGCTTCCCCCGGCAAATTACAAAAAGTTGTGGGGTGTTTTCAATTCTTTTCGCTTTTTTCGGCCAATCACAAAATATTACGACGTCTCTTCAATCCCTTTTACTTTCCTCAGCCAGTCACAAAACGTGGTAGGGTAACTTAAATCGTTTTTGTTTTCTTCAACCAATCACAAAACGTAGGGGGTAGAGGAGGGTCTGCAATTCCTTTTTCTTTCCTTAGCCAATAAGAAAATGCGTCACAGTCACCCTTTCTTTGTTCTCCCTGCAGATAAAAACTTACTTGACTTGCGTCAACCTATCCTGGCGTCTTAGTCCAGTTAAACATCAGATAAAAAGCTTTGAACCAAAATGAACATAATTTTGATTGTGATATTGATAGTAGTCAATGTAAAAATAGTCCTTTTTTGCTTCCAGTGATACCTTTGTTTAATATACATATCACAGATAATAAATATGATAGGCATTAAGCTTAAAGCTTTGACCGATTGAACCTAATAAACCTTTGAACCAAAATGAACATAATTTTGATTGTGATATTGATATTAGTCAATGTAAAAATAGTCCTTTTTTGCTTCCAGTGATACCTTTGTTTAATATACACATCACAGATAATAAATATGATAGGCATTACGCTTAAAGCTTTGACCGATTGAACCTAATAANAAAGCTTTGAACCAAAATGAACATAATTTTTATTGTGATATTGATAGTAGTCAATGTAAAAATTGTCCTTTTTTGCTTCCAGTGATACCTTTGTTTAATATACATATCACAGATAATAAATATGATAGGCATTAAGCTTAAAGCTTTGACCGATTGAACCTAATAAAGCTTTGAACCAAAATGAACATAATTTTGATTGTGATATTGATATTAGTCAATGTAAAAATAGTCCTTTTTTGCTTCCAGTGATACCTTTGTTTAATATACACATCACAGATAATAAATATGATAGGCATTACGCTTAAAGCTTTGACCGATTGAACCTAATATTAGCAGATAACAAATTTTCAAAGCATGCCTAAACTAGAACTTGTGGCTGTTTCTAATAAATAATTAATTAACCTTTTTTCAAAATAATAGATCAACTGTGCTGTTGGTTCCATCAGGGATTATCGACTACTGCCTCCTTTGGCAATATCATGTTCTGAGAAGATCAGTATTTTTGTATTTATTGCATTTCTTGTCGTATAATTGTACTAAGTACCAATTACTAAAGTACAACACTATATACTATTCTGGGGTAACATTGAAACTGAATTGAAAAATTGATCAGTTGTCACTTTCGATCAGTTGTCTGTTTTCTGTTGGCAATTGAAATGAAGTTTCAGGCTTCCAGCTTTCTAAAATTTTGGACTTTGATTCAAATCACAGTTTTGGTCTGAGAAGTACAATTATTGATTGAAACTTACTAGTTTCATTCATCTCTTAATTTTATACCTGAAAACATTTACGAACTCAGTAATGAGCCACTTATAACGGAGAAACAAATAAGGAACAGAATTTTCCGGAACGGGACGACAGTTCGAAACGCAAGCCTCTTGCATGGTAATAGGTTCATATCACCACTCGGTCACTACTGCACAAGTATCGAAGAGAAATCTACTAAACAGCATACAAATTGGCATGCTTAATCTTAGAAGTATTATGGGCACAACAAGAGAGATTTTTCATAAATCTGTTTACTAAATAAATGCCAGCTTAAACTAGTTAGGGCGGAATAAAATTGTTTATTAGTCTTCCGTAATTGTGGTTTGCGAGGCGGTTTAAGATTGAGATATCAGGACCACCGTTCTAAACTTTCTCAATGAAATAAATTATATGTAATTTTTCCAATGCTCAGATTTAAGTTGGAATATAATTCGATAACCCTAAATTTTTAGGATTAATTCTGTGGTAGGACAACTTTTTATTGTCCTGTCTAGCCTAGCATTGTATTTGAAGCTTCCGTTGTTTCAAAGTCAACTTAAGTGAATTGTTTCTTGACATTTTAGACACAAATTGGAGTCACTCTTCATCTGATACCAAAATACGTATGCATACCTACCTGATGTGATTTTGTTTTCTGTTTCAGGTTACTGCACAGGCTAACCCGTGATTCAACTTATTTTTTTTATCAGATCTGATATTAAAAAAGAGCAGAAAATGAAGAAGGCAGACTTTTTAGAAAAACCTATCAAATACAGAAACAGTTACCCCACAGAATGTCGTATAACAAATAGCAGAGTCTTTTATACACTAGTAGCAAAAAGTCAAATAATTTAAACTCTATCATGGTCAAGTATCGTCTAAACAGACGACACTGGTATAAAAACGACACCGGCGCAATTTTTGTCAGATAGTTGCCGAATATCGCGTCATAAGGGTACGAAAATAAAATGGCGAAATTTCAATTTTTTCGGTTTATCGCTACATTGCCCAAGAGAAGAAAAAACCGACTTATCTGTAATGGGAGTCTGGCTTCCCTGGGTTCCAATGTAATGGACTATTCAATCAACTCGCAATACAATTAAGCTGCACTTAACTAAAACCAAGAGGTATTAACTTTTCGGCATAGTCTTAGTCATCCTAAATTTGCTCCTAACATTAAATTATTTTTTCCATTAAAGCAAGCATATGTAGTAAGTATGCATCAAATTAGTTCTTCACAATTTAATAAATGGTTAAGCAGTGAAAATTTGTCATGATATCATGTACTTCAGGATTTAATTTTGGCTCTCTGTCTTGAGAAAGTAAAACAATAAGTTTGTTTATAAAGTGATAGCGTAAGACGTCTGACCTATTACGATATTATAAACGATTTATGAAGCAAGGTCAGATAAGACAGAATATTTTTATGCGACGCTCTCTGCTCTTGAAGAGGGTCCAGGACTCTAACCAGCCAAGAAAATTCTAGCTTCTGAGTGTGCGCATGCCCAGCAATGTACCAAATTGATAGGGGTCTTTGCAAGGAGTTAAAATATTCAGAAGTTCCAAGCTGCACTGATGAGCCGTGGGGCAGAAAAAAATATCTGCAGTCTAAAATATACATATATATAAACAAACACACATACCAATATGCATCGTACTTTTAATGTGCATTTAGAGATATACAGACATTGGCAGTATATCGCAGTAATTTGAAATAACCTTGCAGAACCATAAAATTGCGGCGTTTTGGCTAAGATCAAGTGTAAAGCTCTGATCTCTCCTTGGTCGAATCTTGAGTTGCAGGGCTAAGCAATGCAGGAAAGGTGGTCTTGAAATTGCTGAAGGCATGCTCCATATCAACACAAGAGGAACGGCAATCCTACGGAAGGGTATAGAAGGCGATCCGTACGTGTTGTCTGCTTTCTACCCCCCCACCCTTTTATGGTGTGCTCCTTTATTTCAGCTCTTTCATAGATAGAATCTGCAGAAAGCAAAAATTTCTTTGTTTAAAAGGAGTGCCATAAATGAAAGACCCATTACCATATATTTGTGTTACGTCTTGCTTTTTTGTTCTCAGACGTACGGCCTTTTCAGTAAGCAGGCTTATGCCTTCAGTTCCCTTTATTTGGTCCAAGCTATAGTATTGCAGCTCAATTGGACACATTATCATTTATGTAGTAATACATAGTGAAGTAGTCGAAACGTATGTATCCGTTCTGGTAGTAACACCTAACGTTCCCACTTTTACTTGTTTTAGAACATATTTATGCACTGAAAACTTAGTTTAGCTGTGTTGGTTGCTACAGATACTACTACACAACTCCTGTTTATTTAGTTCCAGGTAAAAATTAGCACTCGGTCCCACACGCATGTATCTCTTCATATACCCCAGCCTTCTTCCTCCTCTTCCCCTCTCTCTGTCTCTCTGTCCCTCTGTCTCAGTCTCTCTCTGTGTCTCTTTGTATCTGTCTCTGTCTCTGCCTGTCTGTCTCTGACTGTCTGTCTCTGTCTGTCTGTCTGTGTGTGTCTCCCCCACCTCTCTCTCCCTTTTGCGTGTGACCGTTGAAAATGAACATTTCTATCATTTTTGTTGGATCCCTCGTATTCCGCATATAAACTTACTAGATTACTTTCCCGGGAATGCCTTTGTTATTGACTGTCATTATTTTTCTCTACGAACACCCACCCACCTACCTTAAAGCTTATTAATAGGGCATTTCCAGTAAATATTATTAACAAAGCCTCGGATGCACTCTGAAATACCAGTGACTACTAATTGACTACAGAGGCACTGCTTAAAGCAACTCTCTCTCAAGATAAGAAAATTTTAATGTCTTGATAATTTTGTAGTTCAAAAATGCTCTATCCATTTTAACCGCAAACTTTATTTTGGAAAAGAGATCATCGGATTCTTTTCATATTTCCGTTGGGCAGGTGCAACTTGAGAAAAACACTCAGCGTGCAGCTGAGTATATCTACAAGCATTCTGAAATGTTTTAACATAATACTTGCATT
Organism: Morbakka virulenta; assembly: GCA_003991215.1. Classification (NCBI taxonomy): domain Eukaryota; kingdom Metazoa; phylum Cnidaria; class Cubozoa; order Carybdeida; family Carukiidae; genus Morbakka; species Morbakka virulenta. The sequence continues at coordinate 1,165,520 of RDPX01000168.1, read as the reverse complement.
GAATCATTCCCCAAATTCTTAGGAATTTATACCGAAAATGTTCTGATTCGGTAAATTTCTGTGGGAAAAAGTAACTGTGTTTTGAGTTCCATTTGCTATTAGTTCCAGTAGTTTCCTTCTGACCAGCACCAACAAAAGGCTTTGACCAATACAAAAGTGATTTTAGTTATCTGTCTGAATGGCAAGTTGAGTTCAGGCATTTTCAAAATAAAGGTCATGCTTTGTTGTGTCATGCAAGAAAAAAGTCAGCCTCACCAAATGTTCTGGAGAAGTGACAAAAGAGCGCAATGGGTATTGTAGTACCACAAAAACGGGATAATTGATGGCTCTTTACAATGAAAGAAGTTCTGAGCTTGATAAGAATTTATGCCTATTCCGATTTCTAGGTGAATCACGTTTTAATAGACCAATAAGAGTATTTTCCTGTATCTAGTATTCTTTTGTTATTGACGTTACATTTTGTCGGTTTATGCGAAGAGCATGATGATGGTTGGAATATTATTATGTACACAAGATAATATTACTCACCTTTGTTTTCTTTACTGTTGTTAAGTATGACAGCGATTGTATTTGTCCAGTTATTTTTTATGTTGATACTTTCGCCACAGCAGACAACGGGTATATATCACAAAATCTTGAAAACAAAACAAATACCAATACAAATACAAAGGCCAATATTCATCATCTCCGGCAAACATAGCTTGCACGAACACGTTAAAGGTTTAAAGAAATACTTAGTTTTTAGTATTTGCCTTGGAAGAGTATAATGCAATTTCCGGTGAGCATTGGATTTGTATTGACATGTTAATGGAAAAAAGCATGGACATTCATTGACAGAAAATAGCTCTTGTCAATAGACAAAAATATCGAAATCGTCATTTTAGCCAGTAATTCTTAATGGTTAAACTCAACGAGCTTAAAACTTTTACATGCTTTTTTACGTCGAATTATAAATGGAGGGTTATAGTAAAAACCATCTCTATACACCCCCCACCAACACACATATATGCACACACAAACACACACACAAACACACACACACACACTTTCACACACAAACACACACACACACACACACACACAAACACACACAAACACACACCTGGCTAAAGTTTTTTCTGACAAGAAAACGTAAAGAATGGTGTAATAAAAGTTTCATAGAGTTTTTCTATCTTTCTATTCATTTTCTTCACAAAGTACAAAACTTAAAGTAGATTCTCTATCATCGGCTTTATTTTAATGGCTTTGTGACTAACCTTTTTCTTCTTGTTTTAAAAACCTTCCTTTAGGTTCCTCATACAATTTTACCGTCCTTGTGGTACTAATTTAAGTAAAAACTTGAATCATTGAGATTAGGGTATTCTAATTTCACAAGCCATCAATTTCGTATGGATGAAGAAAAGAAATGCTTATTTTATAAATTTCAGCTATGATTATCATATGTATTGACATCACCATGACATTAGTAACATGTTATGTAAAATTTACAAACGTCTAAGTCCTAAAAGAGCCTTCATCATTGTACAAAAAGTGCATCACAAAAATATAAGTTAGGCATGCTACGAAAATTCTACCACAAACTCCGAAACCTTGATATAACAGGTTGGAGCCTGGCAAAGTCTGCCTCATGGGAAGGAGGCTCTCTGTAGCCTTGGTCGGTTACCCTTGCAGTGGTAGTGTCACCTCATTACCACTCCTCTTGTATTAGGACAATGTTTGGAAGACAGTTTCTGTTGTCGCTACGTTTAATACCACCATAAGGCCAACTTAGTCGGCTTGCTGATGGCCTGAATTTTAGGTGGTGGGTTCGGAAATTCAACTTTAATTTCTTAGTACTGTTTTAGTCAAATGAATGGTTCCCAGTACCCAACGGACTTTCATTGGTTAGGCGGTAAAAGAATCTTAATACCTGAGACCGGCTCCACATCCGGGAGTGTAGACTGAAGATGTGGTGGTACTGTCTCTAAACAGACCAGGAAAGACCTATTATTTTCAAAAAAAAACTCTGCCTTTAGCTTTCTGTAATGTTATATTTGGTCTTTACAATTTTAGTTTGTGAGGGCTTTCCTGCATTCTGACTTTCCCTGTGTTCTTGCACTTTATGTGACAAGCCTTAATGAAAGAGTATTCTTTTTTTGGTGCCATGTTCAATCTGACCTTTGACGACTCATGATGTTTTAACTGGCAGGTTTCGATTTCATCAGGCCGGTTAACAGTTTGACAGAACCTTTCTGGAGGTAATGAAGAATGTATATCACCTGTTGGTTTTGTTATCCAGATACCAAAACAGTGTGAAAGAGGGTCGCTCCTATCCTGATGTAGATGCCAATTCCGACCACAAACTAGTCATGATGAAAGTTCGACTAAGGCTGAAACGACCACGAAAAGGAAACCAGAGACCTGCTTGGGGAAAGGAAATGTTAAAGAACACAGGTGTTGCTCAAACGTTTAATGACGAGATTGAAAAAACTGCGGCAAGTGTTTGGGAAGATTCAGGTGATGTGGCACAGAAGTGGCAGCAGTTGAAAAAAGACATAGTGACTGGAGCAGCAGACGTCATTGAAGCGAAAAAGAGGAAGGGTCCCAAGAAACCTTGGGTGACAGAAGAGATGGTAGAGAAGATCGAGCAGATCAGGAAATGGAAGCGAGTGGTGAATGAGGATGGATGTAATATTTACAAGTGGCTAAACAATCAACTAAGGAAGGAAACTGACAGAGCAAAAGAAAAATGGCTGACTAAAAAGTGCAATGAAATAAAGCAGTTGGAGAGAAATGGACAGATGGATGTGATCCATCGGAAGATAAGGGAGCGTACAACAGCAAGCACAAGAAGGAAGGAGATAACAACAGTCATGATCCCCGATGGGAAACTGCCTACAGAGATGGGAAACATCAAGAACAGATGGAAATACTGCATTTGAAAGTTGTATCACCGGCAACAAAAGCCAGCAGAGATCCGTCTTGATAGTATTGAGGAGGTTGGAGAGTATAACATGGATCCAGACGTGTTGACAAGAGTAGAAAAAGCAACAAGGGGTCTAGATGACATTCCTGCAGAATTCATTCTTTTTCTTTATGTTGAACCAAGAAGAAAGTTTATTTAACTGTGTCAAAAGATATACGTGGGAGGAATCTGGCCTCAAGATTTCTTACAGATTATGATGGTACCTCTAGAGAAGAAAAAGAACGCGGTGCGATGCAAAGACTTCCGAACTATCAGCCTAATATTGCACGCATCCAAGGTTGTGCTGTGAATATTAGCCAGGCGGCTGGAGACAAAGGCAGAATATTTTTTCGGAAACGACCAGTTTGGCTTTTAAAGGGAACGAGGTACAAGAGAGATAATTATCTCTCCATCCTTGTTGAACATCTCAGCACAACGATTATAATCGGTGTGCTGAGATGTTCAACAAGGATGTTTCATCTCTCCAATGCTTTTCAATATAGACGCCCAGGCAATGATGAAGGAAGCTCTTGATAATCTGAATGAAGGAGTCAAGTTCGGAGGTGAATAAGTGCAAGCTATACGCTTCCCAGATGATCAAGCTATCATTACTATCACAGAGGACAGATTGCAAAGAATTATGGAAGCAATAAACAGAGTTGTCAAGAGCTATGGAATGAGAATAAACATCAAGAACATAAAATTAATGAAGAGAGGAAGAAAGCATAGAGATGTGAAGATCACGATTAATGGAGAGGATACATAGCAGGTGGAGGATTTCAAGTATCTGGGTGGTAGGATTTCAGGGAACGGGTATGCAGAAAAATACGTTCGTGCTAGAATTGGGATGGCCGAAGGCACATTCAACAAGTTGAAATCAGTTTTGAAGGGTGGAATTCGCAAGGAATTGAAAACGAAATTGGTGAAGACCCTAGTGTGGAGTGTTGTGATGTATGTATCTGAAACCTAGACCCTAAGGAAAGCAGACATTGAAAGGATGGAGGCATTTGAAATGTGAGTGTTGGGAAGAATGGAGAAAGTAAAATGAACCGACAACTAAGTAACACGAAAGTCCACAGATGTTTAGATGAAACGCTGAAACTACTGGAAATGATCAGAAAGAGAAACAAACGATGGATTGCCATACTCTAAGGCAGGATGGCTTGTTACGAACAGTCCTGGAAGATAGAATGAAAGACCTAGATGAAGGAAGGAGTAACCTTGTGAAGTATATTGAATTTTTCCTACGATTTACCCAGTCCATACACAAGATAACCTTGTTTTTTAGATTTCTTTTAGAGTTTTCATTTTTAGCACTGCACGCTTTTGCCTTTACCTTGTTTTGGATCTTCTTTTCATGCTGTTGCCACTGTAGAGGTTAAAGCAATTACTTTAAGTCTTGTTGACAATCAACATCATTGTAAGGCATTTTAATTTCGTGAGGCTGAACGTAAGGGATTTCGTCAGTTTCTTAGTGATATTCCTTAGGATTCAATTGCTAGCAAATTGCCTTCTGATGCACAACTAAATTCACAGAATGGATTCAGGTTGGCATTGAAATAGATGTACTTAGCTCGTAGTTAAAAAATCAAATTTTATTCCCTTAATGATTTCTTTTTCCTTGTTCTTTCGCCCTTGTTCATCGCAATTATTTTTATGTTCAGAAATCTCTGAATTTTGTTGGACAGAATTCTGATACTAACTCTCTCTGTGTTGAGAAAGATCACGAACCTATTTTTACCAAACACACAGTTAATTATCTTTCTGTCATTATTAAGGTCTTTCAACGAATTATCAACAATGTACTGGTTAACGTCAAGCTTGATATTCAGTACGGATTAAAAAAATCGTGCTTTATTGATGACCTTTTAGTAGTAAAGAGTAATCTATAAGCTTAAGAATGACTAGGCACTGGATATGTCTAAGGCATTTAGTAAGCTGTGATATTCTGACTTACTTTATAGGCTTTCTAATTATTTCATTGATGAAAGGGTATCCGGTATTATACATTTCTCTATTTCAGGTTGTAAAGTGCAATTCATACAGGATGCAACAGTATTCGGATAAAGTTTCCTTGCTGGCACAAGCTCAGTTTGTTGCATTTTCTGATGTGACATGTTTCTTTTAAGACCCTAATTGCTATGCAGTTGTTATCCTTCGTTGTAATAAACCGTTTTATTAATAAGGTTTTTTTCTTTGGACGGCCGAGTAGTGGTTTCTGAACGCTTCTCTTCATTTTATAAATAAAATATTTTAAAGTGTAATTCAACTTTTACCTCTTGGCACAGCCATTCTTTTCTCTTCAGTTCTCTGCTTCATGCATTTAGTGGTCTCATGTCTCAAATGTGTCTTAATCAAAACGAAAATAGAAAAATTTATATTATAAAAGAAGGTTCAATAGTCTGTGGAAGCAGACCTGATTGAGAAAGTTACGAAGTGCAACAAAGGGTATTTGGATGCCTTGGTGGTAGCATAGCTACTTGGTGCTATTTTATTATGTATTGTTTGAAGAAAATAGCGAGAAAATACCACAAAAACTCAAGTTGGTAAAATATACATATATCCTGGGACAAAGTATTTTTTAGCTTGTAAAAACCGTTTTAAATACAGATATATTACCAGGTATAAGTCAATAGACTTGGAATAAGGAGTTTATAGGGAGCTTTATGGTACCTTGGCTCTGAAAAAACACGGTCTGCGATAATCTGTGAGAGTGTATAACTGGGCATCAGGGGTATAACAACGTGTCTCCCAAAAGTGTTATATTTGGCTTACGATTTCTATTTAACATCTGAACACATGATAAATCTAGAGATGGTGTAGGACTATCAAATTTCACTGAACAGTATTTAATCTATTTTTTTTTCTCGGAGATTTTGTGTTTGTTTGCAAACCTGAAAACAACATTAAACAACGATTGGTTTTTGCATTTTACAAGAAGATAAGGTTTCGATTATATGAAACTAGTAGAGTACCCGGCTTCGCCCGGGTATTCCCTTGTGTTTGTTTTTGTACCGACTTTTGTGTAACTTTTTTTCGGCTCTTTTTAGTCCTCTCATTGTGTTAATTAGGCATCCCTGTAACCTTTTATCACGTTTTGTCGAAATAGGAGCTTTGTAATATTGAAACATCCCACTTTCCAGCTTTATAAGGTCACTTTTCTTTGGCTGAGCTATGGCCTCCCGCAAAGTTTTGCTGCAATCGGAGGTCTCTAGGGCTGGAAACAGTTCTACTTCCTGTCCAGAAAGGCCACTTCTTGTTTCATGACGTCACTTTCTGTGTCCCTTTTTTCTCCCCTGCGTTCCCATGGAGGTTCGTCCAAGTTTGGTGTCGATCGGGCAAATACTGTGTCTCTTACAGTCAGGTTAGTGTCTTGAAAATGCATATTTTTTATGACAAATAAAGAAGTTTTACAACAAGTTGAGGAGAGCAGAATGCTTATAACAACTATACGAAATCGCCAAAGGAAATGGATCGGACACGTTCTGAGACACCAGAGTATGTTAAGAGATATCATTGAAGGACAGTTGCCTGGAAAACGAGGCAGAGGAAGGAAAAGAATAACTTTATTAGACCAGTTCAAAATGCAAGTTAATGGAAGAATGGAAAATTATTCAGATATCAAGCGGAGACCCGAGGATAGAGATGGATGGCGTGTATGGCGCTAAACCTGTCTGAGGACAGACTACTTACANTACAACAAGTTGAGGAGAGCAGAATGCTTATAACAACTATACGAAATCGCCAAAGGAAATGGATCGGACACGTTCTGAGACACCAGAGTATGTTAAGAGATATCATTGAAGGACAGTTGCCTGGAAAACGAGGCAGAGGAAGGAAAAGAATAACTTTATTAGACCAGTTCAAAAAGCAAGTTAAGGGAAGAATGGAAAATTATTCAGATATCAAGCGGAAAGCCGAGGATAGAGATGGATGGCGTGTATGGCGCTAAACCTGTCTGAGGACAGACTACTTACAAGACAAGACAACGTCACTTTCGGTTTAGTGACGTCACTTTTGGTAGGCCTAAGTCACTTCCCGGATGTTCCTCCTTGTTCATGCCAAGTTTGGCTGCGATCGGTCCTCCCGTTTGGACGCCAACCCTGAACACACAGACAAACATTAGCGCTTTATATTTGAGATGAAAAATAGATTCTCTCAAAGAGCACGGAGGTGGTGTTAAGAAATTTTGATTGCGTTTATGTTATGTACCACGAAAACATCTTAAAGTGACGTTAGAAAAAGAGAAATAATTAATATAATGTTCATAACCTGAAACTAAATAGACTAAAGCAAGTAACTGAACTTTTTAAAATGAGCTCCTGATTCCATGGTGATACAATCTCAAAGATATGATCTTGAAATAGACGTTCAGTGGATAAGCGAAAAATTCACATTGAGAGGCAATTTCTCAAAACAATATTTGAATATTGCAATTACAATCAAGTTTATTTTGGCCGAAAGATTTTTTGGCATCACTACAGTGGATCAAGACGCCAGAATAAGAGAGCACAATTCAAGTGAGTATTTATCTGCACGGGTAAAAAAAGGATCGAGTTACCTCTCCCTTATACCTTTAAGAGCATTGGTAGTGATTGCTATTCAACTTCCGCCATGTCCTCTTTGTAGGCAAAAAGAATTTTCAATAGTTTTCAATTGTTTTAAAAAGCCAATTAGAAAAGTGGCGAGCTTTCTCGGTCCTCTGTTTTCCGCTTTAAAAAGCACTAACTTGGCTTATGTTCTCTTATGATGACCCTTGATCCAATCGAGTACCAGCACAAAATCTTTCGATCAAATGAACGTAAGTTTAGTTGGAGTTTCATGTTTTATGCTACAGATGGCTTAATTGACTACTACAAATCAATATTGGAGAGTAATTGTATGGATTAGTGCCTTGACCGTGTGGCAAAGAAAATGGTTATTTTTAAGAGACAAACTCAAAGTCTATTGTTTGTACGGTTTGGAAAGTTTGAGCAATAGTTTGTTCAATTTCAACTTATCTTTAATCAATTTTCTCTGTTTTTTCTTACAAAAAAGTACTTCAACCTTAGCAAGCAAAAAGTCATTCTATTCCCAACTTTTTACCCCATTCATGTTCCACGTAGAGTACATTAATAAAACTAGCGATCAAAATTCTTTGAAAAAATGCATAAACAAACCTGTTGTTTATAAAACTGTGCTCGACTGGAAAATAAATGAAAACAATCATTCGATATTGCACCTTCTACTCTTTCCATTGTGTACTCTCTAGGAGTGACCATGCCATTTGGTGTAAGACTCTGCAATCAAAAATTGTATGCACTAATGAAGTAAGCATAAAGAAATTCAAAAATCCAATTCAGTGGTATATGTAGAATTTGAGTAGCTAATTCGTATACTGTCTTATAGCAGTTGAAATTATTTACCACAAAATCTAATTAATGCTTAAAATTATTTATTTTGATACTCACGAGATTAAGTGTTTTAAAATAGAATAAAGTAAGTGCACAGGATTTCTTCATATCAGTGAATTGTTGAGGTACATTTCTGCGAGTATTGCTATTAATGTAGATATTTAAGTAGATAAAATGACCCGTCTTTTAAATCTCGTCTCAGAAAAACGAAGCTTGGTCAGGATATAAATATCTTGAATGTCCCAGATCGTATGGGCAGGTAGAAACTAAAGAGCTTTGAATCCATTGGCACGTGGCTTTAAAACAAATCCTATCTAATTGTGGTCTGTCTCTGCAAATAGAAATTAGGAAGTGTTTTTCTTATACATTTTAAGCTTTGTATTTTCCTTAACCTTAAGTTGATCAGAGCAAAATTTGATTTAGAGTTTCTCTGTTCTTTGAAGTAATAAACATTGAAACTCAAAGGTTACAAAAGGCAAAGGAGATTTAGCTGATTCTGGAAATGAAATTTTTGTTTAAAAGATTTTGAGATTATTGTTGACAGTTAAAACTATTGCTGCAAGTTACAGTGTTTTCATTGCATTAAAACACTTTACAAAGCAACAAAAGAGAGTGAATTCAGACTTCTTTTTAGCCTTAAATATATGCAACATTTAGGAAAGGGAGATATTTTTAATCAAAACTAAAGACAAATAATTGCACATATGCGGAGGTCGTAACAATTATTCACTTAGCAAGTAAAACTTCCCATGCCCTTAATCTCTGTCCAGGACTTCTTGTATAAAGGAGCTATTTGTCGAGCCACAGATTAGAAAAGTCAAAATCTGACAACAATGTTAAAAGACCTTGTTTCTGTCAATTCATAAATAATGAATAAAACCTCTTAGAACGCAAAAAGGTGGTACCTAATTCGATAAATTCTGACGATAAGGATAACTGGATAATACAATGACAGAATGGTATTTCTGATAGCTAACTGAAATATCTGAACTGTAAGAATGCCCCAGTTCTGTGCTAGTAGTGATAATTTGTTAGGATTATAGTTGAATTCTCTGGTATGCATGATTTATTATGGATTGTAGAATTTTGTTCTAAAACCCATAGCCTACTACAGAGGACTTGGAGAATACTCTGTTTTCCCCGTAAATTCCAAAGAACTCATTTTGGCGGGGTGGATTTCTTTACAATAAGATTTCTGATACTATGTGTCCACATCAAGGCCATTTTCGAGTCCCAGGTCGTCTGAGAGATTAAATAGTGGCACCTAAAATGGAAGCCTTGTTGCTTTGACTCAGATAACCGGATCAGTTTAGGTAGTTTGGGCCACCTGTTAGATTTGTCAAAGCTGATACACTGACACTGCAAGGCAATAAACCAGCCTGGTATATGACCTGATTACATCACTTGATGGGCTGTGTCGTGATCGGTTTCAGTGGTGGTCATGAAAATATATTGAGCCAATGTGATCATGATAACGGATTTGGAATAGGCTATGTTTTAATTATCCTATGTAATAATTGACTGGGTAAGAATTTTCTCCCCCTGGGCTGATAACAAAGAATTTCCACGTTTCTCGAAGAAGTAATTATCACAACAGGCTCGGTCATTCTGTACATTCCCAAGAAGTAATTGGCCATGACATTTCCCTGAGCCTGTACATCCTTTTGCGAATTGACTCCAGAGTTCTTAATTGGAAGTTGCGCATTAAAGCGATCATTTTCTTGCTTGTAGGTGGAAAATTCTTATCTGGAAAACATCATATCAGAGAAAAGCTTGAGTGGACTGACACTGAATTCGAGTATGGAAACTGATCTTGATAAAGTGTGTAGGTATTTTATCGAAAGGAGCAAGAATTGTTTTTAAATGTATTTGTAAAAGGAACTTGCACTAATGCATAGTTTCCAAGTCATTGTGGTTTGATTTTGAATTTGGTGTATGTAAGACGTCGTGAGAAAATTCATTTTAAGTGTTTCTACATATAAAGATGGATAGGGGAGATGTACCAGGACCCATTGAAATGAAAACTAGATTCCCCTCTGATACACATCTTCGCATAACCGGCATTCTTTATGTAAACATCTCTGATCTAAAACCAAATAAAATACAACACTAATATTTTTAAGGCTCTTTTTTAAGCACTTAGCTGTACGGCTGTACCTTAGATTTAGGACTTTCATGGTTTAGATTACACTTAAGTTTTAGTTTTTTGCTAAAATGTATTATGTCACTACACTAGTAAGCAAAAAACAATGGGGAAAAACAACAAAGGATGGAGCGTGTTATCTTAATATTAGGTTTTTTATTTGACAGATGCGTTCGTTGCAGGTCCGTAGGAATTCAGTACTAAATCAATTCTAGTATCATATCTTGTTTCATCACATTCAATGCTGTATAGCTCAATGATAAAGAGAATTTTATTTACTGAAGAATTTTCTCCTTCACTAGAGCGATCATGCTGATAATTGTATTTTGAAATTGTGATCAAATGTGCATTGGATATTTGGGTATTGTTTAGCTAAATCAGACAAATTTTAGTATTCCCAAATTATATCCCATTAGACTCGACCACCGGTATGAATGAAGAATACCTATCTTTTCCTCAGTACCTCTTATTGGCAGCTGATTTTCTACTGAAAATTCTATTTTTTCAAACTGCTCTGCAACATTAAATTGACGTTGATCCATAAAAATCATAGGCTTAATTTCCCTTCCTTAACTTTTTCCTAGCGATAAACAGAATACGAGCCTTAAATCCAGTGTGATTTGGAAATCACTTACTACTAACATTTAGACTTTTTCAGTTAAAAGTTCCAACATTTACAAAATCCGTTCCCTGACATAAACATACGTCATTGAAAACAGAAACTTGCTGTCTTTTGAATGGAATATTCTTACTACGTACGAGGCCTTAACTCGGAAAATTGCAAAACTGCCAAGAGAAATATGGAGACAAGGAAGAGTATTGCAAAAGTAAAAAAGACCAGAGTGCACTGCTCCATTACTAAGTGACGACGGTTTTTGTTAAGTCTTGTTAATTAAAAATATGAGAAGAGCTGTCTTTACAAAAAAACTCTTCTTGTACAATCATTCTTGTACAACATACCGTACCATACCTGATTATATCTTTAGCTGTCAGGGGTCTTGAAACAATGCTTTCTTTAGAAATGGGAGCTATGTTATGTCATGAGTCGTAATCTTCTTTTTCTGAGCTTCCTTTTCCAGATACTTCTTTCATCCTAAGATAAGTAAGTCGATATGGTTGTTTGACGTTTTCTCCGTGCTGGTAAGGGATTGAGTTGCTTTGAGAAGTGGCACTATATTTATCTTTTGTTTGTTGTGTTTCTTTCACCAGTGCTGGAAGCTATATTTCTAAAATATACTCTTGACTTCATTCCTGTGCTGCAGTGAATGGATTGTTTCTTTGTTTTTTTCTCTGCTGTATTTTTCAAAAATTGGATAAAAAATAAGAGCTCACGACTCATGTCATAATAAAGCTCTTAATCCTTGGCGTCCACTGAATCAACAAAGTCAAGAATTTTTTATTATTTCTTGTGCGAAGTGTAGCATGGAAAACCATTTGAATGTATGTACTAATTTCTAATGACTCAAAGTATTTGCTGGAGTAGATTTTTCTCTCGCAACATTTAATAAATCAAAACTACGTTTTAAGCTTTCCGATGAAGATGTTGGGAGAAGGTCTGATACGTCAACCATCACTAGTAGAAGGTCTGGTGTTCAAATGCTTTTTGTCCCTGAGAAATGCAATGCTTCTCTGAGAATAAAAGAAAGTAAATTTTTGGACAATTATTTTCGCAAGTGTGCATTTCAGTGTTTAACATTTGTAGTTATGGTATTAACATTCCAACTACACAATTGAAACTCTTTACCTCATATTTTCTATTTTATCCTTCAGTTAAAATTTGGATTGCCTTATTATTACATTAAGCATCCAATATGTTAATCAGGCAATCCGATTGGTTTCTGTTGGCTATTTTCAAAAAATATTCCAAAATACCTGCGGTGTAATGGTCATTTTGCCAAGTATAAGATTCCTTTGTTTGCTTGCACAGATATATTTATGATGAAATAAGCAGTTGGAATGAAATCTCATTCGTAATTATTTGTAAGCTTTTAATCACCTCCTACTCACACCACAACAGTAGCCAAAATAGTAATTAAAGTAGATGGATCGAAATACGAAACACCACAAATATGAAACAAAGCATCTCGAATTTTTTCTGTGGTACTAATGGGAAGATATCAATTTCAGCTCTAGGAGTGGTTTAGAAAGGCATCTATTTGATTTTTCCTACCTGACTACAGCTACATTTACTACAATTTAGGTAAAAAGGTTTGGGATACAGCACAGAAAATTGTTTTTGATACTGAAAGTTTAAGTAGGTTGTTTTTTCATAAAATTACTTCTAATACAGCTATCACCGAAGATTTTAGAGCATTAAGTTAAAGTTAAAACTAACGTCCGCATTGTCATGAATTGTATCAACGACAGAAATTACTCTCATGTGGATCACTAAGTCTTCACTAGACCACTTCTTCAATCTCAAATACACAATCACTCTCCAGTCGTAAAGAAGTATCGGTCTCATAAAATAATGCGTGTCTTTATATATGTCTGGTACAAAAATATCAAGAATTATTCCGAATGTTAGTATCGAAATACGGTGATGATATCACTTCACGTGATATCACATGTTGTGTCACGGGACCATCTCGAAATTTCTGGATCAAGGTAGAGTAATCTCGACAGTATGTATAGTCAATTGTCTCACTGACAGCTCATATTTTGTGGCATTTTGCTTTGGA